>OU744454.1:5539187-6049187 GCA_916610825.1 Haliclystus octoradiatus | reverse complement strand
CAAAATTTACACAAACTCATAAAGATTACTAACATAAAGATAACTAACTGGTTCAAGAAGTTCCTAATGGTATATCTTCATTTACATTTCTTTGTAAACACTGGCAATTTTTGTTCTCAGATGATCAAAAGTAACAAACAATGCTCAATTTTGATAAATCGAACACAATGGCAAAAACCACCATAAAGAATTTTATTAAAAAATCAAAGAAATAAGGATAGATGTAATGAGAGAGCCTACAAACTTTTTACTATAGTTGACTTTGGATTGTGGACATAAAATTTTATACTGATCAAAAATATGCACAGATCTTAGAAATAAGTATTTCTCAGTCAATTGCTTGAGGAAAAGTTTAAGTTATGTAGAGCAACATATCTAGGTTACACCCCTGCGAAACAGTTCAGGAGTTCATGAACGTTAAACGGCCCCAATTGTTCATGAACTATTCATCAACTGTTCACGAACTGTTTGTGAGGGTTCATGAACTCTTCATGAATATTTCATGAACAGTTCATGAACAATTCAGGAAAATTGGAGCCATTTAACGTTCACGAACTGTTTGTGAGGGTTCATGATTTCTTCATGAATAGTTCATGAACAGTTCATGAACGGGTCAGGAAAATTGGAGCCATTTAACGTTCACGAACTGTTCAGGAACTGTTCAGGAACTCCTGAACTGTTTTTCGCAATGGCAGTGGTAGAAGGTTGACAATGGATGTTATTCATACCTGATTATCAATGTATCTTGTAGAAACACCAAGAGGGACACTACCACCACGTCCCTGTAACAGTCAAAGGAATTAAATCACACTTGGAATCGTTCCCCCGAATCAAATATTTCCTTCATGATCGAGTTTATAATCTACCGCCGCGTCTTTTTGATTTGTTGCCAAAATCAAATATCAGGACTTTATTCAACGTAAAATATACCAAATATTGTTCAATCTAGTAGACAATCAGTCTACTTGTACATTTGACTTGCCACTAGGCAATCATAATAACAAGTATAATAATAATGTTTCATTTATATACAGTCCACATCACATAAATACGTTATCATACAAAACGTTTTATCGTGTAACACATTAAATTATTTTTTTCCTTGCCGAAATGCAGTCAAAAACCAACTAATTATTTATTATAGAAAAATAAGTTATCACATAATGTGTTTTATTGCACAATATGTTTCGGATAGTTGATCCCAAAAGGGTGTTTATCACTGAGTGCTTTTATTTGTGTAATGTTATTCTTTGTTTTGCTAATTTGTGAAAATCTGTGAAAGCGTGAGATTCTATGGAAATCGTTTTGCTTTCGGAAATTGACTTTGTTTACAGCTCTTTTGTAAGCACTAGCCTATCAAATTTGATAATAACTGATAATAACTGGATATACACTATAATTTAATTCATAGTGATACTTTTACATAAATACGAATAAATCTTACCAATGCATTAGTAAATGCCCTTTCAGCAATACAGCAGATTAGAGTTGTGTAATCTGTCAGCTGAAATACTAATTTGATTGTCTTTAGATCATCCTTTCGCACTTCGATCCCCAATGCACCCTACCAATCACAAATTATCCAACATTATTTTAGGATTTTATTATGTGAAGATTTAAAAGGCCAACTACTGTTACAATAATGTCTACAAATACAATGAATATTAAGGCATGACATTAATTGAAAACAAAATGATGATCTGTGGCAGGGTCAGACTAAAGTAGGAATCCTGCAATCCTATATTCCGAAAGGCTAAAGCAAATAAGAAAGAAAATTGATAATTTTATGATCTTTTGGTCAAACATCAACAAAAAAATTCAAAAGAAAAGTTGTGCTTCTATTATTCCTGAAGGCTGAGCTTTTTGTCAGATCTTGGTTTGGGTAGGCTAAGGATGCATTTACACAACAAGAGGATTTACGAAACCCGGTAAAATTTTAGTTCAGATCGCCTCGCGTTCAGACATTTCTGCTTGGCGCCTCTATTTGCATTTTTTGAAAAGACTTTTGAAAACCTGTTTTTTTATTTCGTCCCGTGTAAACATAGCTCAAGAACCTAGTCATTAATCAAGTAATAATACATTACAACAATTAAATATTTACTCCTGGTATTTATCAATTATTCAAAATATTGATGAATTATTCCATAAACAACTCCCTTGTGCGAAACTCATTAAAAGGGGCAAAATTGACTTGCGACGGCTGCGAGCTCAAGTTGAATTTATCCTTAGCGTAATTCGACCGTCTTGCTTTGAAACAATTGTCATGTGCAGGCCTAATTTATATTTAAAGACATCACCAAAAAGTCCTTTTGTCAAAAATGCCATTACACTGAACTCAATGGAATTATGCTCATTGTTCAAACTTTGATGCTTTTGATGCATAAAATTCATGTTAACAATAAACATTGTGTTATAAACAATAAACATCCATGTGATCCTAAGTGCATAGCGCCTGCCGGTTATTTTTTTCCTTTGAATTTATAAAAGGTTCATGAACAAAACACCTTATGAACAATAACTTACCTTTCACTGACAGTTCATGAAAATAGGCCATTTATCGTTTGCAAACTACTATTCATAAACACAGAAATCCAGGAGGAATTCATTCCAAAAGAATTTATGACAGATAGGCCTGGCCTGCAGATAGACTCGGCAAATATACTCAGCAGATAGGCTCAGGATATAGGCATTGATGATTGTCAATGCACATCGGTACGCATGATTACCACCCAGGTAAAAGCAATTCTGGAGTTCATGAACCTTTACTGAAAGTTCATGAACAGTTCATGAACTCCCGCAGGAGCAATCATCGTCATTATACAATGCACGCCTGTATGTTTTTATAAAACCGTTCATTTATAGTTTATATCAGTCTTTGAACCTTAAATGTAATATCTTCATGAACTCTTCAAGAATATTAGGCCATATAAAGTTTATGCACTACTGTTTTCACAGGCGATTTTATATTTTGGATATTTTAAATACAACTCTTAAAAGCATCATCACTCCACAAGTTAATAACAAAATACAACTTCAGGGCACATAACGTCGTAACAAATTCAAATTATTACAAATCCTATTTCACCTGACCAACCGCATATAAGGCATCATCCCCATCAAGAATCTACAATTAAAACATAAAAATAAAAACATTAACTTGATATCTACTATAATATAACTTAATAATGTAGGAAATATTCAACTGGAATTCTGGAGGTTTAGTTTATCATTTTATTTATTTATATCAAATATTTCATGAACGCTAAATTGTCTGTTTTCTTGGATTTTCTCATGGGTTATTTCATGAACGTTAAATTGTCTGTTTGTCATGGTCTTTTTCATGAATGTTAAATGTCCTGCTTTTTCATGGACTGTTTCATGAACGTGAAATGGCCTGTATGTCATGGACTTTTCATGAACTAGTTCATGAACGTTAAATTGTCTGTTTTCATGGATATTTTTCATGAATTATTTCATGAATGTTAAATTGTCTTTTGCCATGGCATTTTTCGTGAACGTCAAATGACTTTTTTGTCATTGCATTTTTTATTGACCTGTTCATAAACGCTAAATTGTCTGTTTTCATGGACTTTTTCATGAGCTATTTCATGGGCGCTGAACTGCCTGTTTTCATGGACTTTTCATGAACTAGCTCATGAACGTTAAATTGCCTGTTTTTCATGAACGTAAATTTACTAAGATTCAGAAATCGTTCTGTAAATAGAAATCATCTCAGAAGATTTTCCTCATATCGGGGGAGGGGTAGCTCCCATATGATGGCTCGTATGCGGGATCCGGATGTGCCACTTTTTGGGATCCATATTTCAGCCCGGGAAAATACTTTTTGGGTAGGAAATTTCAGATTTTGCAGCTTTGGGTCTTGTTTTTGACTTTTCTAGAGAATTTTGGAAATAAATTTTGAATTTAAAAACTTTTTGAAAAAAAATGAAATTAAAAGAACTTTTTTAAATTTTTGAAACTCTTTTTGAAGCAATTTCAAGGTTTTGTAACTTTGTGGGTACTCAACTTTTTTTCCAAAGTGGCACCCCCCTCACCCTTTGTCCCTCCGGGTATTCTTGTACGTCTCCTGCTCGATTAAAACTTCAACTATTTGATATACCTCACCAATTCTATGCTCCCATCCCATTCTAACAATTCCAGCCTCAGCAAGTACAAGGGCATCATATTTGCTATCCTCATCAAGTTTCTTGAGTCTAGTGTTGAGATTTCCTCTCTGTTATCCACTATTAAGGAAATCAACAATAAAGCTGTTACCAGCATTTGAATGACCAAGAAAATATTTCGTCGTTGTTTTGACGATTTCGAAACTCCATCATAAACTGATCGTTTGAAGAAGTTCATCTTCAGAGCTTGGAATTATTCATAAATTTGAATGTGAACACTGTTTAAATCGAATCACACGTTATTATCTATTTATATTATATGCATTGATCACTATTCAACTGCCAATATTAAGTTTTGTCATATTTTAATGTTATCACTATTTTTATTAAAGGAATAATTAAGACGTATATTGATTAATCCTACATCGTTTCAATGCGTATTGTGTCTCATGTTCTCTTCCAGAGTTCATGCTCCGTATTTACACAGCGATAGTCAGCTTAGTCAATTGTTTAATTATAAGTGATCTGAAAGTTTTATCATACAAGGTCCATTATGGACCAACACTAATTGCTAGTATATATATATATATAGATATACCTTGTCGAAGCACAATGCTAGTTATTAACTTATACCCCCACGGGGATTGCAATAAATAGTCATAATAAATAATTTCTAGATTATGAAAAGATACCACACTCTCGAATTTGAGATTTGGATATTGTCTTTTTAATTGAGCAATACGTCTAAGAGAACATGTGCCAATGACACTATCAGAAATAGAAAAGAAATGATTATATATGTATAGATACATGAAATCAACCACACAGCTCCGTGTTAAAATTAATTCTGATCTCTTCAATTCAAACATTCCTAGCCTGCGCGCAGACCTTACTTGAAAATATTACTTCCCCGTTAGTAAGTAAGGATGAAGTAAGATTTTCAAGTAAAGTCTGCGCGCAGGCTAAACATTCCTTACTCAGGCTTTTTATTGAATTCAGTCTCATGCTACAATACCAGTAAACAGTAGCCGTAAAATTATTAAAAGGTATAAATAGCTACTACAATTGAATCCGGCAATAACGGTATGCTAGGGAGACAAACTATTCTACCGGTTTTGTTTGACCGTAAATTACTCAGTCTAGGATTTTGTTGGCTTACTGTTATTGACAGCATATACAGTTAAAAGTCGGAACCGTTATTGCCTGATTTTGCTGTATTTGAATACCATGCAAAAACATGTATATACCTGTAAAATCCCAGAAAAAGTTCGTGAATCTTTGAATAATTTCTGAACTCACGAATATTTACGAACATGCATTAATCATTAACTCACAAATATTTCATGCACAATTCACAAAACGTTTATGAACTGATATGCAAGGTTCATACTTAATCATTCATCATGAAATAAATTCTGTCACACAAATAATTAGGAAAGGATTTTGATAATTATGCAAATTACTACACATGAAAGATATCTCACATTAAAATGTTGATTATCCAAACAAAAATATTATTTACGAGGCCTTTCAACCTATCTTATAAGGTAAGGCCTTTCAAAACAATCACGATGAGAGTGAGACAAGACAAATGTTTTATTACTGCACGTGATGGAAACATCTCAAAAATTGAAGTATAATTAGGCAGTGAGAGAGCCACAGCAATTACATATTTTAAATTCTGAGAATTCATAGAGTGTGTGATCATGGGGGTATTTTTATGCTCAGCGAAGAGTAAATTATGCAAAATTATGTAAAGAGTCTATTATTCAAATGTATACATCGTTAATTCATCACCTTCCTGCATCTAGCTCTTCGAGATGTTTTACATTGTGCCTTGGGTGGTAGACTACTGCATCATATTTTGATTCTCTCCTAGAAAGCCCAAAATAATGAGAAAAAGACGAGAAAAAAGAATATTTAAATCCTCAAAGAATAAACCATTTCTATTCTGTTTCAAGTCCTATTCAATGTACATATGTTGTTTTAAGATCAGCAATTCTTTGCATCGGAGGTTCACGAACCATTTCTAGAGCAGTTGCACCCATTATGACTTTGAACTGAACTATCATTGAGACGAAAATAAGTCGGGGACAGAACAGAAATAAATGTAGATATAAATATATAATTTAATATATAAACAGACAGTAGACCATCAGTAGTATCAAAAGTCTCAAACAAGAGAATTTAAACAGACAGTAGTATTAAACGAGAGGATTGAGACTTACATGCAGAGGTGGCGGACAGAGCAGAAATTAATATATAGGAATAAATAAATAATTTAACATATAACTACACAGTAGTATCAAATAAGAGGATATAACCAGACAGTATATAAGTGTTGAACACAGGGATTTAGACATACAGAAGTCGCAGAGGGAGGAGAAATAAATATAGAAAGAAAGCAGGAGATAGTTTACAATAATTATAACCAGGCAGTAGTATTAAAAAAGAGGATATATATTATTCTCTGCACATCGATGCAAGAAGACTGATCAAATTATTTATGCCGTTATTGGGAAATAATTCAAATCTATAACTTTTACGTCTTTTTTCTGCCTATTCCTTAAGATCGTTTTTTGTTGGAAGCCCAACTATCAAGAAAATATCATGATATTTGATTCTATTCCAATCAATCTTTACAAAATGGATAGATTTTAATTGTTAACTTTGGTTTATAATAAATTTCAATAGATAGCTTTATAGTTCCTAAATAATTGTACCTTTGCAGCGTTCTGTGTTCAGCTCGGTTGTCATGCCGTCCCGTTACTTAAAACAGACACATGCATAGATGGAACATAAAAGTATAGGAATTTGCTATCGACAATCGTAGATGTTTTCTTACGGATAAATTGCTCCTACTACCATTCCTTTTTCCATTTCAGATGGAAGATCTTTTAACGAATGAACCAACAAATCAAGTCTAACGTTAAGAAAAGCACAAAAAACATGAAATAACTTTATAGTTTCGATATTAACTAGCATCCGGTCATTAAAACCCACACACGCTTCTAAAGTTCTAACCAATTAACGGTGGAGGAAAGCTACTAGCATACGCGGTTTGTGGTAAGATGATAAATCTAAAATCCACTGAGTTCTTTGTTTTCTTCTCTTTGAAAGATAAATGGAAAGGTAGACCATATCATTATCACGATAACGCTCAAAATAAACCTTTTTAATAGTGTAAATCATAGTTAAACGTTTATAAATTACAGTACAATAGTATTGTAAAGATACTTATATATGTAGTCTTAGGCTGTTTTAATAGTGCTCGATGCCATAAACGGAGAGCTGTTTAATAATAATTATTAATAATCACTTGAAAAAACTTGAGTCACGATTGGTGGATTTGTATCACGTGTTTAGCAGTTATATCAAGACAACCCACGAGATTCCATGGCAACCACTAAAAGCGTGCAGGTATAGGTCTATACCCGCACGTGTGCGGTTATAGACCTATACCTGCACGCTTTTATGTGCTTTGAAAATGGCGACAAGCTGCGACAGATGGAATATTTTTTCAAAATCAAATTAAATGTATACTCCGTAATTAAAAATTCAAATTGATAAATTAAAAAAAGTAACAACTTGGGACTTGCTATATTCAAATGTAACTCTTATTTTATTTTAATATTGCACATATGTTTGAAAAACAATTATGTTGAAATCTTTGCGTCATATTTTGAAATGATATTCGTAAGAATTTCATTCCAATTGTATTTAATGAAAAATCAATGACCCATTAAATTAGAAAACAAATCATTGTTGTAGTGAGATTGATGAGAGATAATTGATATTCCAGACAAAGGTTATGTTACATGATTATTAAAATGATTACAATCCCTCAATAAACGAAAGAATCAGACATTCATATTTGCTATCTATTAGTTTCACACTAAGGCGATCATCAAGCATTTTAATTTGTGAATTATTTTTTTTTTCGCAAATATGAATGTCTGCTGATTTTCTCTTTTATTATTAATTTACAGCATATAGATTCATATGATGTAATCCTGCAAATCAGATTTGAAATATATATTTTTTTGTAAGTATTATTTTTATTGTTAATTGTTAGATGTTTATAAGTAAAAGTAATAAGTAATGTAGACGGTTTCGCCCTACCGAAGGCACCCGTATCACTCCTCTATCTCTGGAGAAGTTGCTTTTTTTCGCTGAGAGCAATGATTTTAAATGCTCTTTGTTGATCTCAACCGCGAAACTGCAGATCAATTTCAACAGATTTCATTGCAGATAAGTATCCATTGTCAATGCGCAACGATGCGCCGCAGCTACTCACAATGCAATTCCCACTGGATCATTCCATCCGCCATCCTCAGATGGTACTCATGTGATGTTTCAGATAAAGTCAAGGCTGAGTTGACCTTGGGGGATTTGAACCACAGTCGATCAGATATGATCCGATCTGAAGTTCGGTTGCTCTGCCATCTGAGCTAATCCTCCTTTGTTTATAAATGGTGGCTTTCAATATAATCAAGTCTCCCTTCATTCAAATATATCATGCCGTACCATAATAATGATCGAACTACTCGAGAAATTCACTTTTGTTTTATCAGTATCTCTCACTTTTATGTATCAAACTTATTATATTTTACATTGTGTATTGTACTAGTCATATTAACATCATAGCTGTAAAATTATAGCCAAAATAGTAATTAATTACACTTACTACTCTCAAAAAGTAATCAATTACCAGTGAAGAATGACTTGCTTCAAGAAAGTACTTACGATTACTAGTTACTCATTACTCATTTAATGCAGAGAATGTAATAATGGTTTAACTACAAAATAACACATAAAGTAATTTTTTAATTTCCAATAACAATGATCTTCTTAGTGGTGAGACATAAAAGACGTAAAAGAATATGATATAAGGCGAATATAAAATCAGCATTAATATTTTGTAGAATTAATTGAATCATGTAAACCCAATCTTGAGTAATACTGTATGCTACAGAAACTGTGTTGCGTGAACGTAACGCGTGAACGTGACGCGTAACATCAAGGAATAAATTCAGCCGTGTTTTATTGCTCAATGCAGTTTTCAAGAAATTGTTTATGAAATTTGCATTATGTTCATGAACTGTACACTGAATGCTTATTGAGTTCATGAACTATTCAAAAATAAATTAACTATATATAAAATTTGGAATGGATTGGACATTTTCTGGATTTGAATTAAATGACTACAAACTTAGATAATACTTCAGTTCGTACTTTTTGCTTTCCAAGGCATCTTCTAAGTCTTTAGTAAACAGGGATTTTCCATCAATCTGCAATTAGAAAAATTGTAAGATGTCAATTAAATAAGATTTGGTGAATCGTATTGTTGGGGCTTGTCCATACGCCGTTCATGTAAATGTGCCAATCCTATTATGCTGTAATCACAAATCAAATATCGACAATGGAATAATAAAGACTCCAGTTGGTAGGATGGTGTTTAGGGGTTACGAATGTCTTCTTAGCCCGACACTCCGTTTGGAACGACTCCATGATGTGTGAATTCATGCATGAAATCCTTGGAACGGCGTCTAAAACCAGATTATTCATGTAGTCGATTTGAAAGCCTTCTCAACAGGGATAGAATCGGCACATGCACAGAACGGCGTATGAACTACATGCCTTGGTATTTAATAAAATTATTGATAGAAAACTTGTAGGAATTTAATGTTTTTAAGATTTATAGCCAAAATTTCAACAAAGAAATTGAGAGAAAATATTGTAAAAACGTTATAGGTTTCACGGTTCTAGGATTCCAGAAGGCTAAATCTCTTATCACCCCGAACATTGCTATTCTTGTTGATTGATTTTCTGGAAGATATCCAAATTCAATCAATATTTTGAGACTTCCAAGAAATTCCTTTTGCTGCATTTGCAAACAGACAAGCTAACCCTATATAGAAACTGCAGATGTACAGAATCAAGCATTTGGCATCAAATACGCGATTTGATTTATCACTTTCCCACAACCTCTGGGTAAGCTAGCGGGCTTTACCTCTTATTTGGTTGGCTATAGCCTCATTCCATCGCGGTCCTCATTTACACTCGGTTGCTCCAGAGGTTGGCTATAGATTGATTATTATTTTGACCCAATTTTTGAAGCACAGTATGTGGGTTTTATGGCCCGATGCGTTCCCTGAGATCAAACAATAATCTTCCTACTAGAAATTGACCATCCCAAGACAAGATAAGACAATGGCCTAAAGCTTTTAACCACTGCATTGAATGACATGTTATTTAAATGGACACAGTAGAGACTTGTTATTAAACATACTTTGAATAATTCTTTGTCGAGGATTTTATCACCAAGTGTTTCTTTAGTTTCTAGAACAGAAAAATTGTAAAAAAATAATCCAAGCCTATAAATAGGAAAGTCCTGTGATCGCTCATTCATGCAAAAGGATTTAATATATACAATGTTAGCATTTATAAAATTCTAGAAAGGTGTTCCTGAATCTTATTGTAAGGAGTAAAAATTGAACAAAATACTCAACAAAAGACCTTTCCATAGTTCGAAATGATGTTCGGATTTTCTAAGGCCCTGTTTACAAGGAGGGCGAGTTACCCGGGTAGGCGAGTTACTCGCCTTACCGAGTTAAAATGTGTTGTGTGTTTACAAGGGTCACCTGAGTAACCCGCCTACCCGAGTTAAATAATTTGAAGCCAATCTAAGGCCTGGATTATACAGCGCGCTTTCGAGCGTGCCGTGCTTTCAAGCGCTTTCATTTGAAGGCGCGCGCTTTTGAAAATGTCTAGTTATACAGCGAGCCGTCCTCAAAAGTTGTGTAAAAACTTCCTTTGAATTACATGATGACGTGTAAGAAAATATCTCACAAGACTTTTGATTGACAAGTATACGCTTTTCGTGAAATAAATTTATTGCTTCAAAAAGTGATTTTTATCACAATTCGCCATCAAATAGTTGTGATTATCGTACAATGATAGTTTTTTAACCTACCATGGTCCTACAAATACAAGACAGTGGCTTATATCTAATCTGCAGAGCATATATATATAACCTTGTCTAATTAATACTATTTGAAAGTTTTCTCCTCTTCAATTGAGAAGTACAGATGCTCTGAGTAGTTTCCCTATCATTATTTTGTGGATTTCGATTATAATTCGAAAGAAAATCAATGTTTATTCATCTGTTTATTTGCAAAACGGAACTGTATCTAGGCAACGGCCGAGAAAAAGAGGCTAGACATTTCTTTCTCGACATCAACCCCCGGTTTTTACCAAATATGGTAAGAGGAATCCCTGGAATGTCGAAATGAAAGTTCGCCTTCAAGTGAAAGCACGCTCTTCCTATGCGAGCTTTCGATTTGGAGCGCGCCGTGCTAATGACAGCGAGCCGTGTCAAGTTAGACGGGCGCGCCGGCAGCGAGCCAACTTTCAATTTACTGTAAACGAAAGCACGGCACGCTCGAAAGCGCGCTGTATAATCCAGGCCTAAGCATACGCGCTGAAATGGAACGATTAGAGAACAAAAGATGTCTACAGCGGAAACGTTCGAAACAATAGAAAATTAAAGCTACCATTTTTTAATTTTAACCCGCCTACCCGAGTTACTCGCCTATATCCGTTTACAAGTCAAAAAGTGACAGAAAGTTGTCTCGGGTAGGCGAGTTACCCGGTCTGCCAAGGCGAGTAACTCGGGTAGGCGAGTTACTCGGGTGGGCGAGACAATTTTCTCACTTTGCTTGTAAACAGAACGCGCATAAACAATAGACCCGGGTAACTCGCCAACCCGAGTAACTCGCCCTCCTTGTAAACAGGGCCTAAATTAGTTTGCAGATTCGAAATATTCTTGATGGCAAATTTTCATAAAGCGGGAAATTACGTCAAGAAAATGAGAGGAGAATATGCGCTTGATCCGAACCCAAATCAAAATCTTTCAAAATCAAACTTTTAGACAAGAGAAAAATGTGCTAGTTTTTTTATAAACAAATTATGAGCCTATGAGGTGTTTTACTGTTTGAATTTAATATACTCGAGAGAGGGACTCGGTATGCACTCTCCTACTCGAAAGACCATGAAGTCATTCACCGCAGCTTCTCGTGATCTCTGATGCCTTTTTCTTGTCTCATTACACATCTCTTATGAATTATACTCCGAGAAAGATCATCAATATATCATGATTTGTATCATAATTTATGATTTCCATGTTCAAAATCACAACAAAACATACCTATTTTGAATTTGATTAAACCATTGCGGCTTTTTAAATCAGCAATAATTTGATTAGTTTGAATTAAAGCAAGCTGTAAGAAATTAATTAAAAATTAAATAAATAATATACTTTAATTATAATTTATTAGAGTGGCGCACTTTAGATCGAACATAGATCTTATACACAGCCGTGAATCATGTGGGGATGTGCAGATGCAACATTCAACATTTGGAACTATTTTCGTGCTTCTCGTCATAATCTGTAAACTTGGGTATAATATATATATTCCTATACATTCCTTGCTAACAAAATCGCCTCGGACACTTTTTTGCTAAGATTCTCAAGGAGAAATACCAAAACTGGGAAATTGGTAATAGCAGACTTCCTTCTCAATCATATTTATTGACTCCATTTGACTCAATTTATGACGCCATGCTTAGGCATGCTTTGGGAATACATTGGCCCAACCTACTCTCTGCTGCTAAATTTCCCCTTCTACCTCTGCTGTTGCTCACCAACGTCACTATGTCTTATCTTAGGTCACATCGAAAGATCAAAGACACCAGCTACATGATATCCTTCACTGGCAACTGAAGGCCGATATGTTTCGACGGGGCTATGAGCAAGTAGTATCTTTTCATAATGTTCTGTATCGTAAATTGTTTTTGTAAATTGTAAAAAGTTTCTTTGCCAGCTATGTCTGACCGTGATTTGTGGCGTTCTTTGTGTGGCAAATATGTTGGGCGTAAGCGGGACGGAATATTCCTATAATGTGACTGTCTATACTACTACTAGAATTCTAGGCAGCAAGTCCAATCAATCAGTAAGATTAAAAGCAATTGCTATACTTAGCCCTTGTTTGATGCCAGCTCCCAATCTTGAGTTAAAATAGTAGGCGTAATATAATCAACAAAAAATATTCTGCTATTTTAAGCTGTCAATCGTTTATGCTTGATCAGATCATGGCATTATGAAACCATGCGAAGTTCCAATAGTCTGTAATTAAAATGTTACCCTAAAACTTGATGTAGTTAAACGTCGGTCACAATTGCAAGCGATCCAGTGATAGTGCGACATTGATATCGCTACTTCGGTAATCCATTCCAAAAACTCAGATTTATCGCGATGCTTAAAAAAAAAAAAAATCATTCATAAATGTCTACAAATTGTCATACCTGACTCTTTCGTGAACCAACGTTAACTACTTCTAGATTTTTACTCATCTTGAAAGATATTTCAAAATTTCCAGACTATAACTAGCTTCTCGAGAGACGGAGACGCTATTGGGTTTAATAATCTCTGCAGCTATATAACTCCGGGTACAGCTCCGCTGTGTTCCTGCTATTCATGTTCACAGTTTCACGATAATTATGTAACCATGCATATAGTCTATTCAGTATAGATGGCATAGATCAAAATATGGTTTAACCTGTCACAAAATTCGACACAATGTCTCATCTATAACATACTAAAAATCTATGGAAATTTAAGTATCATTTCTACTCAAATTTGACAAATTTCTCAACACATCGAAACAATGAAGGCTGCTCTTGAATTTCATTATAGTATCTGACAAGATTCCAAGTACATAAACGCGTGATACCAGTCCCTTTGACACAGTTTTAGCAGCTACATTGTACGGGCACCCGGAATCTTGCCATGATGAAGTTATTGTATCGTAATAAATCTGAATTTTCCCCGTATCAGCCGTCATCATATAACAAGAAGAAATATAAATTTTGATGCAATAGAAAGGGCATGTAGGGATGGGTTATTAACAAGTTAGTCTCTCCAGATAGAGGATAAATTAATCGATTTTAACATTCGTCAATTGTTAACTTCTAGGGGGTTTGTTGAGGGCCATTTTACCATTTAAGTAGTGCATTCCATTCTTGTACCCTTCTAAGTTTCTAGAAATGTCAGACTGAGTATGTTTTTACAATACGATTATTATAGTGATTTTTAATCGCATATGCTGTAGTGGTGTACTGAAACTCAGAATGTTATTAGATCGAAGTGTTTAAAAAGTAACTGTTGTATATTTGTGTTTGTTGTAGTATAAGAACCAAGGTGAAATTCCCGTGAAAATAACAAGGAGTTCCATATTGAAAACGAGTTTGTAATCTTGCCCCAGGGTTGAAAAACTGTTTTGTAAGCACGGCTGCTGGAAATTTGAAGCTTTTCTTTAACTTCTCAAATACCTAAGAAAGCGTTAATATTCTAACCTAGAGTGCGCTATTATAAAGAAAGAAAAATGTGGGACAAAAAATAGAAATAAAACAAATTATAAAACAAACTACTTTCGGTTTATTTTGCAAAAATAATTTGCGATTTCAATATCATTTTATAAAACTGTAAAACTATATTTTAACTATGTATTTCATTAAAATTACATTTCAATGTGGGTGACTACTATTTAAAATTTTCCTATTAAATATTCTATAAATAAATTATTTTTAAACCTAAATTAAGCTGCTACTCCATTTGTAGGTTTGCTACTAGGTGATATGACATGCAGTCTTGCCTCTTGCAAAATTTTATCAGCTCCTTGGTTTTTCAAAACTCCAGCTATTTCTCTACCAATTTTGTCAGCCATGTTGGCAGCAGACAGCCAAGTGTTCTTAACAACAACACCAGACTCAGTCACAATCAAGTCGTCATTATTGTCATCTGGAATTTTAATGGTGGCAGATTGACAATGGTGCAGTTTTGTCCTGCCGTCAAGCGAATACACAGCTCCACAAATTTTTAGCTGCAAAGGAAAATAATAATAATAATAATAATAATAATAATAATAATAATAATAATAATAATAATAATAATAATAATAATAATAATAATAATAATAATAATAATAATAATAATAATAATAATAATAATAATAATAATAATAATAATAATAATAATAATAATAATAATAATAATAATAATAATAATAATAATAATAATAATAATAATAATAATAATAATACTAATAATAATAATAATAATCATAATTATCTTTTCGTGCTCTTTCTTGAACGTTTGATGAACAGCTCATCAATTGCCACGGAAAGTTGTACAGCACAAAATAATATGAGTTTCAATCGCTCAAGTATTTTTGCTGTTGTTGTGTTTCAGTTTGAATCAATAACTTTAACATTATATTCAATTACTTTTAGTAGATAACGGGGGGCTAGCACAGATGGCAGAGCAACCGAACTTCAGATCTGATCATATCTGATCGACTATGGTTCAAATCCCCCGAAAGGTCAACTCAGCCTTGACTTTATCTGAAACATCAAATGAGTACCATCTGAGGATGGCGGTTGGAATGGTCCAGAGGGAATTGCATTGTGAGTAGCTGCAGCGCATCTTTGCGCATTGACAATTAAGATCTATCTACCATGAAATCTATTGAAATTGATCTGCAGCGTCTCAGCTGAGATCAGTGAAGAGTATTTACAATCACTGCTCTAAGCGAAAAGAGCCACTCTTTTTGAAATAGAAGAGTGGTACGAGCGCCTTGAGTAGGGCAATACCGTCTCAATTGCAATGGATAGTGTATTTTTCCATACCTGATTATCAATGTAAGTTGTATTAACACCAATTGGAACACTACAGCCACCTTCCTATAACAACAAAAATAAAATAAAAATCAAGTTTAGAAACTATGTACACTCTACAGTGAAACCTGTATATAACAGCCAGCTTAGAGAGGTAGATAATATGACCACTATAGACAGGTGGCCTTTATATACAGGTTCCATTCAATAGAAAATATTATTTTAGACATTGCAAAAATTACCACTATAGACAGGTGGCCGCTTTATAGAGGTGACCGTTATAACAGTTTGACTGTATATGTAATGTACCTACACTGTCCTACAGTAGTGAACATGGTCCGACAAAAGGTTAACCCTTCTTGAATCCTAGAGGCATTTCAACATTTTCTTTTGAATTTTGTTTGTTGACGTTTGATTAATAAATCATTAAAAATCTCAATTTAATTTTGAATTTGCACTAACCTTCCGGAATCACCAACCACATTATATTAAGTAGGCCCTATTCTGCACTACCTATACTACACTATGAATCATGAATATACTGAATCACTTCTGAAAAACTACTGAAAAGCACCTCAAAATTTGCCCAATTCAGTAGGTTTTCAGTAGGTTTTTAAGATTATCAAAATTCGCATTGTGCTACGACCTAATGTATATCACTAATTTTTCAGATGCAATTTCTATATTCACTCAGGTTAATATCACAACTATTATAAGAGTAGGCTTGAGTAGTTTTTACACCAAGTCAATTAGTTATTATGATTGTATTTGCCATCATTAACATATTACTGTATTATACTTTTCAACAAATTATACTTCAGATGGATTGGCTTCTGTTTACTGATCTCCATATTAATCCAAAGTGGAATGTGCGTTTTATATCAGATTGTATCTAGTAATTGGTATAAATTATTAAAATTGTCTGTTTTGAGGAGGTTTTGTTAGAAAAATCAAATTCGAAATTTAAATCATTTGTTTTTGATACTGTATGGTATCGCCAGTATTGAAATTTAAATTGTAATCAATCGAAAGTGACGAAACAGCCATTGAACAAACGTCTGATCATTTGTAATAAAATGTTTCTGATTTTCAAATGCTTTATATCACATACCCCGTACTGGTACTCTTTTAGCAAATTAGAACATGATATTCAGAATGTGTTTGAAATGTAATCTTGTTGTTGTTTTGTTGTTGTTGTGGAAAAAACATTGCTCGGAAATTACACGAAGTTCCATGAACACGATTTTTTATAATCTTGCCCAGAATTCAAACTTTTTTTGCAACTAGGCTGCTGGTTATTTAAAGCTCTTCAAATTCTCAAGAACCAAAACCTCAATGGTCTTATAAAATGTTTTATTGTTATGCACAACAGTAGAGTTTCAGTCAGGTCTTGAAAACCTTTGAAGAAGACACTTGAAACCTGTTAAAACAATAGAGATCTCAGTGTTTTCTTTGTTTGGAGCTAAAAGAAATGAGGACATCAGCTGATTGGAGGAACTCTCTCATACCTGTAGGCCTATTATATTTATAAACAAACGTTTTAGGATATTAATGTTGTCAACCTGATAGTGCTTACCAATGCATTCATAAATGCCCTTTCAGCAATACAGCAGATTAGAGCTCTGTAATCCGTCAGGTGAAATACTAATTCGATTGTCTTAAAATCGTCTTTTCGAACTTCAATCCCCAATGCACCCTACCAATAATAAATTATCATACAATGAAAATTATAAGTTTGAAAAGGTTAAATATATAGAGCATATCATAGAAAAGAGCTGCACATGTTCTGCTCCATGACACTGAGAGATGTAACAATCAACAAGAGGAACTTCGTACTAAAATTGTCCCATATTTCTCAATAAAATCGTGAAGAGCCAGTCAGATGCGACCATAATGCCAATCACAAGAGCTAGTGACTTATGAAGCAAATCAAAACGTGCAATCGATTACAGCTTGACAATGCGATTTTCCAGAGAAAATCACCATATGGAACATAAACAGGTTTTTTGCTATTGTAAATAGAGTGGAACACCAAAATCGTCATTTTAATTGCATTTAACATAAGAAAAACATGTACGAATAGATAATATTTCTTTATCTAAACAAGCAATCTCCCAATATCCGGGATAAAAACATTAAAAATTAACAATTGAGGACACACAAGGTTGTAACAAATTCAACTTATTACAAATCCTATTTTACCTGACCAACCGCATATAAGGCATCATCCCCATCAATAATCTACAATTAAATACATAAAAATAAAAACATTAACTTGATATCTACTATAATATAACTTAATAATGTAGGAAATATTTAACTGGACATCTGGAGGTTAAATAGATCATTTGGTTCAAACAGTATTTTTGAATACAATATGTGTGCACTGGTGGCTCTGAGCTTGGCTGATTGGCTAAGATCAATGTAGCATTTGTTATGGAGTTCACTAAAGTTAATAAAGGAGAAATTCTTATGTGAAAACAGTTATTCTAAAATATTGGTTGGTCCGTGTGTCTGAAAATACAAGGTAAACACTTTTTCGAAAATTCCCATCGAAACCTGTTGATAAAATTTGGTCAGATCTCGTGTTGTGGTGAAAGCACCATGAAAATGTAACAATGTGAAAATGATAAATTTGTTATGCCATAAAAAATTGGAAAACCATGAAAACATTCATATTCACAATATTAAAATGTGATAATGCCATCAAAATGTCATGGAATTTCACACTTTTTACATGGCTTTGATGTCAGCAGTGAAGGCTAACTTAAATTAACAATCCATGAAAAGGTTCATAAAAAACAGGCCATTCGCTAGCTGTTCACTAACTGTTTGTAAAAAATTCATCAAAGGGCTCACGGGTTGCCATACTTCATTGCAGAAGGCTTGCAACAATTGAGAAAATTGAGCAGAACACTTTTGTGAGTGTGAATGTTTTTATGGTTTTCAAACTTTTCATGTCTTCACTGTTTTACAATTCATGTTTTTTCTTCAGCTTTTAACATTTTTATGGTGTTTTCATGAAACATTCATGGCGTTTTTATGGTTTTGGTGTTGGTAGTGATATGATTGGTTAAGCAGCTGGTCGCCCTACATTTTCAAATCAACATTTATGGCGAGATTTTTCAAATTCCTGTTCACCTCCTGTTTGATTAATACCTGCTGTTAATGACTTACCTCGCCAATTCTGTGCTCCCATCCCATTCTAACAATGCCAGCCTCGGCAAGTACAAGGGCATCATATTTGCTATCTTCATCAAGTTTCTTGAGTCTAGTGTTGAGATTTCCTCTCTGTTATCCAATATTAAGGAAATCAACAACAAAGCTGTTATTTTAGAATCAATACGATGTAGATTATAAGAATATATAGATTTAAAATGTACTGTAGTCACAAATTGAAATAAGGTTATTGATTCGATGAACATTGAGCAACATTATTATGGAATCTTATATTCCAGTGTATATAACGTTGTATTGCCTCTTCTTCAAATGAATCAGCTCCATGGTCATTTCAAAGGGACAGACTACTGACTGCATTGACATCCACTGTTCTTTTTCTCTTGAATTCTGCATATCAGATATCAAACGGCAGAATATTCAATCCTTAGTTATTCTTGCTTAAAATAGATATCGAGAGAATCAAATGCTTTTGGCTGATTGCGTGATTTTCAATGGAGCTATTTAATTATAGGTCTACACGCTGATGCACTTCGAATGGTTTTCACTGAAATGGTCAAATACTTATAATTGACGAATTTCATACAAATACTCTCTACTTTATAACTGTTACCAGTTTTTTATGTATTAATTAATATAGCTATTGAAAACCATCTCAAATAATGAATAAACTAATTATAATTAAACTTGATCCAAGTGAGAAGACAAAGCTTTGCATTCAAACAAATTTGATTTTTGCTAGCAGAATCCAAATGAAAAAGGACGCAGGGCACTGATGATGTAGTTCCCCTCTTTCAAATAAAATATTATATACAAAGTAAAGCAATTGTAATTAACAAACGACAATCATAATTAGTAATTTCTAAGTAATGAAAAGATACCACACTTTCGAATTTAAGATTTGGATGTTGTCTTTTCAATTGAGCAACACGTCTAAGAGAACTTGTGCCAATAACACTATAAGAAATTGAAAAAGAAATAATTTATAGATTGAAGATTAGCTTTTCAATAGTTTAATACCTCACTACAGTGAAACCTGTATATAACAGTCAGCTATGAGAGGTAGATAAATTGATCACTATAAACAGGTGGCTTATATACAGGTTTGATTCAGTAAGAAATAATATTTTAGATATTGCAAGAGTAACTACTATAGACAGGTGGCCACTTTATAGAGGTGACCGTTATAACAGGTTTCACTGTAACATCTTTTCATGCACAATTTATGAATTACTTATAAACTATTAAGAGTTTTAAACTCCTGCAAAAAAAACTTCATGAGTTCATGAACCGGTGCATGAAGTGTTCATGAAATCTTCGTGACTGTTCATGAACTGTTCATGAACTAACAAATAAATGTTCATGATTTCATGGATTGTTTTTGCAGGGGTTATGCACCGGTTGCTGTGCTTTATCTTAAAATTCTTGCATGATTGATGTTCAGAGACATGAGTAAAGTGAATAAATAAATAGGGCTAATGTATGAAACCAAGTATTTGTGTAGACATCGATCGTGTGACTGCATTTCGTAATTTAAACTGTAAAGTAGAACAGTTAGGATCTTAATTTCTGAGAATGAGATAACTTTAGAATGTCTTTTCAGGCGAAATGAATAACATCTATTAAATGCAAATATATGCTGTTAAATCATTACCTATCATTGCCTAACTGTTTAAGATGTTTTATATTGTGCTTTGGGTGGTAGATCACTGCATCGTATTTCGAATCTCTCCTGTGACAAAATAAGAACAATATTTATACTCATAAAGAAAATACTTTCTGTGATATGTATGACATCCCCTGCGAAAAAAGTTCAAGATTTCAAGAACAGTTCATGAACAGTTTATGTGAATGGCCCCAAATGTTCATGAACTATTCATGAACTGTTCATGAGCTGTCTGTGAGGGTTCATGAATTGCTCATGAATAGTTCATAAACAGTTCATGAACTGTTCAGGAACTTCTGGACAGTTTTTCGCAGGGGATTGGTCTATATATAATTTGTTCATAATAGTATATATGTGGACCATTCAGACATACAATATAGACTACCATGTTCTTTTCTGCATGTTTAAAACATGGATTCTCTCAACCATTCTATTGACTTGTCTTGATTCAGCTTATGATGCCATGCTTCTGCATGCTCTAGGAAGACCTTTAATCAACCATATGGTCAAGTTCATGTAGGGGGGGGGGGATAATTAACCAGTGAACTGTTTGTTAAGACCATAGAGGTATAAGTACTAGAGCGTGAACCACGTGACTTCTCTTTGGAGGCAGATGTCTCCACGGCGGCCATTTTGTTGGAGGATAAAATCTTCGAATTTAATGCACAAGTCAATGGAGTTTTTCGAATTTTTTTTACTTTTATGCTATCCTAGGCAACATTTTGGAAAAATTGAGACATTGTACCATTGGCATGTGACATAGATTCATTTTTCTACGGGAAAGATTTTTAATTTTTTGAAGCACAAGTAATTTTGATCAGTGTTTTTGTGGAGATGTTACTTACACGATGAAGAAACAGGAATATTATTTCGTAAATTTTCAACAAAAGGCAGTGTTAAATGAAGCATAGACAGTTGTTTTTGCTTATTTTGGGTAACAGCTATTTGCTGACAATTTTGAACAATCAAATTGTTGAAAGTATGATTTATTACGAATTAATATCGGTGATTTTATTTACCTTCATATTTTGTTAACACGACAGTACCATGTAAAATGTTGTTCAAATTTAAATATATTTCAAATAATCAGTTAAAAATAATTTCCATGGGGGATTCAACCGTTGTTAACCAGTTTTCGAAAAAAGTAAAACTCCCTCCACTCAAAACAGCTGATCTTTTGTTTGATTTATTTTCCCGCCAAAGCTGCCTACACGTCACGACGCCATTGTTTTTCCCTCCAAGAAAATGGCGGAAGTTGGCGACAGAGGAGATCACACGGTTAGCGCTCTACATCTTATACCTCTATGGTTAGGACTATCAGTTTATTTCAACCCCGCCGTCTCACCCCCAAGTTCATAAGGTTCAGTTAACCTTTTTTGTAGCGGCAACACTAAACAATTATCCACAATTTCAAGAAAGTTTTATCTTGGTGAATACTTACAGTAGATTTTTAATGTTATCTAGAAAGAATTATAATTATTTTTTTAATATAGCTTTTAAATTCCCTAAATATAAATTAATAATGATCTTTAGTAGCTTTCTGTATATAATTCGGCATTCCTGTCATTACAGTCGAACTCGGTTAGTATCTCCTTTATTAATGTCCCATCTACCATCCATATCGGATGGGGGATATTAGGAAAGTTCAACTGTTTTGAGAAATAAACAAACATAAGACTAAAGAAAAGATAGGAATTTGCTATCGACAATCGTAGATGTTTTCTTACGGATAAATTGCTCCTACTACCATTCCTTCTTCCATTTCTGTTGGAAGATCTTTTAATGAATGAACCAACAAATCAACTCTAAATTTGAGAAAGCAAAAACATTGAAAAAATGGATTTCATTTTTTCCCTATTATAATAAGCCATCTTGTCATTCCGACTTTTGAAAAGTAAAAACATTAAAATTAATTCGTCATTCTTCCTCATTCAACATCACCTATCTGAATCTGTGTTAATATTTTTCGATGTGATTCTGAAATTTGTGAAGGAATAAGAAAAACAAATTATTCCTCTAAATTTTTGCGGACGCCCTGGGAACCTAAATATGCAACATTGCGAGGTATTGTTGGGCCCTGTACACAAAATGAGCAGTTCAGGAAAATGTTCATGAAATGTTGATCAAGGTAGGCTATCGTGCACAAAATAAAGGTTGAGTTCATAAACTTATTGTTGAGTTAGGTAGCCTATATACAAAGTACTGGAAAAAGTAATGTAATAGTAATCGAGATGACATCCCCCTACCATATAGGCGCCTGCATTGCTCTTTTATTTCTAGATGAGTGGTTCTTGTTGAGATTCATGCTGATGATTTACACCTTTTGAAGTATATGTGTAGTTTAATATTACTTGGTTTATTATTAATAGTTTTTGATTGGAAGCTTTTATAGTTATCCTTCTTGTTCAGTTTTATGATTGCTGGAGTTTCAAGGTGTGGTATCCGAAGTACGGATGTGTTTAGTATAACGTATATCTTGTCTTACAGTTTATTATATTATCTTGAAGTTTGCTTTATTGGAGTAACTGTGTTATTTATTTTTGTCTTCGCTCTTTGCGGTTACAGCGTGGTGCTACATTTCAACAGTTCTCACTACCTGAACACCAAAACCATGAAAATGACATGACAGTTTTGTGAAAACACCATGGCAATGCAAAAAAACCACAAATTTCAAGCCATGAAAAATTTTGAAAACAATGAAAACATCCACATTCACATTATTTTTGCCTCAACTGTAAAAGCGCATCCTAGAGGCATGACAAATCTACTCAGTACTCATTGTGTGTTCATGAACTTTCATAGCATACATGACATTTTCAAAACTATTCAAAAATTCAAATAAAAACAGATATTGGATATTTATAAAAATTTTGGATGGTTTTTATTGGTTAAAAAATTTTCTGGATTAGAATTGAATGGCAAAATTAGACAATGCGGGAATGTTCTTACTTTTCACTTCTCAGCGCATCTTCTAAGTCTTTTGTAAACAAGGACTTTCCACCAATCTGGAATCAGAAAAAAAGAAAAAAGATGTGAATTTAAAAAACACATTGGTTAAACGTATTCCTGATATTCAATAAAATTATTGAGAGTAGACAAAATAGCCGGGTAAGCAAGCAGTTGACTGGCTGGTTGGTTGGCTAGTATGTATTAGACGAGTGTGTGAGTTATCGATGAATGCCTTTACTGAATGCTAACCAATATTGCTACTAGGGATTAGGCTATAAAAACATATGACTAGGCCTAATTAAAACATACTTTGGATAATTCTTTGTCAAGGATTTGGTCACCAAGTGTATCCATGGTTTCTGTAACAGAAAAATTACACAAAATAACATGCCTGAACTTATATGTAAAAGTCGGTATATGTAGGCCTAGGCCTACATTGCATGGCCAATTGGAAGATTTCAAGACCTTGAAATAGGTTCAACAAAAGTGGAGATTATGAGTTCCCAGATCATGGGAATGCTAGATTAAATTCAAAAGGAGACAAGTTTTTATTTATTTATAGGTCAAACCTCAACAAAAAAGTTTTTGTGGAAAAGAAAAATATTCATCTTTAAAGGAAAAACACGAAGGTCAGCTATGTATCCTTTGAGTTCAGCCTTCTGGAATCCTAGAGGCATTTCAACATTTTCTTCTGAATTTTTTTGTTGATGTTTGACCAATATTTTGGATTATTTATTATTTTGAACGTTCTCGAAATGTTTTGGTCTGTGACAAAGGCTAATTTTCTTCTGAATTTGCTCTAACCTTCCGGAATCTAGGATTGTATTGTATGATTCCTACTTATGTTGGTTGGACACTGATTGTTCTACATATACATTTATTTATGCAGTGGGGCTATTTTTATATCTGACACGTAAGCTAGGTATGCAACATGCACATTTAAAATCACTACAAAACATACCTATATTAAACTTAATTGAACCATTGCGGCTTTTCAAATCAGCAATAATTTGATTAGTTTGAATTAAAGCAAGCTGTAAATAGAAATTCAAAACCAAATTAATAATAATAACTTCTTAACAACAGTATAACACGCTTAAAGGCATAAAATTGAGTATTAAATTAAACGCATATATCTGCGCCTTGTGGGCTCAACGTTGAACAGTGAATGTCATTTTTCAAGCCACAAGCAGTGTAGCGAATCAGGTATATTTGAAGACCGAGCGCAAACTAAATGTTTCCAGGGAATATTGCCCCAAAACAATATTTATATGTCTTAACTAAATTATTTTAAAGTACTAAATATAAACTGATAACATTCTGAAAAAGTACTGAAATTGCAGTTGGATATTCAATATCTAAAAAGTACTGGAAATAAATCAGTATTATTTCAGTAGCCTACATTTTCAGTTGCTTTGTCTTTTTCAGTATATTTTCAGTAGGCTTACTTTAAAATTTCATAGTGTAATTAAGTTGAATAAACTAAAAACTGTAGTGCAGGTATCTACATACGTATGAAAGTACATTTACATTGTACAGTACAGTTCCAGTTGACATACTTATTTAAATTAAGTCAGCTGTCTGAAATGAGCCACTGACACTAAACCAGGAGCTATATTTACATTCTTCATTATAACACACTGACCTCAAACACTTAAATATGAGATACTCAACAAGCAATACACAAAGAAATATAGAACTTGAATAATTTCAGATTTCCAGACATACCAAACTCAATCAAGCAGTAAGCCAAAAGCGACGGCTACTCCGGCCTTGTTGGAGATATCAGCTCCAAATCTCAGGTCAAAATAGTAGGCGTATCAAACCATAATCAAACAAGCAAATTAACATGCCTCAAAATATAAATGTCAATTGACCGTTATAGATTAGGGTAGGCAAAGCTGTAATAACTTGACGATTGAAATTTGAAGTAAAAGTTGGAAATTGTATAAGAGAGTAAGCTGTGGTTCGAAATCACTAAGCGTGATAATAAACTTGGTTCCAAAAAATCAGATGTATCACCAAAAAGTGTCAAATCATTCATAAATGTCTCCACATACATCAGGTCAGCATAAAAAGTGTTCACTGCTTTCCTACCTGACTTTTTCGCGAACCAACGTTAACTGTTTCAGTGTGTCCATTCATCTTGTAAAATTTCTAGACTATTAACAAAATAATAGAATTCTGGTTTTCTACTTGAGAGGCACTGGTAAGTTTTAAACAGTGAATGTACTGTGTTATTAATAATATGACATGCACCCAAGCGCTCCAAACACAGTTTGCAGATTTTGCGATCATGCATAAAAATTATAAGTGAGTAATAGCCTCGTTTTGCAAAACGTGGAGAAGATTATTCCAGAATCAAAGGGCTCAAAATTGTAACCAATCAGATCATTAGATACAAACAAAGATGATACAAAACTGTATACAAATGATCATGCAGACAGCATATGATTGGCTCAAATTTATGGGGATTTCTCATGGAATTTCTCCTGACTTTAGCCTGCGTGTAGACTAGACTTCTATCTATACTTGTACATGCTGTGACGTCATTTTATCACGTGGTATTAAACACTTTGAATCGGTGTGACATCACTGCGTGCCCGCCGAGTTTTTCGCGCTGTTTCGTGATAAATTGTCATTGTACAAATTTTCAGCTCACAAAATGTTGGATTCTTCATACTGTCAGAATATAATCGCTTGTTTGCAAATTATCAAATCTCCATTTTTATAGCACTTTGAGACTTTATGATTGAGTTGTGGAGACACCATAAATTGGTAACAGAATTCACAGCTCAAATGCAACATTTTATTATATAGTATATTTTTCAAATTTACTTTTGCAACTATGTATGGCCCGTATTCACCTACCAAAGAAGTACAACCACAATTTTACGATAACATGCAAACTAACTACATCAGACCTGATGACTTATGGGTGAGTGGCTTAAACATATTTTTAAAGCTATCAATTCTCTTTGTCTGGATATATCGATGGGCGGTACTTTACCGCTCTTCAATGTTTTGAAGTTCAATATTTGCATGTTATACAATACAATCACATTGCCTGCGAACATGCTCAAACGATCTCGATATTTCACTTCTTGGGTGTAGCGTCGCTATATAGCGATATGGTTACAACTTTCTATGTCTGAAATAAGTTTTGAAACTATAAAAGTCACACGTAGGTTTTGCAGACTTTTGGAGTGTTTTTCACAAACATTTAACAAAATAGTTTACATAATAATTCAATCATGATTCAATAGTTTTTGTCTAAAAAGAGAATATTTTGCCATGAATTGAAATGCTATTTTCAAAAATACCTGCAATTCATTGTTATCAAAATAAAAACTAATCTAGCTGTTCCCTATTGATATGAAAATGAATATGAAAAATTCAACTGAGTTCGGTTTTATTTATAAAATGTTTAATGTTAAAAGCGTCAAGGATAAGCGGAAATTTACATAGTATTATCACCGCCTTCCAAACAAATGTCACGCAAGGAATGAAAACCTGCGGTTTACTCTTTCATGCAAATTGTATTGATATTTTCAAACAATGTTACAGTAGGTGGTATTTCATTTCATAGTCTCAAGAGATATTTGATTTCTCCTGCTGTTTCATAGCTCTTTTGTTATATGTACTGTACTTTCAAATTGAATAGCCTTGATGGTTGAAGACTGAAGTTCATAAAAATAGATTTGAAAGGCCTGCCTGCATTTTCAAATTTAATATACAAAATTAAATTAAAACTTGAAATCGATAAATCATATTTTAATTGTCATAATCACAATCAATTGTAGAAGAAGTTAGGTTATTGGAATTTCAACAACTGGTATCTAGGCTCTCAATGTAGGCCTGGTCTTGTAGATTATTCTGAAACTTTAGGCCTACTGCACAATATCTAGATAATATTTAATAGTTATTTATCTATTAAATGGGCAAAGTGAATATCGGCTAATAATGACCCAGGTCCAACGATTTCATTATGTCGGCATTGATGGAGTCTGAGATCAATAGCCGCATTAGTTAATTTTGAAAAATATGATCATAATTCATAACATGGATTTTAATATATTTTAATGTGTCAAGAATATGATTATTCATTGCGTCCTTTCGCCACAGATTAGAAAAAACAGATTGGTCAATACAGTGTCAGACAAAAGGTTTAGCCTTCCGAAATCTTGAACAACATTGTACATTTTCTTCTGAATTTGCTCTACCCTTCTGAGATCCAGGATCCCAGGATCCTCACTTTTGTCGGGCCCTGGGTCAATGCAGACTTTTGGGATTGACTGGTCTTTGTTCAATCATATTCAACCAATCCAATTACTCAGTTTGGTTCAATTTTCATATTGACCTATTGGTCAATGACTAAACGCTGTATATATGAGCTGTTTTTCATGAAAATTGGTCCATTTAAGGTTCATGAACTGCTAAAATTAAATTACAGGGGCGTCTTTTATGCAAGCCCCTGCGAAAAACAGTTCAGGAGTTCATGAACAGTTCATGAACAGTTCATGAATGTTAGATGGCTCCAATTTTCCTGAACTGTTCATGAACAGTTCATGAACCCTCACAGACAGTTTATGAACAGTTCATGAACTCCTGAACTGTTTTTGCAAGGGAGGGAACAAAACAATCCACTACAATAGCCCATGTTTTATTATTTTGTTTTCTAGGAACCAAGTCTCATTAGCAGTGATGATTCTGATGTCTTTGATAAATCACCTGTTGAAACAAATGGGTAAGACTTATTTACTATTGTTGACTAGTTTCAATATACCAGTTCAGCATTTGTAGGCCTACAATAAACAAACTGTGAACGTTTGTTTGATTGATAAGCATTGGAATATCTCAAGTAGTGCAAAGAATCAAAAAGGTTCATGACTTTATGAACTTGAAATTACCAAATTGTTAATGGATATGTAGGCTATCATCTTTTCATGAACAGCTGACTACTGTTATCCAATTCACCAGGCACTATAGACAGACTCGATTGAACTCAACTGAACTGAACAAGTGGTCGCTCAACTGACCACTATATGGAGGTGATTGTTAGAGAAGTTTAACTTTACAAGTTGTATCAATTTGACAGAGTGTTGAAAATGTTGATAGTCTGTTAAGATATTGAAAATAAAATCCAAATGCCGTAACTCAGGCTTGACTATTAAATTCATCTCCTTTGAAAAGGTTGTATATAGCTTAAAATGTGTTACTGTACTTAATAAACGATGATGATTACATTATATAATACAAATACTTTTTGACACCTTGCTCCTAAGAAATGAAAACTTGTTCTTTCTATAACCTCTTTTCCAACTGTGAAACTCAAATTAATTATATTCTCTCGTACAATTCAATTTTAGTACAAATAAAAAGCTCATGAGGTTGTCTGTTGATGCAAGAGCATTTCAAAAACATCCAACCATGGCTTTCAGTGACTCAGAACCGGTAGGTCCAACACTATAGCCGTAGTTAGCCATGTAGCTATGTATAAGCGGGTTAGCTCAGGTGGCAGAGCAACCAAACTTCAGATCTGATTATTTCTGGCCAACTCTGGCTTAAATCCGCCACAAAGCTCGATTTTATCTAAAACATCAACTGAGTAAGCCTACCATCTGAGGATGGCAAATGGAATGGCCCAAAGGGAATTCCATTGTGTGTAGTTGCGACATATTGTTGCACATTGACAATCGAGGCCTAACTGCCATGAAATCTGTTGAAATCGATCTGCAGTGCCGCGGCTGAGAACAGTAAAGAGTTTTTACAATCAATGTTCTTAATGAAAAGAGCCACTCACCTGGAATAGAAGAGGAGAAGGCGCCTTCCATAGGGCGATACTGTCTCAATTAATGTTTTAGTCATATTTATAGTCATGTGTCATGGATGAAGGCCATATTATGACAACACAACGCCATGTAGGTCTACTCTTATGTCAATCAAACCTCAGATATTTGTACAACAATTTGCTCATCAGGGTATCATATATTGCCACCCCTGTAATATGTAATTCATGAAGAAAAGATGTGAGCGTTCAGTCAATCAGCTCAATTCCTCCGTTTCTAGTTTATATCGCCTCTGAAACAAAGAAAAACTGGATGTTTAATGTTAGGCCTATTATGTTTGATAAATGTGTTGTATGATGTTCGTCCCCTCTGTAATGTCTAGCTGACTGCGATACTGCTACTGCAGATCGGCGGTAATTACATGGTTAAATCAGAGTTTGAAGTCATACTAGGAGACTTGCATTTTTGGATAGAACAGTGGATATCATTACTTGATTACATTACTCTGTCATTTATGTCTCCCTGACATCAACCATAGTCTTACAAAAACATCAACCATAGTCTTACAAAACCACTGATCTAGCTACTGTTAGTTTGTTGAATGCCTTCCTCTCTTTTATTGAACCTAACTGTTGTCTGGACCACCCTTACTTACTTGGATTATTTAGACCTATACACAGTTCACGAAAGTTAATGGAATGGTTCTTTAAAACAGGTCATTCATGAACGCTTTTTGAGATGTAACTTTTGAATGGTTCATGAACTGTTCATGAACTAATGGAATATTTTTCAAATGGTTTATGAAACTTTTTTTTATTTCTCAGACTGGCCCTGCACATTGCGATTGGGAATTTATTTGTAGTTCACCCGATGCCTACAAACATCAAATGTAAGTAATTAAATATATTTCATTAGTCGGGGCTATTATTTCAATAGTCTCTCTCAATATATCCTCATCTAGTATCCTAGCTTGCTTATATTTTGCTAGTTGCTACTATCCCTTTCCAATTCCCCTTAATTTTTAATATCTTCAAGTCAAGTGTAGTACAGGCTATGATGGCTTTACTCAACAAGCACGGTTAAGATATAGATCACACCTCGGAAAAGAGTTCATGAGTTTGTAGTGACCGTTACATACGTCACAACTGTACTATAATTAGCGACATAAATATGTATTGTGAAATAGATAATTATCGAGATGATAAAGTCGAAAGTGATTATTACAACTTTACCAAGCAAAGCAACTATTATTATTTGAGTATCTCTTCTCTATCTTTAACACTGCTACATTGGTGACCCCGCAAGAGCACACAAATCAAATTATATTTTTAGCTTTTTAATATCAACAACAATTCGTCAACATGTCAGTTCCTTCAACATCAACAACAAATAATGTCGCTCCTGCTCCAATGTCTGGTTCAATTGCTGATCAACCAATCTCGTATATTTACACTATTGCTCATAAGTTACCTGCTTTCTGGCCAAACGATCCTGCTTTATGGTTTATGCAAGTAGAAGCCCATTTTGCAACCCATGGCACAAGTGTCGATGCAACCAAGTAGCCTATAATTACATTGCTGCTGCATTAACACCATCAATTGCTAGCGAAGTCAGAGATATTATTGCTTCTCCTCCTGCCGCTGATAAATACCACAAAAGCTGGCATTAATCGAGCGAACATCGCTCTCCAACAACCAGCATATCCATGCCTTGCTGGAGAACGAGCAACTCGGCGATAGAAACCTACTCAATTGTATCGCCGTTTTCAACAACTACTCAATAAACACGACGAAATAGCTGATCCTCTTATCAAAGAACTTTATCTTCGTCGTTTACCAACTAGAGTTTGTGTTGCCCTAGCTACTTGTAAATCTCTTCCTTTGAGCGAACAAGCAACGTTGGCTGATGACAATATGGACGATCCTGGGTAACATACAGGGCCTGAAGCTCCTTTTGGACAAGTGTCAGTGGTTTCTGATTCATTTCCGGTTGATCCGTAAGTTTCCGCAGTCCGTAGTCCGGAAGTCCGCCAGGGACCGGTCGACCTAGCAGCTGAAATAGCAGCTTACGAAGAGAAGTTCAAGCACTAAAACACTCTCTACGCACATCTTCTCCTGTTACTGATGGTCTTTGCTAGTTTTGGACGTAATCACACCTACTTGTTGCTAATCGATGTAACAGCCCTTGTACCTGGTCGGGAAACGATCAAGCCAGCCGTTAATGACGACTACACTCCTTACATACCCTCAAGCTAACGCCCCAACCAGTATCACTACTGATGCATCTGATGTTGCTGTTGGTGCAGTCCTGGAGCAGTACATACAAGGGCAGAACAGAATATCCATCCAATCTGTTGCCGCAATAACATCTTCTGTCGACCTTTTTGATCTCGCAAAAGCTCAAGCTGCTGTAAAAGACTCCCTAGCATCTGCAATCAAGTCATCTCTCCATCTTGTTCCAATGCCTCTTCCAGGATCCTCCATATCATTACTTTGTGACACCTCTACCCCTCAACCACCCCCATTTGTTCCTGTTTCCAAACGGAAGGTCATTTTTGATCAGCTCCACAATTTGTCTCATCCTGGTATAAGAGCCACACAGCGTTTAATATCCTTACGATCTGGCCTGGACTACAAAAAGATGTTGGCAATTGGGCGAAAACTTGCATCCAATGTCAACGTGCCAAAGTTCACCATCATACTACTCCTCGTCCAGAAGTCATCGTTCCACCAAATCGTCGCTTTGATCAAATCCATGTGGACATAGTCGGACCTCTACCAATCTCTAACGGACACATTTATGTTTTTACAGTCATTGGCCGCTACACACGTTGGCCAGAAGCCATTCCAATGTCAGAAGCTACCGCTATGTCTTGTGCCAAAGCATTAATCTACCACTGGATATCACGTTTTGGCGCGCCTTCAACAATGACTTCCGACAAGGGACGTCTATTCAAATCTGATCTCTGGACCGCTCTCAGCACTCTTTTGAGTATTCATCGACAACGCACCACATCTTATCATTCACAGTCCAATGGCCTGGTTGAGCGTTTCCATCGGCAACTGAAAGCTTCCCTTTGTGCTCGTCTGACAGGACCCAACTGGACAGGTGAACTACCTGTTGTTCTCCTTGGTCTTCGTGCTGCAGTTAAAGAAGATTTGTCTTGCTCACCTGCTGAACTGGTTTATGGTATGCCTCTTTGATTACCTGGCGAATATTTTGCCCTTCCTACAGGTACACCAGATCTTAATTCCTTCTTGGACAGTATTCGTTCTTACATGCACCACCTCACACCACCTGTCACAAAGTCTCATGGCCACTCACCTTCTGACATTCCATCAGCACTCGAGATGTCTACCCATGTTTTTGTTCGACACGATGCCCATCGTACTCCACTTCAACCACCATATGACGGACCTTTCAAGGTGCTATCACGATACAAAGACTACTTCATCTTGGACTTTTGTCATCATAGAGATTCGGTTTCTATTGCTCGTCTCAAACCTGCTTTCCTTCCTTCCTTGATTTTAAATACTCCTTTGGACTCTACAACTGGCAACACCAACGACACCATCTAGCCAACAACGCTGAGCTTACTCTTTATTGTTCTCAGCAATGACACTGCAAGATCAATTTTAACATATTTCATGGTAGATTGACCTTGATTGACAATGCGCAACAATGCGTCGCAGCTACTCACAAGGCAATTCACTCTGAGACCATTTCATCTGCCATCAGAACATGGTAGTCGTTTAATGTTTTAGATAAAGTCAAGGCTGATTTCACGTTCATAGGCTTCGAACCGCATTCAATCAGATATGATGAAATCTGGAGTTTGGTTGCTCTGCCATCTGAACTAATCCTCTTGAATAGAATGGATTGTCTATTTCACAAAAACGCTATTTACTAATAAAATTAAGCTGTCTCCAAACAGACAATCGAATACAGTCGAACTTGCTTAATATCCCCCCTCTCGTACGGATGAAAAGCGGGACATTAAGCAAGGTGGGATATTAAGCGAGGTATGAATATGAGAGTTAGTAATGGAGTATTGATACTAGGAATCAGTTTTTGTGGAGATATTAAGCAAGATGGAACATTAAAAGAGGGGATATTAACCGAGTTTGACTGTACCATCAAGCCAAAACTATATAAAATTTGAATGATAGGAGCCACCCACACTCTCTAGCAATTTATTATAGAAAGTCATCGTTTTTCCATTCAGGCTTTTACTTGATTATGTCTATTGCTGCTGTCCTATCTTATCGTAACTATCATTTTTCAATTGAACAATTAAGGTAATGCCTATATTCAAGAGGTGATATTCATGATAGAAAGATATTTGCTAAATGTATATTTCATTGATGGCTCATTGTCTCGTTCCAGGATGTTTGATAAAGGATTACGTTTTCCAAGAATTGAAGAAATGGAACATTTCCATTATCATTGTGTGGATTTTGCAGGACCTTTAATGGTAGGATTACTTTGAATGAACTTTAAAAACATTCATGAACTGTTCATGAACATCTCATAAGCAGTCATGAACATCTCATAAGCAGTTTATGAACAGTCCATGTACGTTAAACAGCCTATTTTTTATTTACTTTATTCGTGAACTGTTCATGATTTTGTAGGAGATTAAACAACTATACAATTAATCATATTTAAATGCCCTTTACTATGATATTTGTTGTGTTATTGATAGGGTTCTGAACTGATGATGATTGCAGAGATATATGTAGATATACAAGACAATTGATAAGATAGTTTGATGATCTATTTGGCCATCTTGGCATAGCTACACTGAGAATGAGGCTAGAAGACCAGCCTCTTTTATAGAGTACATAACAATAATGGTAGCTTGTCAATAACACTACCAATAATACAACATCCCTTTTACTATATTTAATTTTATTTACTTAATTATATTTTGTTTTGTTTTAGATCAATCTCCGTATCTAACAGTAACGTTATTATGTTTTCATTCCTTGTATCTAGCAGGAATGTTGACTTTCCTTCCACTGCATCTCTGTGTGATGGGCTCTAGTTCAACATTGTCATCTTGATATGGACATGCATTTGCCTCATTGTTAGATAGTAAATTTCTGCTTTGCTCTACCATTGTTTCTGCTGTTGACGGGTGAATTGCTCCATTCATGACGGCATCTTCATTCGCTTTCGGGACGGCGTTGATGTCTTTCCGGTTTCGGCGGATTGTTCCGGTCTTGGTTTTGATAAGGTACGAACGTTCATCCAACTGATTTTCAACCGTACCTTGCCTCCATATCTTGTCACCAAGGGTTACAGGTTTGATTTTAACGCTTGATCCTTCTTCTAGAATTTTCTGGGCTCGTGTGTGGCGATCAAAACCCTCTTTAGATTGTAATTTCTTTGCTAATAACCCTATTTGAGCATTTTCCTTTAGTGCCGGTTTAAGGAGAGTCTGTGTTGACGGTAGCATTGTCCTTGTACGTCGTGCCATGAAACGCTGGGCAGGGCTAGAGAAGAGTCCAGGCTGTGTGGTATTACGATGGGCCAACAGAGCTTTCTGTGGATCTGCTCCGGCATCATCTGCCTTCGTCATAAGCGATTTGGCTGTCTTGACTGCTGATTCAGCTTTTCCATTCCCCTGAGGATGATATGGGCTGGATGTGACATGCGTGAAATCCCATTCCTTTGAGAACTGCTGAAATTCATCTGAGACAAACTGAGGGCCATTATCAGATGTTACTTGCTCGGGAAGACCATACCTTGCCATGTGGGATTTCAACTTTCCAATTACTTCATTAGCCTTTGTGCTTTTCAATAGGTCCACCTCAATGAAATTGCTGAAATGATCAACTGTTGCCAAGAAGTCTTTATCCTGCCAATGGAATAAATCAGTAGATATTTGTTGCCAGGGACGGCTAGCAGTTTCAGTAATCGTCATCGGTTCCCGTGGTTGGCTTACTTGATGACGTTGGCAAACTTCGCAATGAGTGATCATATCCTGAATTTCAGCATTCATTCCTGGCCAATAAATACATTCTCTCGCCCTTGCTAAACATGCCTGTATGCCCTGGTGGCCTGAATGTACTTCATGCTTTAACTCCGAACGCATTGAAGGCGGTATAATAGCACGTTCTCCTTTATAGATAATACCATTGTACACAGCTAATTCATAACGGAAGCTGAAGAATGGATGTAAACATGCAGGTATTGCTTGTTTGTTGTCTGGCCATCCAAGAGTGATAATATTTTTCAACTGCTTCATTGTGTTGTCATTTTCGGTTGCTTGGGCAATCTTTAAGCCCCATGATGAATTCATAACACTTGTGATTGAATTGATGTCAGCAACTATATTGATTAAATTTTGTGAGTTTGCCTTCTCTGGTTCTTCTCGAAATGCAGTTCTACTCAATAAGTCAGCTAGATGTTGTTCTTTTCCAGGTTTGTAAATTACTTTTACATCGTATTGCTGAAGGCGCATGAGCATCCGTTGCAATCGCTTTGGAACATTTTTCAGCTCTTTTTTCATGATGTCTTCTAATGGTTTGTGGTCACTGTGAATGATGGTAGGCCGGCCAAATGTGTATTGATGATACCTTTCCATGGCCCATACGATTGCCAACATTTCTTTTTCAATGACAGCATACCTTCCTTCTGTTGGGGTGAGAGCACGACTGCAATAAGCTAATGGATGTTCATCTTGCAACAGTGATGCACCCAATCCAGTGTCACTGGCGTCGCATTGTAGAATGAGTTCTTTTGCTGGTTGGTAATGTTGAAGAATGACTGGCTCTGATGTGACTGCTTCCTTTGTGGCCTCAAATGCTTCTTCTTCTTTTGGTCCCCAAGACCAATTGTCTTCCTTCAGGGCATCTCGCAATGGCAAAGTGATGTCGGATAAATGTGGTATAAATTTGGCCAAATATTGAACAAAACCCAGAAAACTTCTTAGCTCCTTTTCGTTGATTGGGCTTTTCATCTTTTTCACTGTTGTAACCTTTTCGGGGTCTGGCTCAATCCCATCTTTGGAGACAATATGGCCCAGGAATTTGATGGAGTTCTTTCTCAGTTGCATTTTTTCCTTGTTCAGCTTGATACCTTGCATCTTGCACCTCTCTAGGACAGCCATTAAACGCAGATCATGCTCCTGTTGTGCACTCTCAATGCTCTCCCCACAGCCAATCACAATAACGTCATCAGCAACACAAATAGTGCCTTCAAGACCACTAAGAGCTTGGTGTAGACGGCGTTGGAACATTTCAGCAGATACATTCAGTCCAAATGGTAAACGTAGCCACTTGAACCTGCCAAAAGGAGTGTTGAAAGTTGTCAAGTCAGTTGATGATTGGTCGAGTTTCACATGCCAGTAGCCAGATTTTAGGTCAAGAACTGAGAAAACTTTGGCATTTGTGAGGTTCGGAATGACATCCTCAATTGTTGGCATCATGTATCGTTCTCTTCGGAGTGCAAGATTCAATGCCCTAGGATCAATGCAAATTCTTAGGCTTCCATTTGCCTTTCTCACGATAACCAAATTGCTTTCCCAATCAGTAGGATGTTCCACTGCCTCTATGATACCTTTCTTTTCCATTGAGTTTAATTCTTGTCTTACATCGTTGTGGAGTACAATTGGAATTCGTCGAACAGGGCTTATGTATGGTTTTGAATCTGGAATTGTTTCCAGTTTTTGATTGCCAGGGAGTGTGCCAATTACATCATCAAAAACGTCTTTATATGCAGTGCAAATTGCTTCTTTCGTCATGGATGTGATTGCGCAAAGTGCATGGATATTGTCTCTGTGGATTGATATCATTTTCATTTTTTCACAAGCTTTTAAGCCAAGGATCATTGTTCTTGAGTTATTTTCTGTTATGTGGAAAAGTATGTTATACTTTCGATTGTTTTTAGGGTTTGTCACCATGATCTTTGCTGTACCAAGAGTTTTTTCCACGCCATGATTCCACGATTTTAGAAGAGTTACACTAGGTTGTATAGTTGCGCTACAGGGTACAAGCCGTTGGTTGATTATGTTCACACTGGAACCACTATCACATTGGAATGCTACTGGTTTGCTTGTACCTTCCACCATCAAATTTGCAAACACTTTGGCACCACCATTATCAATTTGATCAACTGATTCATGGCCACTCTCTTCATCATCTTGCTCTTCTATGGCATTTGTTGAGGCTTTGTTTGAGCTTCTGCATACAGCTCCAAAATGATTTTTTCTTCCACATTTGTTGCAGGTTTTCCCGAAGGCTTTGCATTTTCCAGGTTGATGTGTTGCACCACAGTAGCCACATGCTTTTGTCTTTTGTTTCCCTCCTTTATTCAATTGGTTGATGGTTGTAGATGGATTGCTTTCTTGCAAAATTTTCCTTAAAGTGGTTTGAGCACGTTCTTCGCTACGACACAGAGCAATAATATTAGCTAGTGTTTGGTCTTGCACTGCTAGGCATTTCCGTCTAGTTTCAACATCATTGACTCCAAGTACTATTCGGTTTCTCAGCATCCTATCACGCATTGTTCCAAAATTAGAAAGAGCTGCTAGTTCTCTTAATCGAGATAAGTAAACATCGAAATCCTCCCCCTCATTTTGATTGCAAGACCCAAAGACAAAATCATGATACAATTCACTTTTATGCCCAATGCAAAATCTCCTTAAAATGGTTAGAATTTCAGCAACAGTATCCTTTGCATCACTGCTAGCTTCTACAACACGAACAGAAGGCTCCCCTATTGTGTACATGAGGAGTGCTGCTCTGTAGTCATCAGTTTCGTTATCTAACTTTGCAACCAATGAGTATCTGTTCCATTGTCTTTCAAATGCTCTGAATGAGGTTTCCCTGTCTTCATCCAAACTAATTGATTTTGGAGGATCAATTTTTGGGTGTAATGCCATTGTTGATATAAGCACTCTTGAAACTGATGAGTTTCTACACTGATGTTGTATATCTAATAATAATCTTCAATAATCTTTAACAATAATAGCTGGATATCTAAGTTAGTAATCTTTGCAAAAATCAAACATCCACATCTGACACCATGTTGTGTTATTGATAGGGTTCTGAACTGATGATGATTGCAGAGATATATGTAGATATACAAGACAATTGATAAGATAGTTTGATGATCTATTTGGCCATCTTGGCATAGCTACACTGAGAATGAGGCTAGAAGACCAGCCTCTTTTATAGAGTACATAACAATAATGGTAGCTTGTCAATAACACTACCAATAATACAACAATATTGATTCGGCCGCGTCTGCTGACATTACAGGAAGAGATGGTAAGGGTTACTAGCACAACCGTATGCATGACAACAAGAGACAAGAGAGGATGTTTACATGATAGAACTATAGATCATACATAAAAAACTTAGGAATTTACTAAATATGATATTGACGTAGTTAGGACAAAAATTAATTATCATTTCATCATTACAAGGTGTTCATGAAAATTTTGATCCGCATCTCTGCTCTCAGCGAAAGAGACTCTTCTAGAAATAGACTGGCCCTGCGAAAGAAATTTATGAGTTCATGAACAGTTCATGAAAGTTCATGAACAGTCACAAAGAGTTCATGAACGTGAAATTGCCAAAAAGTTTATACAGTTCATGAACTTTTGGGCAATTTCACGTTCATGAACTCATAAAATATAAAAAAACTCATACAAATAAAATAAGTTATTAAGAATTGATGGTGTAGTTCTTGAATGTTTGTAATTATCAGAGCCTAAAACATTTTCTGATCTATGGTGCTGTGTTCAAAGTCTTCAAACAGTTACGGCATGTTTTCGTCGGTAAACTCAATCTGATTTTAACTTAACCAGTACAGACAATTCATCCAGATTGTTTAGATTTACATCAGGGTATAGTAGGCTACACAGTTGTTCTAAATTGTTGACATCATTTATGCTGTTTTGCTGATTGGATCCTTTATATTTTACGTGTGATATTTCTTCGTAATAATTTCTAGTTACTCGGATATGTAAATATAGTGACAAAAATCTCTGTAAAAAGTAGCCAAACAAAACTGCGAACAGAAACATCATCCATTTTAATTCATTGGTATATCAGGAATATGAGTAATAACATATTTGGATTTCATAAGCTAGTTTGATAACTTTATTGCTCCAAATAAAAATATTTTACGACGAAGATTGCGTGGACTCAAACATGTATTTTTACCACTCAAGCACAAGTTAATTTGCATAAAAAAGAAAGAATGCCTGCATGTTTTTCCTATTTGTTCAATCTTTTGTTTCCACGTGATTTGACACCATTCAAAAAGTTAGGACATGACCTGAAATGTCAATAATCCCGACGGTTTCTCAGGCTACAGACAATGTTTGTTTTGAAATGACCACGATTACCAACATTCATTGTTTTTAAACAGAATAATGATTACTCTTCATTCTTGTGCAAATAATAGTACTTCAATGTTTTGATATATGAATCATTCTATCGAGAAGAGAATCATTGAATTCAAAACATTCATTTTATTCGTGAAAAAATATTTGCCGGTCATAGATGACGGGAGAGCAAACAGATTTGCTGGACAAACATGAAAATGTACCGGTCATTGACGGATGACCGACGCTTATTTCAAGCCCTGGGCCAGGGGTCCAGGTACATGAGCCTTCGGTAGGACGATACGTCTCAATCACTAATTTATGAAAATTGGTCCATTTAACATTCATAATCTGTTTTTATCCACCACTGTGATAGATATCACTTGTATACTGAACGCTACAATTAAATAATTATAATCTTTGACCATTGTCCGACGAAAATGAGGTTCCTTGGACCTAGATCCCGAAAGGCTATGAGCAAATTCAGAAGAAAATCAATTTTGAAAATGTTTTGAGATTCTATAAGGCTAAATCTTTTGTCGAACACTGTCTTTGACTCTTTTTACATTTACTAATGTATTTTGTTCTATATTGGGTTCATAGGTTTATGTTGACAAAACTCAAGAGCCACTGAAAGATGATGACGACTATAACCGTTTGTTTTTGGTAAGAGTTACTAAACATAATGCCATTACTCCTTGTCGTACAAATCTGTTCTTAGTTGTTGTTGGCTAGTTATTATGTAACTCCCAAGTTATAATGACATGGTTTGGTTTCAGGGTCCAACAAAAATGAAGGTTGGGATCCTAGACCCCAGAAGACTAGCAAATATTTAGAAGAAAACTCGATACATGTTTAATTATAGGCCAAACCTCAATAAAAATTCAGAAGAATGATTTTAAAAGGATTCTGGAAGGCTATACAACATTTGTCAGACACCACTTGGCTTATTGGAAGCAATAAAAATAATAAACAACAAGGCTATGGAACGATTAACCTTCGTGCAGACATACTTAATCTTTGTATAGTCCCTCCCCGTATTGGCGCCGAGTATCGCCTACGAAGTGTTTGTACTGAATTTATATTAAATAAATATTTAGGTGATGTACCCCTGTGAAAAAAATCCATGAGTTCATGAACAGTTCATGAAGATTTGTTTGTAGGTTCATGAACCGGTTCATGAATGTGAAATTGCCCGGAAGTTCGTGAACAGTTCTTTTGGGCAATTTCACGCTCATGCACTTATGAACCTTTTACGCAGAGGTAGTTTCCTGTCATAACTCAATTTTCATTATTTTAAAAAACTTGCCCATTGTTCATATATTTTATTAGCCAATCACAAAAAAGTGGTAGTATACTGATCAATTAGTACGCTAAGCTCGGTGCTAATGCGCAGACGGACTATACAAAGAAAAAGTCTGTCTGCACGCAGGCTATTTAGTAACGATACAATCGAATGTTGCGTTTTCGAACCTAGTTTTTGGTTTGTGTTAATATGGTAAATTGGCATCATAACTGTAAACTAAACAAATCAGGTTGATCGTTCATCTATTTCATTATAATACAAATGTCTTCAAAACATTTCAAATAAGAATGTACATGAAGAAGGTATGTAGGCTACCATGCGCTAATACTTCATGGAGCATTTTACATAATTTAATTACCAGTGAAAAAAATATGTATTTATTCAATTACATTTTGAAGAATGTGTTTAAAGTTTTGCAATTAACAATAACAATATGAATAATGTAGAACAATCTGTCCTTTTTAATAGTCTTAGACATTGTCATTTCATCCCATTCCAACGTAAACTACTGGCATGAGATTGAATGTTATTCAATCAAACCCAAATCCTGCTTTATCGGGCAGAAGATATATAATCAATTTCACATTGATTTTCTCTCCTTTAACATTTAACAGTTACGCAGTAAATATTTTCATTCCACATTTGAAACTTGTATCAAATATAGTTTTCATGGAAATTTCTTGAACGAATTGCCAATTCGAGATGGTATTTTGCAAAAACATCTCCAAGCCTTAGCCTACAATCAGCTGTATGTTATGCCTATCACTGTTTTATTCATATATTTTTATTAGTATAGTATTGACAAAGTTAATGGTCCAAGTTAATTCACTGTTTATAGTTGAATCCGGCCATAACGGTACTTTAGGGAGACAAACCATTTTACATGTTTGGCAGAATCCATTGTAAGAGGTGAATATTTATCAAAGTTTGGCAGTAAATTAATCATTCTCGGACTTTTTTAGCTAACTGTTATTCATAGAATACCGTTAAATCCGTAACCGTTATTGCCGGATTTTACTGTATTAAGACCTGTGCAGAAAATAATGTGATTGCTACCTTTTATTTTTTTTATGTTTTTCGCCTTACGCGCCTTGATTTCTTATTGTTCTTTAACTGTAGTTCGTACAATTTCTATTGTGTTGTTTTCATTGTAATATTATTGAAAGTGAAAGCGTTTTAGTTAGTTGAAAATATATATCCCGAATAGAAACACGTGTCTTTTATTTAATTAATAAATTATACGTTTTTGAGATTCTTCAACTATTTAACTGTGTATTATTCTGCACAGTTTTGGAGCTCAACTAAATGCTCGATTTCAAGTTTGTTATTGATTTTATTGCGTTATTTACATATTTAATTAATTATTTTGAGTTTATGAGTTTACCACTTTCATATTTAATTGTTTTGTGTTTTAAAGAGTAATCTGTAATTGAAACCATCTAATATAACTTTTCATATCTTGTATTGTTTCGATATTTTTATCTACAGATGAATGTTAGTTGCCGTGGTGACTCTTGGGTCGTTAAAAGAACATTTCAAGATATGATTGATTTGGATCGTCAAATTCATGTGTAAGTTATTTTTATAAATATAGAGTCTAGTAGTATGCAGTATAGACAGTTTTATAGAAGGATTAGCTCAGATGGCAGAGCAACCGAACTTCAGATCGGATCATATCTGATCGACCGTGGTTCAAATCCCCCTAAGGTCAACTCAGCCTTGACTTTATCTAAAACATCAAATGAGTACCATCTGAGGATGGCGGATGGAATGGTCCAGAGGGAATTTCATTGTGAGTAGCTGCGGCGCATCATTGCGCATTGACAATCGAGACCTATCTGCCATGAAATCTGTTGAAATTGATCTGCAGTGTCGTGGCTCTGATCAACAAAGAGCGTTTAAAATCATTGCTCTCAGCGAAAAAAGCCGCTCATCTAGAAATAGAGGAGTGATATGGGTGCCTTCGGTAGGGTGACACCGTCTACATTACTTTTTTAGTATAGACAGTCACATTATAATAATGTGCCGTCACTTTAACACCTAACTAACATATTAGCTACACAAAGAACGCCACAAGTCACGGCCAGACATAGCTGACAGAGAAACTTGTAAATAAGACAATTCACGATACAAAACATTATGAAAATATTCTACTTGCCTAAAGCCCATCGAAGCATCTCCTTAGAGTACATAATATAGAGTTTGACCCTCCTAATGATCACATGATAACCCTTGTATCAATACAATAGAAGGGGTCTTTTTATGAGCATTTTATGATATTCTGCAAGTCCGGCCCCTGTAAAGATGAATGTTAAATGACTCAATTTATACATGAACGGATCGATTGGACAGGACGACTCACCATGAAAAGGTTCATGAACAGTTCATGAGAGATTCATAAAAGTGAGGCCTTTTAACGCCCATAAAAAGGTCTGTAAAAGTAGGCCACTTAATGTCCATGACCTTTTCATGAATTCTTAATGAGCTGATCATGAATCTTCATAAACTCGTCCAATTTTTTTTGAGTCATGATAAACAATAGATTTTATGATCATGAAGAAATACTGTTCTCTGTAAATCTGTTAAATTATGCTAGATGTTTTCATACATATGACCTCATAAGTCCACTTCTTCCTTTGAATCTAATATGTATTAAATTAAACCACAGTAATTTTTTTTTCATTTATCATTTTACTATAAACCGGGTAAGCTTGTAGCTTTTTTTGCACTGGGGTGGTTAATTAGTTAGTTAGGTTAGTTGTTTTTGGAACGTGTGAGTTTAACCCCTGCGAAAAACAGTTCAGAAGTTCATGAACTGTTCTCCTGGACTGTTTTCGCAGGGGAAGGGCCATATGCTCTTCCTGGTGCCAATCAACATTGCTCCTGTCAGGGATTAAACCAAAGAACCCTACGGGCAGAGATCCAATTCCCTAACAATTGCACTACAGCGAGTAAGTAATCCACTTCTACCCTGCAGATTGAGGCCACCTATCTGTAGTGGTCAGATTTCTAGATCTAGATTTGTAATGCTCCTTTTTCTGTTGCATAAATTTGCAGATGTATTTATGATCGCCGTTACAGTTGTTTACCACCATTGGATATGGAACCATCATGTGAACTCAACGAAAGAGTAAGTTTTAACTTTAACTTTGTCAATTGTCATCTGGAATTTGCTAATATGCTGCTCCAAATATTTGTCTATCTCGATTATTAGGGACATTTATTCCAATATTAAATATATCGTAACTACACTTTTTGGATTGTAATCGTATATCCGATAATAAACTATTCCAATTAGATAATGAAATGTATCAATATAAAAGAAATTATCGGATTAATCTTCGTCAATCCCGATTATTAGGGATAGTTATTCCAATACTAAATATATCATGATTACATATTTCGGATTTTAATCGGATATCCGATAATAGACTATTCCAATAAGATAATGAAATTCAACAATACAAAAGAGATTATCGGATTAATCTTTGTTGATTATTTAGGAACTAAGCAACAGCTATTTTAATTACTGTCTAATGTATTGTCATTGTTAAGATATGTTATCTTCAATCCTTTGCGTTTGAATCTTTCAGGAGCGATGGATAAGATTGTTGAACTATTTTCATCGGTTTAGTATGATAGCTGGATCCAACGTAAATTGTGGACCGGTACTCAACTGGCTGGAGGTAAGTTTCATCATTTATATAATTAATATTAAGTTAATGAATAAATAGTTTAGTTTAAAACCATGTTAAGTTACTTCAAAAACGTCTACCCTATAACCATGAAATCTTCCAAGCGTTCGGATTAACCGAATCACATTTCATATTCGAACACAACCGAATCACAGGGCTCTTATTTTTGAACACTTTCGCACCTTCCATTGAACGCAACAAGTTCATTTTTCAATTTGTAATTTTGCTGTTATGAAATACTGTTACTACGTATAGTATTGTGTGATCACTCGTACAAGATTAATTATTTGAGGTTAAATTAACATTAATGCGTCGGTGTGTTGTCAAGTGGAAATGTTCACAAAAAGATGCTGTGGTTTGGTTTATCTATGATTTATCCAATATCCATTCCTTAGAAACATCTTCAAACGTCCAACTGTGACACCTATAGTCACATCCAACAAAGGAAAGTGAATTTTATACATCTGCTAGCTACAACAACCTTGAAGAGAACTTTTATTTATAAACAATACTGCTTTAAAGTAAACATAAAATTCATGTGTTGCTCATTTTCAACAGTTTATCAGTGAACATTCACGTTACAATATTATTCGATAAAGCTTGCACTTACTTTCGGTGTTTATCCTGTACAAATCTTATAGTGCGTAATACATTCCTATTTTAATTTGATAAGTTATCTGTTTATGTAACGTGGTATTCATTTCAATTAAACAACAAGATAGAGGAATGCGTATTACAACTAAATACATTAACAAATATTATCAGTTTATAGTGAAGCACATTTTGCCATGTGCGAATGGAGAGAGAAACATTTTTCGGGACTTATTTACAACTAAATCTCCGGCGTCCGGCGGGAATAATTTTTTGCGGTCCTGGGTGTAGGCATATTCTCCGATTGTACTTCGACAGCATTCCGTGGTAAGTAATCTAGGTTTTGTAGGTTTTGTATAAACCCAAATTTTGAGGAAAATGTTTCAGACGAAAAACACTGTTTTGTTGCTGGGAATCGTAAAATACGGACATTGAACCACCTTCAGCCAAAATTTACTAAATTTTCTACTCGTGATAACGTGGAACTGCAGGAAAGATGATTTTTATTCGAAATTCTTGACACGTTCATGTTTCATACACTTTCGAGGACTTCAAGGGAGACAAGCCTTTTGGCTTATTGGATATATCCACATTAGGTAAAGATTACATACATACATACATACATACATACATACATACATACATACATACATACATACATACATACATACATACATACATACATACATACATACATACATACATACATACATACATACATACATACATACATACATACATACATACATACATACATACATACATACATACATACATACATACATACATACATACATACATACATACATACATACATACATACATACATCATACATACACAGAGTCAGGGTCCGACAATAAAATGGGTTCCTGGGATCTTATAGATCACGAAAAGCTAGAACAGACTCAAATAAAGTTAATAATTTTGTGATTTATAGGTCAAACCTCAATGAAAAATTCGGGTGAAAATGTAGAAAATTTTCTAGGATTTCAGAAGGCTAAACCTTTGTCAGACACAGTATAGAATGATGTTGCGAGTACGCCAACAAATCGGATAATTTTATACTTTTCATTAGTTTTTGATGCAGCGTTGTATTATCTGTTGAAGACTTTTTTCTTTCCAAATCGGAAAAGGATCGCAATTCGTCGAGACACTTGTACGATCAGATCAAATGCTTAAACTCTAAATGAGGGCAATCAATCTAGGACCATCGCGATTACTGCCGATTCTACCCGATCCGACATGGAACCAGACTTCCGAATTGGCAATAAACTTTCCATCTGTCTAATGTATAAATCTAATATTTTACAGCAGAAACTGTTTGTAGCGGATTATTTCTTATCGCGTCACCCTACAATTATATTGTAATTGTGATAGCGTAATTGAATGTGAACATTTATTGAATAAAGTCATCATCGACAACACTCAGGTGAACTTTGAGTATATTCATCAGTTTAATGTTCCATTTTGAATATATTTGAACGTAAAGAAAAATTTAAATTATTATACTGTATTGTCTTCTAAGTTAGTTCATATTTAAAATTGGAAATTTATTAATAATTGGCAAATTTTAAAATGAAAGGATGTTGCTATTTTAGAATTTACTTCAAAACCGCCATTAAGCTTGTGATATTAATATGGCTTGTGTCTATAAAATCCACTTGATTTATTTTATCATTGATGTAATACAGCAACGGAATTGAGTCGAACTACCGCCGGGGTGAATCAACGGATTATCAGAGCTGTATATTAATATGGCGTCTTTTTTTTGAGTTTTTCAAAAATGGTTGACAGACAAATACAACATACCATCTCGAACATTTATAATCACATGACAGGCAAGTCTCAATCCGGAGCTCAATCCGATGTATCATTCTGCTGGCTCCCGATGTATCATTTTCGGCTTCCGTGTTCTGTATTTTTTCGTTTTTATGTTCAGTTTGGGTGGTATCATTCTGCGGGCTCCTAATTTATTATTTTTGGATTCCGTTTTTTATATTATTTTCGTTTTCTATGTTCGTTTTCTATTTCTCACGATGAATCATTTTCGGATACTGTGTTCTGTATTTATTTCGTTTTCATGTTCGGTTTTGGCTGTATCATTCTGCGGGCTCCTAATTTATTATTTTTGGATTCCGTTTTTGTATTATTTTCGTTTTCTATGTTCGGTTTAGGCAGTATCAATGTGTGGGCTCACGATGTATCATTTTCGGACTCCGTGTTCTGTATTTTCGTTTTCCATGTTCGGTTTGGGCGGTACACCGTCTATTTTTAAAGCTGTGGTCAAGTCGTGTTATGTTTGGAATTTCTGTCGTAGATGCGCATGTCAAGAATTGAATTGAATCGGAACAGCAGGTTTTCATAGTAACCCATTGGGCAAAGCGCGTGGAATAGTTTAACAACTGAATCATACCTGTATATTTCCAACAAACATAAATTCACAACTATTTTTTAAACAAAAAGATTTTTCAATCCGCAAGAAATATTTTTTATAGACTATTTGTATTTTAATGGATATTTTATGAATTTCAAATAATGGTTGTTGACATTAGAAATTGGAAAAAAAAGGTTGAAAAATGTTATCTTTTGATTATTGTAATTTTCATTTTTTTTATTTAATAAAGACAAGGGCTTATTCTATTCTTTTTTAACTTATAGCAGGTGCTGTATTGAACAACGTTTTGTTGCTTAATGGTAAATGTTAAAGAGAATGTTATTATTTTGCTATCGCGTTATTTAATCAAACTCATATACATATTATAGACATGTTGTATGTATATTTAAAGAATGGTGAAAAAAGATTTCTAACAATTTTGAGATGTGGTGCAACGAAATATTTATATTGAAATAATCTCCTAATAAATCGCGCGATATTAACTGATTATAACAAAACGCGCGTTGCTTTTGTTGACATCTGTCTCGTCGTAAAATCCGATTGACTATTACTTTTATTTATTATTATTATCAAAGTGATATATACATGTTAAAGCGTTTTTTATTTTTAAACGCTCAAACAACAGCAACACAAGATATTACCATGTTGGTTAATTCGACATTGGCTAAAATTTGTTGTCTGGGAAATATTAATGTTTCTCATGTTCTTGAACAGTTAGATAACCACGGACATCATTTTGTTGTAATGGAAGCTGATGATTCGGCTATTAATGTTCCCGCTGTTGCTGCTGCTAAAGTGAATAAAAGATATGTTGCACAAGCCAAAGACGAATTATCATTAGAGGTATGTATATAGTGGTGCCGACTGAATAATCGTTTATTTTCGAATTTATATATGTTGCTTCTTGATGTTCGATTGATTTGAATTGTTGAATACCTTTTTCTGGTTGATAATTAAAGATGAAGTAAATCTCCGCTATTATAACTCTGTTGTTTACAATATATTATATAGATGGATTTTTTATATCGATTACTAAAACATATAGGGCTTCAGATTTATTTTTGAATTGTGCTGCTTGATGTTCGGTTAATTCGAAATGTTAACTACTTTTTTTGATCGATAATTAAAGATGAAGTAAATCTTCTCTATTGTAACTCAGGTCTTTACATTATGCTACGTGGATTATTTTACATCGAATACTAAAACACAGAGGGCTTCAGATTTATGATCAATTAATTCATAAATTTTCAATTTTCCCAAGAATGTGATTCACAGATTACTCTTTGCTACAAGGAGATTTTTCCAAATTTGCTACCTTTGCACTTTGAAATGATTTGAGTAGTATTTATATTAGGTATTAGGACACATATAGGGTGCATCTACTGTAATGATATGTAAATTTAAGCTATAGCAAAGTTAATGATGGCATAATAATAGTTGTTTCGCTTATATCGAAGTATGTTGTATTTGTAAAATGTTACCAAATGCCTTTCATATAACTATCGTTACGCGTGCTAAATTGGTGTATGTAGTATAGATATAGAGGCTTGCTATATATGTGCAGACTTTATATGTTGTGAATGCTGCATGTGTGGGTATATCCATTCACACGTTGAAATGTTTTGCATCAGATAAATTAATTAAGATAGTTTTTATAAATATAGGAGATTAGACCAGATTTTTCTATCGATGTATTGATTCAATAATCTGATTGTATTTCATATTAGATACTGAAGTCTATATGATTTAATGTGATTCTTATGAGACTTGCTATATATCGTTGCCTTGGTTAAGCAGTTGTAGCATTTGATAATGTCAATCATGTGAATGGAACTCTTCGAAATATGGCTAATTAACGATCGCTTAAGTATAGTATTAGTTTCTTTAATAGGTTATTTTGACAGGTTTTCTGTTTAAGCATTGAAAATTTGCTCGTTTTAAAAAATCATAGGTGTACCTATGCGGATAGATTTATGGTGATTTGTCATTATGCATCGAGCTGCGGACTGGATTATATGCATGAAAGTATAAAATGAATAGCGAATTATAGCGTGTTAAGAATTGTCGTGCCTGCCTGTAATAATCATGGTATTAGATGTTATTTCTAGCCTGTCGTTCTTTGACGCTATCTGATATCTATCTATGACTTGATCTCTCGCTTCGATTTTGGCCGGCTATTGTAATGCAAGGTTGGGAAAGACCTGTAGTTCAAATGCATGCTTTATGCCGCTTGCTTACTGAGCCCCTTACGAAGCTGTTGAAAATATCAATCATAAGTCAAAAGAAAGAGATAGAACCCAGGGATTTAACAGGGTAATATAAATCAATATTTTGAAAATTATACGGTTTACAAACTGGGAATATGTGTTGATCATCGTGGATTGTTAAAAATTATTATCCTTTTCCTAATCATGCCCCAATCTTATTATCCGCTAGGATTATAAGAGGCATACAGACTCAATATTAGATATTACCAGCCATTCGATGCATTTATTATATCTGAATAAAGTGGTCGTTTACATTGACCGTATCACCTGATGTATGCGTACTCTATAAATCGTGAACTTTCAATTAGATCTAATTCTGCTGGCTTGCGTCACACTCATATACACAGCTGACAGAGAAATTTCCAAGCACGCTTTGTCGTAAGCCACACGCTGCGACGATTCTAAGCTGTTTACAATGTTACCCCAAATTCTAACGTGTGCGTCACATGTCGAATAGTATGTGTGTACTGGATTGCGTTGTATGACACCGGCGTCCTTCATTTTCAACTCGCTACTGTTGCTATAGGCAATATTAAGTCCATCTATAAGTCAAGCAAGGGCCTATATAGTGCTGTAGGCTATAGTGGTTAGGCATTGGACCTCAGACATGGTCTCGGGTTCAATCCCTGGCAGAAGTACGATTGGTTGGCGTCAGGAAAGGCATCCTACGATTAAACTCACAAACCCTTCAAATTATTAACCAATTAACCCGGTGAAAAAGTGGAGAAATAATCAATCCAAGAAAAATCTAGGTATAATCCGATTACGTTGTATTCACTTATCTGAACAGTGTAGATGTTCTGATTATTTTCCAGTTGCAATTAATGTTACTCCCATTATTCTTTAGCAACCAATACATTTTTATAAACCTGGTAATGTATTCAGATAAATGAAATTCCGGCTTATCTGCAACTTGATTTTTAAATTCTAAAACATTATTTTGCTGTAAAGCCCTTTCTTAAACGATTGCGGTTAAATTGAAATTCGGATAAATGCATTGAATAACGTTGACTATTCTGACTTATGATGGTTACACTGTCTTGACATAGAATGATCATTCCATCAGCGAAATACTACGTCAACATAGCACATCAGAGCACCTTTCTCTATGTATATCCAGATGCCAGGATATCCTCATAATATATTAAAATAGCTAAACTTTTGTTAAAACTGTTCTTTTATTTGGTCCTTGCATTGTTTATATCAACAGATGTTAGGTAAAAATTTAAAACATTTGATTGGCTTGATTAAATGTGAGCTTTCAATCCCAGGGGCCAACTCCTATAGCAGCTAGACGGCGTTGTTCAAACGAGCATCTTGTTATTTTACCCTGATAATAGTTTCAAAAATCTGAAAATGATGCCGTCAATACTTTTGATACAAAAACCTCTAACATTTATCATCAAATGACAACATTATCAAAATGGAAGTTAAACCCTGGGCTAGGTTTAACAGGGAGCTAGCTCAGATGGCAGAGCAACCGAACTTTGGATCTGATCATATCTGATCGACTGTGGTTCAAATCCCCTGAAGGTCAACTCAGCCTTGACTTTATCTAAAACATTGTGTGATCTTCTGATGGTGGATAGAATAGTCCGGAGGAAATTACGTTGTAATTAGCTGCGGCGCATCGTTGCGCATTGGCAATCGAGGCCCATCAGCCAGGCTCATCAGCCATGAAACCTGTTGAAATTGATCTGCAGTGTCGCGGCTGAGATCAGTAAAAGGCGTTTAAAATCATTGCTCTTAGTGTAAAGAGCCACTCCTTTAGAAATAGAAGAGTGGTACGGGTGCCTTATAGGTAGGGCGACACCGTCTCAATTACTACTACCCCGGGTCAAAGTGAATGTAGTACTCTATATCTACGGATTGATATTGTTCATGGGAACATTTTTAGGTCATTGTGTGATCATCATCTGCTGGACATTTTTTGCTGGACACCGGCTGTGGTACATTGTCTTTTTTGTTTTGTTTTCAAATAATGAAAATGTAACACACTGTTAACTCATGTTTGTTTTGTTTTTCAAAACAATAGATCACATTTTGTCTGATTAAAATAGAATATATTTCTATTGTCTACATTTGAAATAGAATGTCTGCGATCGAATAATTACATGGTGGAGAGGAATAAGTCAGGAGTTTGATTTTTGTTATTCAGAAGGATTATAAAATTTATGATCGGATTTGAATCCAGATTTTGTTCCGATTAAATGGTCTGTCTCGTTGAATCGATAGTATTACAAATTTGGATAGCTTGGACTTTAGATGTTCGCTGCTCAACTCAACCGATTAAGTTGTTACGATTTGAGAGTATATGATACAATAATCATGTTTTATCATGTTGTTAGTGAAGAACGAGATCAAATAAAAAGGTATTATATCCAATTATCCATACAAGATTTATCATCGTTATTTCAACGTTTCTCAATCCGCCATTTTATTCATTTGGAGATCATGCTTTCAAATCAAAATGGAATACAATCAAACTTGTTTTAACAGTCAATGTACATGAAGACCACCTGCATATAAAGGCCAATTTATTTGCTTATCGTAGCTGGCTGTTATACACAGGTTTCATCGTAGTACTACATCGATGTTACCGTATTAAAACCCAATACTATGTCAATGCAAGATTCCTACACATAAATAAATAAGAACCATTGCAGGAGTCGCAACTTGTAATGATTGTTCGAGTATATTCCGGTCTCATTGTAGGAGATTAGTTTGTTTGAGCGAATGTAATCACACTATTCAGATAATTACAATTCGGATAATTGAAATCCTTGCTTATATGGAACCTGTCTTGAAAATTCTGTTGACCATTTTGTAGTCATGCCTTTGTTTAACAATTTCGGATAAGTGCAAATTCGGATAACTCCTCGTGAGACAGCCACCCAGGATTTTAATTCCCTAATCAAGATTGTGGTATATCCATTTATCACTTTTGCCAAGGACATTGGTAATTAAATAATTAAATATCGATTGGATTGATACTTGTACCTTGTCGAATTCATTCACTCGGATATGATTGGTTGTAGAAGTTTAAGCTGCTAGGCGGTATAAATGTCTTGATTTCATCATTCACCACCGGATACCCAATCGAGTTCGGATTATACTGCCCGATGAAGTTCGTCCAAAGTGGATTTAAACTATAAGCGAAATCCGCGATCGAAAAATGCCAGTACAGTGTAACCCGCTTAAGCACAAGTCAAAATTGTCAACAATTTTCGAAAATTGTTGTGCAGTTATTTGAATTTCCACTTATCGGAAATTGTTTAACAAAGACATGGCTACAAAATGGTCAATAGAGTCAATTAGAGTCAAAAGCCAGGTTGGATAATTGTAAGCGGGAATCTTACTTATCCGAATTGCACTTAAGCGGGTACATGCCATCGCACACTAAAACGTCAAGTACAATTTCTAGATCCGATTGCATATTATCCGAACTATTCAATCCGGTATATATGTGTGTATAATCTATGACTTAATCTCTTTTTATCAATTTGCGTGACTATCTTTGAATGAACTTTTGTTTCGTTTCATAAATTCCTCGCAGCTGACGTTGTTGTTGTTGTTGTTGTTGTTTTAACATAATGTACCACCTACGTAAATATTAATTTATGTTGAAGTTGTTATTGTTGCAAATACAATTAATTTCGTGGGAAAGTAAATATTCATGCTCTTGTTTGATAGTTATATTTCGATGATGTCGGTATGTCTGGTATAATTATATATAATAATAATGAGTAGGTTAAGAAAGACGCATTCTTTGGTTGTAACTCCAAGTTTCACGTTATTAAACGATCATCAGACAAGAAATACTAACCGAGTTAGTATCTTTCTTGACCTACTCATTATTAATATTTACGCTCTGCTATTCATTATAGCACTGAGCACTATTTAATTGCCAATATTAAGTTTTGATATTTTTTTAGATATTATTACTATAATTAATATTCAATAATAAATAAACGAAAAATCAGACATTCATTTTTGAATAAATTTCTAGAATGAAAGCAAATATGAGTGTCTGAATTTTTTTTCGTTTGTTTATTATTAAACAGCTCTGCATTTATGACATCGAGCACTATTAAAACATCATCAAGCCTATATAAGTACCTTTATATCAGGTCTATATATATAACAAATATTCGATTATATCTGAGATTATAGTGCAGGAATATCGAACATAATTTTGAGAAATTTCTGTTCCCCTATTTTGAGATTGAAGTTATTATTACAGCTTGTAATTGTTTTGAGCGAAAATCATCATCTCGTAGATGATTCACTGTTTAAAGATGGACATATTAACAAGACATATATTCAGTATACTGTAATAGTAGATTGTGCATAACCTTGTAGTTTGTAGGTTGTTTTATTTCTTCGTATCATATCATTATACAGGACAAAGAAACAGAAGAAGTATACTTGGGGGGTGGGTAACTCTAGCTCTGCAGGGACGGGGGGGTGCCACTTTAGAAAAAGGTAAAGTACCCAAAAAGTTCCAAAAATTCTGTTGATGCTACCCAAAAAGTCTAGCAGGTTGATTGATTTTAAGTAAATACACAAATGATGCAAAATGTTTTCAAAAATTCTTTTAAAAAAGTCAAAAATACGATACCCAAAAGCTCCAAAATTTGAAATCTCATATCCAAAAAGTTTTTTCTCAGCTGAAATATGGACTCAAAAACGTGGCACGTCCCCGTAGCCGTCATAGTGGTGTTACCCCCTTCCGGGATAAGTATACTTGGGGGAGGAAATCATATCTAGGTCAAATTTGATTCTTGAAAAATTTTCACTAAACAATGCTTGGAAGCTGAACATTCAAAATTTATTGAGCTCAAAGCACGCAAAATGGACTAAAAACAACAGTAGAATGTAATCCATTTTATAATTTATAACTAATTCATTAATTTGATTTTGACTTGCACTTAAGCGGGTTACACTGTATTGTAATACAGTAAAATCCGGCAATAGTAGCCTGCGTCCAGACTAAAACGTTTCTGAAGGAAAGTAAAAGTGGAAGTTTACACTTTCCTTCAGAAACGTTTAGGCTGGACGCAGGCTAGGCAATAGCGGTTCTGACTTTAACGGTATTCTGTCAAACGAGTAAAGGCAAAATAATCCGGCACCGAATAATTTACGGTCAAACTTTGCTAAATATTTACCACTAACAACGGATTCAGCCAAAACCGGTAAAGTAGTTGGTCTCCCTAGCATACCGTTGTTGCCGATTTCAACTGTATTTGTCTTTCAACGATCAACTTTTTTCTTAAAAATTATGTGACCTTTACCTTTTTACTTATAATGATTTATTTTGCAAATGTTTTCAACGTGTGTGTTCGGTCTTATACAGAGTAACTCACATAAACGTTAATCAAGATTGGCAATCGAGCTTTAAAAAGTTTAACATGGCCATAAATCTTATTTATCTTTCCACTTTTATTGCATTCCGTACTTCTTATAATTTCACTTTGTGTGTTCCCTCAAAAAATGCGGTCGCTTTATCAAGGTGGCTACTTAGTACAGGTTATTTATTATTTGTTATCATTCCACAGGTTGGTGATCTCGTTTCGGTTATTGATATGCCTCCATCTGAGGAGACACTCTGGTGGCGAGGCAAGAAAGCATTAGAGGTTAGTATACAGCTTTATTTTGTATTATATTGATAATGATATATTGGTAATCTATTTCCGACGCACGTGGAACAGATTAACATGTAATCTCATCTTAACATTTTACTGATGAACTCTGATACGCTATAAAATCCTTTTGACGATAGCTCAAAGCTATGTTATATTGAAAATTACTAAGTAATAATAAAAATAATAATGGTAAAGTGAAATTCCAAAATGAATTAAAGTTAGAGAGAACAGTTTGTATACTACGTTTATTTTCTTTCCCGGAGAGGTACTTTATCTGCATAGTCAGTTTTTTTTACAAAAACATCGCATAAAATAAAACCTTTTAACATGAACGAGTTGATTCATATGTTATCCATTAACCAAAATCATTTGTTTGCTTACGAAAATAGGTATGTTTAATAATAATAATAATAATAATAATAATGTAGACGGTGTCGCCCTACCGAAGGCACCCGTATACCACTCCTCTATTTCTAGAGGAATGGCTTTTTTCGCTAAGAGCAATGATTTTAAACGCTCTTTACTGATCTCAGCGGCGACACTGCAGATCAAAGTGTAGGTACGTGTGTGTAAATTAAAAAACATTCACTTATATGATCTGGTAACTAATTAGAGGATATACGGATTTCGGATAGAGGATATACGGATGTCGGATACGTTCGCTCTTTAGCACTATTGAGCAGCTATTGAGCCAGAGTTTGTAGCGGTTGCGATATTACGTTACAGTGACATATATAGGCGTAACTCAGATGTATAATAAATCTCAAAAGGAGAAAGCAATATATAGTGTCAGCGCTTGGAAACCGGACAAGTTTTTAATCATTTTATTGCTATTCCGTGAAGATTCCAGACGATAAAGTATAGCCACCCACGTGTCATTAATATGAGCGGGAATAAAAAATTACTTATTTCTGCCTCCAAGTTTCGTTTCAAATGTTGCAATCGCACTACACTTGAAATGAATAATCCCGTCTATGTTTACGACTAGAATGAGTTAAATTGTACTTAGTCGATAGGATATTTACAACTAATTGCTGTTCCGCATACTTTTTCTACAATGATTATACAATATTTTATATTACTGTATGTATATGTTATAATATTAATTATGAGAAGGTCAGGAAAGACACATTCTTTGATTGTAACTCTAAGTTTCACGTCATTAAACGATCATCAGACAACAAATACTAACTGGGTTAGTATCTTTCTTGACCTACTCATTATTAAAATTTACGCTCTGCTATTCACTATAGCATTGAGCACTATTTAATTGCCATAACTAAGTTTTGATATTTTTTTAAATATTATTACTAATTAATAAAGGAAAAAATCAGACATTCATTTTTCGTTTATTAATTATTAAACAGCTCTGCATTTATGGCATCGAGCACTATTGAAACAGCAAAGACAAGTACCTTGATATTACTAATATCATTACTATATATATTTGTATGTGTTATAGTATAATAATGTAATATGGGGGTAAAACACATATGTGAAAGTGCTCAATGTTTGTTAAACCTGTTATAATGGTCACCTTTATAGAGCGGCCACCTGTCTAAAGTGGTCACTCTTGCAATGTCTGAAATAGTATTTTCTATTGAATCAAACCTGTATATAAAGGCCACCTGTCTATAGTAGTCAATTTATCTACCTCTAGTAGCTGGCTGTTATATACAGGCTTCACTGTAATATAAAATTGAGACAAAGATGAGGCAAAGCCTTTCCGTAACTCCAAGTTTCACATATTGAAACTTGGAGTTACGGAAAGGCTTTGCCTCATATTTGTCTCATTTTATATGTGTTATATAGTATATATTATACTATGATTATTCAATAAGGGCATCTGCGTTTCGTCACATCTGTTAATTAAGAGCCAGGCAATGCAATTTGCAACCACTCATCAACTCACTTTTGTTTTACAAATAATCACTTTAACAGGACAGTTTGATAGTTCACACAAACATCTGCTGGAAGCTTAAAAACATCGTTTAAACATTTAAATTATTATGACATATTTATAGATTTATATAAACATTCTAGATTTCCGCAACTTCAAGTCTCACACCAGAAGGTGATCATCAGGCGATTTATTTCAACTATCAACTATAGTTGAAATAAATCGCCTGATGATCACCTTCTGGTGTGAAACTTGAAGTTGCGGAAATCTAGAATGTTTCATTTTTGACTCTCGTTTTATATAAATGCTCTGATTAATTTCATTGAGCACTATACCAAGAACTGGTATGGAACAATCCACCTATTAATATTATTATATTATTATTATTATTATTATTTATAGATTTATAAATATTTCTCTTTTTACATTTGACCCACTCGGTTGATCCATGATACGAATTCCAATGTATGCAGACTTTTTAATATATTTATACTCGATTCAAGAGATGAAATATTTGAGTAAGGAATAGAAGCATTTATCATTTCTTGATAGAGTAGTTGAGGTAGAAAATAGAGAAGTTGTCACTTAATGCACCAATTTGGATTAAAATATCGGAAGCCCCTCCCTGTCGTCCCATTAGATTATCCTGGCTTCAGCCGTTGTAAAACTTGTTTATAACTACTTTTTTGATATTACAATAATATGAGAGATCTACGTCAGTCAGCGGTCGTAACTTGAAAATAACGCTTTTATAATTTAAACTATATTTTGTCCGCAAATTTAAATTTCATGATGGTATATGCGATAAAAAAAACACACACAATAGTTGGCGCAACAGTTTCGATTTAATCTAAAATCATCTTCAGGCAATGTGAAAAGAGAGAGTTAAAAAAGTTACATCGATTTTAGATTAAATCGAAACTGTTGCGCCAATTATTGTGTGTGTTTTTATCGCATATACCATCATGAAATTCATGTCAAGTAAACCTTTACGAAGAAATTTAAATTTGTCTACCAATACAAAGAACCTAGAACTAGCACTAGAACTTCCGCTGCTGTTTCGCTGTACATTTTAAATATTTTTGGCTTTGAATCGATTCAAAATGTTATAGCGAAATCTGACGATGTATGTATATATAGAATACATAGTGATATAGTGAAACTATTGATACTGTCATTCCATTCTGTTTCCGACTAAGATAGCACCTTCAACTCTCTAAATGTTGGTCCATATGTAATGCCCGTATTTGGTTCCGTTCTTTATGCGTCATCTTATATTTTGGAAAATGGATCTGTATATTTATGTTGTATCTATTTCGTCATATAAGTTGTTTTTGTTCAGTTTCTTCTCTCGTTAAATTATGAAATAGCCAAAAGTTTATACTCATATCAATTATGAGATACCGAGATACCGTATACAGTCGAACTTGCTTAATATCCCCCCTCTGGTATTGATGGAAAGGGGGACATTTAAAGCGAGGTGGGATATTAAGCGAGGTAAGAATATGAAAGTTTGTATGGAGAATTGAAAATGGAAATCAGTTTTAAGTGGGGATATTAATAAATAAGAAAAAAGGTGGGACATTAAATGAGAGGATATTAACCGAGTTCAACTGTACTGACTGTCTTCCATGGTCATATATTGTGAGTCATAGAGGTTATTACCCTTTCGATGAAAAATCGAAAGTATTACTAAACTATTTTCTTCCACCAATTAATTTCAAATATTAAAATAGATTCGCTACATTGCTTTCATAGTTTCTATTGTTGATTTGTTGTCTAGACTTGTTGGCGTGAATAGCTTATTAGAGTGAGATGAAGTTTATAATTTCACCATGATTTCACATTGACTGTCTAATTGTAATTATATTTAGTCATTGTGTTCGAGTCTGTGTGTTTGTTCACGTTGCATTAAGGATACAGAAATGACGCATAATTGTAGCGTTGTTCGCAAACCAACAATCTTCTGTGGTTTTCCGCATGCTGGCCTTTTAATAATTTTGTTATTGAATTGATATGCTATTCTACATACAGTGTGAATAGAAACGTTTTGTTCTGATATGAGGAAATGATTTTGATGTTATGTAAAATTCCAAAAACTGGAATTTGTTAGGCTGGAGTTAGGCTGTTTCGTATTGAAGACAGCATTGCGTTGCTTAATTAGCTGATCCTCAATTTTTATTAATTAATTTACGCACCCCAACAGAATCATACGATAGTTGTTCCTCATTACCTACAAACAATTTACATCCTAATGTTTTTTTTAGTGTTTTGGTAATTTATTGTTTTTCGTTGTGCCTTGGGCGTATGACCACTAACTCAAAAATAATATTTCGTGCAGTTTTATTATTTCGAGTTTTCTATAAAGGTTTATACTTCACACATAATTGCGAGCTCGTAACCCTCCAAAAATGTACATATTTATTTCCGGCTGACACATTTCTGAATTAGGTGATAGTTTGAAAATAATTATTACTTCTTATTTACGACTGAGTGTTGTAAAAATATTTTCGATCTGTTTTTTACTTCAATTTTTGTTGTAATCATATTTAGCCGGCGGCAATAATACGATAATAATTTATCTGATTGATTATGAAAGATAATCCGGTTGTTTTTCGTGACGACGATATAAAATTGAAAGAATATATGCGTGGTGAAAGGGAAAGATATTTTGTTAATGTGAAAGTAATAAAACGTACACCTACTTGAGAAGTTCATTTGGCCGTCCTTATTGTTGTTATTGTTGATTCATGTTCAGTTTTAACACCAAAATCAGTCGAACCCGAAATTATGCATTGAAAACAATCCACGTGATTGCTCAATTTTCCTGTCGATGATATTCATTACAAATCAATTTTATCGTCATGTCTTTTAAAAGAATACGGATGGATAGTATGGCTATATCGAAACGTAAAAAGGAACGAAGATCGGTTGTATTATTAGGGATGTCAGAAAAAGAAGCTGGTCTATTTGTCAAAAAGGTAGGCTTCAAAAAATGAACATTTTTAATTGCGCCGGCTTAACCTGGTTCTGTTATTCGCGCCAAAAAAAGTACATACAATATCTTATCGTACATTCTCTATGAAACCTTTACTTTCTCAGTAGCCAATTATACATTTATATATATCATACATACATTAATTTACATTTATTTGCATGTATTTCTATGAAAATGTCACTCTGGGGGTCTTGCTCGTGTTGTTTGAGTATAAATCGAGTTGGGACGCCCGATTTAAATGAAATGTAGATTTTTGAGATCAGTATATGTATATATAATGTGAATGATGTCCTGAATCTAATTTCGATGTCGAATCCCTTTTTGAAAATATGACGTTTTTGTATGAAATTAATAAGCTTCAGTGTATCTATTTCCAATAACTGCGCTCTGACTGTATGAGTCGAACTAGTAGTCTGTCTCAAGACCCAAACAAATGTATTTTAAGAATTGTAATATTAATATCAACTGACTTGATGCAGTTTCCAAATTTCATTATTTTCGACAGAACTATTTTACATAATTAATCTTCCGTGTAGCCAGCCATGTGCTCAAACTTTCAATTGCCTTGAAATCGATGCGTGCGTCCTTATAAATCGTAATACAGTAATCATTAACCGTCCGATTTTCCTAGTTGGTTTGTTTACGACGCCGATTTTCTTTCAAAGCAAAAAGAGGCGTGGTATTATACTCCTTATCGTTGCTATGGTAATATTCACGCTGGTTTAAAAATAACTGAAGAAGAGACAATGGCTATCATGCTGTTAGCGGTTTTCTTTTGCTGTTCTTTTACATTTTCACAAGTTTAATTTGGTCATCAGTTGTGAACCAACGGTTGTGTGTACATTGTACAAAGTTTCAAGGGCCCTTACCATGATCTACAACTTATCACTACCAACACCAATTACCATGAAATGCCATGAAAGTGTTGTGATGAAAGCACCATGAAAACGTAAAAAATTGTAAAACCACAAATTTTTAAAGCCATGAAAACATCCATATTCACGATATAAAAATGTGAAAGTGCCTTGAAAATGTTATGAAAACGCAATGAAATTTCAAGATTTTTTTTCATAGTTTTAGTAGTAGACATATATAAATATATGGAGTATTATTAAACAACTGCATGTAATAAAATTCTGGTTGTAACGTTGTAATGAATAGCGATATCCTATAAGGTTAGAAGCCTGGTCTTTTAATTTTGCAATTTTGCAATTCTCCCATACGATAAAAAAACTCTGAGAAAATCCACTTACTTGATATTGTCATTCTATCCGTTGTTAGCCTTCCTTCTTTGGGAGAGACGCATTCTTTCATTTCAAAACAAAAGCTATTATAGTTTATGTGCTACTCTTGAAAATAGATTTCCGTTTACTTGGTTAGTTTTTTCTTTTCAAAATCGTTTTACCTATACCGATTTTAATGTTCAACTGTCGGTCCTGGAAAAAATTCCTTGGTAAATAATAATGTCAGTTTTGCATTTTAAACATATATAATACTCCAAATAAGTTATATACTATAATGCATGCGTTCGTTTTGAATTGATAGATATGTTCACAACATTAAGGAACAACACGTGTATTTTTAAAACTTGTCAAAGCTCATTTAATTTCAAGAAAAAAATGATAACCGGCTTTACTCTATTTTATTTGACGTAATTTATTTGAGAATGTTAGTAAATTCAGAAAAATTAATTACAGGTATATTTATAAAGATTGTTTGTTTGCAAATCGATTAAATAGCGTCAAACTTTGATGTAATTGATGTGGATTTTTCTCAACTTCGTGATATTGGTGTGAATGTTTAATTAATTGTTGTTAGAATTCAATTAAATTGTTGTTTGTCATTGTTGATTGGCACGCCGCTAGTGAAATGCAAATGCTTTTTCTTCGCTATAGTGTGCATATATTCATATCAGAAAATTATACTAGCAATAAACTCTAATCATTTAGAAGGATAAAGACATAAATCATATTATCTTATATTCATAACAAATTGTTGATCTTGTTCAAGGTATTATTTATTTTATAACTTTTATCGTGTGACTTCATAATTACTGCAAGACGTTCAACAGTTCATTGCCTCTGTGATTTTCAAAAATTTTCTTTCTGACACTCGGAGATTTAACAACCTACATTTCATTATCTGAAAGTTATTCAAATTCAAAAGGTGGCTCTATGATTTAGTTGCGATGGCTTTATAAAATTATTAATGGATTATTAAGGAGTTATAGTTTTACGCCGATATCTACACGATAAACATCGTATTTGTAGTCGAAATACAAGTCATTTTATTGGTGTTTACTGTTTATAGAATACGAAAATCATTAAGACATTCTTTTGTCTAATGTGGTAATGTACCTTTCTATATGCTATAAGCTTGTCGTGAGACGTCATGCTTTGCTAATCGTTTAGACATACGACATATTTAAGACTTTTAAGCGTTCCTAATGACACAATCTATTTATTCCGCATTAAAAACCGACGTATTTCAAATCTGTGGTTCATTTTGCGGACGTTTCAGCGTTTCCTGGTTATTTGTTCAAGTTTACACGTGGTTTTTGATGATTTATGGAAGTTTAATCTCGGAAGTTAATAATTTTATCTATGTGTACTGTACAAATCATGTAGTTTTCCTGGCAAATTTAGAGGTCGTCACACCTTTTGTTGATTTTTACCTACCAATTAATAGATATTGATGATGTCCTTAATTTGTAAACAAACAAGCATTTATATATTTCTTTCGTCTGTTTATGGAGGGAAAGAGACTTTGGATTTATTTAACATTTTTATGTTTGCGGTCTTATTAATGTGTTTACAGTATTCGGGAAGTGACACATGTATTCATGTCATATATTATTTTCCCGCCTTTTCCACAAACCTGGTTTTCTGTTACTAGTATTGACTACTGTACTTAATAATGAATTCGGTTAATCCGCATCGTGTTATTTAATCGCAGCTGTCTCTTCTTGTGTAACTTTAGGTTGGATTCTTTCCGTCTCATTGCGTTGAAATACTCGGTGCTGAATTACATGACGGACAGTGGCACTTTCGTAACAGACCTGGTAAGTTCATTCAATTTGTTTTATTTTAACTGAGAAATCAGCCAATTTTGAGAGGAAAACGTTTTAGTGTGTGCAGTCCGAATGTCCAATGCAATCATACGAATAACAAATTCATTATCATATATTTATTTGTTAAATATTTATTTATGAATTCATTATCGTTATCTATATTTATTATCATCCATCATATATTTATTCAGAGCCTGGTGAAGCAATAATGCTGATTTGAAATGTCTAACACTATACATATAATCAAAGTTACTTGAATTCTATTAACTTTGATATAATATTCATATGAGAATAAAATAATATTACAGTATTAAAAATTCATTCCAGTCCGGTTTCTGTTGAAATGTGGAATTGTGGATACTCATATCCGTGTCGGAGCTTGACTCCGGCTCCTGTACTGTACACTTCTGTCCGGTATGGTATTCCGTACTGCCATTTCCAAGTTAAATGATGTAAAACATTATCTAATACATAGACTAAATGAAAGGAAACAATCAACAATTCTATTATTTAATTAAACATCCATCAATGAGGACATTTAATTAGATACTAAGTCTGTTTTAAAAGACTGTATGTATATTCGCTGTAGTTTAAAAACATTTAATGTATTACCTTGTTAAAATCTGGATCACTATGAGATTAGGGCGGGGAAAATATGTCTTGCTAGATTTAACTTCAAGGAGCTGTCTTCGCTTCTTTAAAAAATCTATTTTGCGTACCGTAATAGAAATTGAATCGCTGTGAGATTAGGGTGGGAGAAAATAGGGTTTATCAGGATTTACTAGGTCTGCTATATACAGTGTCCGACAAAAGGTTTCACCTTCCGGAATCTTGAAGAACATTGTACATTTTCTTCTGAATTTTTGTTGAGGTTTGCCCACAAATCAAAAAATTATCAATTTTCTTCTGAATTTGCTCTAGCCTTCGGAGATCTAGGATCCCAGGATCCCCACTTTTGTCAGGCACTGGCTATATACAATGCTGCATTTGCTTCTTAAAAAGCTATTTACCTTGATAGAAATTAGATTATCATTATGAGATCAAAGTTGGGTAGACTTTCTTGAGTACTGCATTTTGCTGGTTTAATAAAGATTGCTTGATTTCCTCGGTTCTCGCCTCCGTTAGATGCTAACTAGTTTAATGTTTATGATATTGTATCCTCGTATTCATGCAATTGGATTACATTTAATGTCTCTTAATCGTGTAAAGGATACACTATCCATGAAGTATGTACTCAATCTGGGTACCCAGTAAATGGTGTTCCAATATATTCCCCCAATGCCAGGATCCGACAATAGGTTTAGCCTCACTAGAATCATAGAGGCATTGGCAACATTTTCATCTGAATTTTTTGTTGATGTTTGACCAATAAATCGTAAAATCAATTTTCTTCTGAATTTGCTCTAACCAACTATGTTCTAACCTTCTGGAATCTAGGATTTCCGGAGGATTTTTCAAATGCGGAGAACCCACTGCATTTTCACATTTTTTTTTTTTTTTTTTGCGAAAGTTTTCGGCTACAAAAATAGATTTAAGCATCAATAAACTGATAATTAATTGCATTATAAACTTTCAAAAAGTGCTACGGAGACAGTCAAGATGCGTTCGTACTTTGATGACTGACAATCCTTCCCCTTCCCCCAGGCACGCAGCTGTACGCTTTTGGTATGGCCCCCTCCCCTTTTAATTGGGTACGTACTTTATAGATGGCCCCTAATCCTGATAAACTTTATAATCTTTTTCTTTAAACCCTTCAAGAAGCATTTATCAATGGTCGTCCATCATTTTTGACATCATCTTCTAAAACTTGTTCTTGTTACAAAAATTATTTAGGCATCGGACGGTTTTACGTTCAATATTTTATATTATTTTATATTTTATATATTTTATTTTATATTGAAAAAATTATATTATATTGTCACAGTGTTTTTTAATAGTTGATTCCCACAAACAATATATGATAGATCTTTTTTAAAACCAAGATTAATTCCATCTTTTTGAGATTTTCTACAATCAATCGATACTTAATCTGACGAAGATTATGTTAAATTTCACTTGTATTGTTTACCTAAATATGTAAGTTAGTCCACTACTTAATCGTATATTGTTGGAGTTTTGTATGTTAATCTTGCTCTAGTCCAATTATGATGTGCTATAAGTCAAACTAAGAACCCGTTGTACCACATGTCATTTCTATAGGGTTGTTGTTCCATGTTCTCGATGCTATACTAATACAAAAATATAGTATATATATATTGATTGACTGTAAGTAAAATTTGTTTTTGAATAGTGATTGTAAATTTTTTTTCAAAATTAAATTGTCGATGTTTTCTCTGTTTTAGTAATTAATCGACGCGGCAAAGTTGTCTCGTTTCTACGGTTCTTTTTCAAAGCAAGGCCAAGTAAAGACGAACTTATGCAAAGCGGAATTCTTAGGTAAGTTTTGAATGTTTTGTTACCTTTCAAATCGCGTTTATATGCACACTGTTTACTGTTGTCTAGATGCGTGTAATAAGTAGACTTATAAAGACTGACGTTGTTATATTTGAGAGTCTGTTTACGCTTTTCTATTGGGTACAAGTAGTTACTGCAGTAGGACTTTAGAAATAGGTGGGCGAGAAATGTGTTTTGTCCCGATTTCCGTTACAGAACAGGAGAATAGCTTCCGTTGGCATTGGAGTTACCGTAGAGTTGCCTAATATTTCTCTTATGTAAGGCCTATATAACGAAGTTGTGCAAGACCTATTCAAAAAATAAGTATAACAACGGTACTATACAATATTTTCAGACAGTTTATCTAACAAGTCTTGCAATTTATTTTAAGCATTTGATTAAATATTGTTTGTTCCAATATATGTTGCGATTGGAAATAGAGTTTATTGCTAAATTTTGTAATATAAATGTTTGCTTTTTTAACAGAGAAAGGATGTTTGGTTGTGATCTAGGTGAATATTTAAACAAGTCAAAGTTGAAAGGTTTGAATTTAATTCTATTAAATAGATTGACCTTATTATTAATATACGCTTTGTACTTTGTATTCCAGCTGTGCTGTTCATTCGCACTACAATAAATTAGAGAATCGGATAACGATCATAGAAATAGGAATTATTCGCGTATATCTGTATACTATTATGTTGCTTGAGTAGCAAGACTGATTATTTAAAAATTTCCAGCAATAATACCTGTAAATGCATAAGAAAATAGCCCTAGGGGGTAACTTCCATACTTTTGTTATACGGGGACGTTCAAATATTAAAGGGTACCTTTTTCAAAATCCAGAAAAAAAATTTAGGGTATTCTTAGTCACGAAAATTTTTTGAGGTAACCTTTTGACGCTTTTGCAGTTTTTTCATTCTGCAAAACAAATTCTGCCTATGAATTTTTCTTTTTTCACTTTGTTTTGGTTAAATCTGTCATTCATAAAAATATATTTGGGGTATCTTTTTCCTCATGTAGAAAATTTATATGGTCATTCTGCCAAAGTTCCATTTGAACGACCCAATCGAAGCGCAATGGAAGTTACCCCCCCCCCCGGGGGAAATAGGAACGTCATTGTATATTTCATGAAACTATCCATAGCATCAATCTAATATTAGGTTTCATGTTATGTTAATTTATAAACAACAGTATAGCATATTATAATAATTATAGTTTCTAAAAAGTATGCTATACGTAGTATACAAATCTTAGAATTGATTTTGATAAAGTAGGTGTTATACTGATGATAACATTTTATCTTGATATAGCTATGTCGCCAAACGTTCTCTATAAAGCCCTACTTGAATACATAAGTTCCACTGTTTATCGATCGTCCGAGTTTTGGTTTTATTATTATAAAGTATCAAATGATTCTGATTAATAAATTCTTACTTTCTTACTTATAGCGATAAAAGAGACATGATTGGCAATATTTCGTCCTCTTCAGAATAACATCGTCAGGCAAAAGAGTGTTAAATTTTGTAAATTTCCTTTACTACCGTCTTGCCTGGCGATTTTATTATGAAGATAACGAAATATTGCCAATCGTGTCTTTTTTATAACTGCAATTTATCTCAAACATCAACTTATTGCTCTGAAAAAACATCCCCTTGTCGTTGTCCTTCATTGCCATATCATTCACTAGCTGGTGATTAGCTCAGTTGGCAGAGCAACCGAACTTCAGATCGTATCATATCTGATCGACTGTGGTTCAAATCCCCCTCAGGTCAACTCAGCCTTAACTTTATCTGAAACATCAAATGAGTACCATCTAAGGATGGCGGATGGAATGGTTCAGAAGGAATTGCATTGTGAGTAGCTGCGGCGCATCGTTGCGCATTGATAATCAAGGCCTATCTGCCATGAAATCTGTTGAAATTGATCTGCAGTGTCGCGGCTGAGATCTAAGGAGCGTTTAACATCATTGCTCTTAGCGAAAAGAGCCACTTCTCTAGAAATAGAGGAGTGGTACGGGTGCCTTCGGTAGGGCGACACCGTCCACATTACTTTTTATTCACTAGCTGAGCTTAGTGAACCTAGTGTTGTTTTTATCTGAACTTGAAGAGCAGATGAAGCTATGGCGTACAGCTGCTCCTTGACAATTACGGCCAACCTGCCCTGAAATCTTTTCATTACGGTAGTACTATAATTCCATAGAAAATATCAACCAACATATGGACACTTTGACTAGCAAATAGTTATTGGAAATAGTCTAGAATTATTCAACATGATATTCTAAACAAATTAAAGTCAAAAAGTATTTCAAAATGTGCACCGGAACTAGTTTCAGGCTCTTTTCATTTGTATTTGAGTTTTAACAATAAGAGTCTGGAAATAGTTCCGGTGCATATTTCAAATTTATTTTTGACGCTAATTAGTTCATAATATCACAGTGAATAATTCTAGACTATTTCCAATAATTGTCTGATAGCCAAAGTGTTCATATGATTATTTGATTTTTTTTCTATGGGACTATACTACTATGTACACAGATTACAAAAAGAGCCCAAAAGATTACAAAAATTGAAAAAGTGACACGAACGCCTTCGATAAGGGGATACGGTTTCAATCATTAGGCTACATATTTTTATCTGTCTGTGTCAGTAGATCAAGTGCTTTTAATATGTTTTCTTTTTTGTTGCAGTACCGTTGGTATTAAAAATGTGTGCAAGCATTATTGAAGAACATGGTATTGTCGATGGTATATATCGTCTTTCTGGCATAACATCAAATATGCAAAAACTAAGGTACCTATCTCTTGATTTAGATTATGATTTTATCAGCCTGGATTATATTTTTCATAATTCGGTTATTCGCTATAGCTATTATTTCGGATAGCCGATCGTGGAAGCTTTTCGCTGTACCACACCGTCCACAATTGATATGTATAAACTGTTGAATTGCATTTCTATAATGTTAATATTTCGCTATTTCTGCTCTCAATTGATACACTAATAATATTCGTTTAATAGTGTGATAAGCAGCCAATAATAGCATAGTTAAGTCACTTAATGTGTTGTTAAGAACGCAAACAATGCAAACAAGTTTGGAAAGATGTTTTCGTAGTAACTTAATCTGAGGATGCTGTTGTCGTCCTTGGGACGTTGGAGCAGCGGAGGCAGGAAATGCCTGCCAGAGTAAGATTGTTACATATATAGCTGTACCACTAGAAATGATATCAAAGACTTGTCTCCATTACTCGGAGTTTCGCGCTATCCAGACGGTTTCTATTCATAGTCAACGGGTACAATGTCCATTGTCTTTAACTTTATTTCCATACTGCTCTGCGTATCTGCATCGCGAGCACTCTATTGATGTTTCACCACTAATGATATTATTACAGTACCATTATAATCATCAATCATCCATTTCTCTTATTATGTCGAATCAATGGTCATATAGTTTGATAACAAAACAAATATGATATCAGGGTCTCGATATTTGCTGCCGTGGAACCGTCGTGGAGACGTATTTTAAGAGAGTCTACAGGAACATTTATTAGTAAAATACCCCCAAAATCTAGCTAACCTAAGATTCTTCCGGCGTCCGTGTGTCGTTCTAATATTTGATTCTCTATTTGATTATTATATTATTCTCCTATTATATTTGATTCGATTCTAAACTGTTTATTTTTTAGAGTTGCATTTGACAACGATGAATGCCCCAATCTAACTGATTCTCGTTATTTGAATGATATCCACTGTATTTCATCATTGCTAAAGACATACTTCAGGTATATAGGCCTGTATTTGTGTAACGTAATAAAATGATCGCAACAATCGCGCACAACTTAACGCACGAATGTTACCATAATTTGGTCATCCACCAAATGCGTAACGTTGGTGTTGGGTTGGGTTGAATTGAGAGTAAGCCTATATAACTTTAATCAAGAATCTTTAATGAAGCCCTGGTGTTAACTTCAACTTCAACTGGGTTGTTCAAATAGGACTTTGGGTGAATGAGATCATGAAAAAATACCACAAATATGTTTTTAAAAAGGACAGATTACCCTAACAAAAAGTTAGAGGAAAAAGTTAAATTAATTATGTCTCAATAAATTTTGTTGGTGAAGCAAATTAGAAGATTTACATGTTTTATTTTATTTTTTTAGGGAGCTTCCAAATCCACTTCTTACATACGAATTATACGATAAGTTTGTTGTGAGTATATATTATGAACTATAAAGCAGATGTGTACGGGAGCCGGAGACAAACTCCAACTCCGGCAGGATTACCCATATTTGAACTATAGTGAATTTTTAACCAGTCAGGAGTCTAGAATCTTAATAAGTAGTGTAAAGTTGAAAATTGACTTGATATTCTACATGTTTGTATTCTACGAGGTTGGATTGGCAACGTATTTCAGGCTATTTTAATTTATTTTGTACGTTTTGATGCTTGTGGGTTCATAAATTAATTCATTTCGGACTTAAAAAGAGTTTGTCTAAAATATTTAGAAGTCGGAGTTGGAGTTTATTTTTTCTAATAATCCCGGAGCCGGACTCTCGAAGTCAAACTATATGAACGTTTTTCTGATTCGGAGTCTTAAAATTGTGACTCCGTTCACCTCTGCTATAGAGTATATTTATATATAATTATAATGTACATTTGTTAAGGCGCACTTGTTTTATTTATTGAATTGTATTATTTTATTTCTAGGGTGCAATGTCTAAAGGAGATGTTACTGAACGAACCGTCGCTTTTCATCATGTCATTCAAAGATTACCACCTCCACATTATCGGTTAGTATTCGTATTTTTGTAATTATGTTGATCATTAGAAAAGAATTCATATTATTGTAAGCATGATCATCCAATCACGAATCGATCGATCGACAACATCCATGAACTATTCTATCGCAGTAGTCCTTTGTAACCTATTAAATTGATCACTTTAATTTATGTTAAGGCAAAACTAGTATGTATGTAAATAATCCGAACCAGGCTTGATGGCTATTAAATACCAGTAATAAGTTAAGATTAACCAAATCACGATAACAATTTAGATCTCACTGTCATTTCCGATTTACATTCTCTATATCAAATCATAAAGGATTGGGTACTAATATTGTAACCAATCAGATAGCTGCTATTGTCATAACATATCCGCCCATTACATAAAGCGACGTCCCTGGATCAATAATTAAAAGTAGACATATAAGCTACGTGTAATATAATGTAAAAACTATACTATATATGTTTTACAATGGAACATTTATATAATTATTCAATGTATGGGTTATTAAATTGCTGCTATCGTGATCCGATGTTTCATTGGTGAAGCTAAGAATAGATTGTAGACATCTAGCTGCTTGTTGCGTCATTCTCGCTGTAACCAAATGACTATATCACCACACCCTCTTTTCTTACAAGATAATTTATTCAAATGTTTTTTTAATTTGTAGGACTCTTGAGTATTTATTAAATCATCTTCGTTGTGTTGCTCGTCGATCATCAGACACGAATATGAACGAAAAGAACTTATCAATTGTTTGGGCACCAAATCTGTTAAGGTAATTAGAATCTGGATATCTAATAATATATGGTAAAAGAGTAAAAAAAACACGTTCTTTTTTTTCTGAAACCTTTATTTTGCCCTGCCATCGTAATTCTACTATTATCATATGCAAACGTTTTTTTGTCGGATACATTATTACTCTGATTTCTGTGGATTCAACACCACGTCAACGGGCCCGTTTTTGATAGGGACCTATTTAATCATCCCTGTACTGCCCTGTACTTCTGACCGTTCGTTAAATGGATTGGATATAATCCCTTTGAGGGTCCGATAAATATTTTCTCCTCCCAGAAACCTGAATTTTTATCCAAAACCTAGAATGTTGTCAATTTTCTAATTCGTGGACAAATTACAAAATATACCTGATTTTTTCTGAATTTTTGCGAGCCTTCCGGAAACCAGGTTGCCAGGTTTTGTCGGGCCCCCTGATCCCTCTGCATGATAGTGATGATTTCATGTAAATTTAATCCTTCTCTTTCTATATTTATATAGGCCAAACCTTGAAGAATTCGGTACAGCAGCGTTGTCAGCTATTCGTACACAAGCAATCATAATTGAATATCTTTTAAAGAACGTTGAAATATTCTTTGATACTAACCTCGCATCATCAACAATTGCTTTCTACCCTGAGATTAACGATGAACATCTCAGTTTAAAATTCAATAATTCCGATGGTAAGTTTTTTCCACAAGAATAGACTATAAAACATTACGATATCTCCTTTGGAAATTGAAAATTCTACTTGAAGTCATAATATTCTGTAGATTCCTGTAAAATTTTTAATTAATTTCAGGAAAATAATAGCTCTGCCTTTAAAAACACCGTCACTCCAACTTTTGACATAATACCTATCTACATCTAAAGTGGGCCTTGATGTTGTGCCCCCTTCATGATCGATTTTGTTTATTGCTACATGTCTGACTTACAAGCAACCTATACTAGTATCATGACTACAATTATTATGAAAGTCGACCGCTATAAAAGAGGTAGTCTTTCTACAAAGGGTAAACTCAATAGATTTACTATTACAGAAATGTCCTCTGTAAGAGAAGACCATTGCAAAAAGTCCAACTGTAATCCATTTTCTCTAATTGAACCATTTCCTTTCCGGATCAGAATGCTCAGAAAAAGCCTTGTTTCTATCTTTGTTCAGGAAACATGCGGATAAACTGTCAGGGCATTCGTAGCAGAGTAATTTAATCACAATAGTTTGGACACTCTTTCGTGTGTCACTCTCAGCTTCAATTGAAAAGATGCCAGTCACGTGATTTTATGAACGCAATTTTCGTTCCTTCAAACCCAGGCTCGCGAAATTTGAACAAAGCGCGCGAAAATAATATCATGAATTCGAAAAATCGAAATCAACGGCAAAATTTCAAATGGCAATTTTCGAGCCGTAAAATTTGCGTGTCCCAACTCTTATAAATGAATGGATCTGATTCGTAGGCGATCGGGCTTAAGACTCGTTGGTGATCAGACGCCTGAGATATTCTCTGCAACAGCGTACTGTATACTGTTAAATATTAGTGCACCAACGTGTACTATTTTGCTTAATATCAATCTAGTTATTCATCTCGATTTCTACCCGACAGGCAATCTCCCTTTATCGGTGAATGGCAGCCGTGATCATCTCTCTCATCCAAAATTAATATCTCTGAAAGAAGCTAGAGCACGTGCTTTTAGAAAAGAAGACATCCAAGTGGTACCTAGTAGTACTGAAAATATCTTATCACCAAGACGATCGCATGGAACACCCAATGGCAAAGGTTAGTACTGCCAATCCTGCTATAACAGCCATCTCTATACAGTGGCCACCTGTCCATAGTGGGCACCTTGAAATGTTTAAAATAGTATTTTCTATGGACTGTATATAAAGGTCACTTGTATATAGTGGTCAATTCATTATCCTCGCATACCTGGCTGTAACATACATGTTGAGGTTTCCCTGTACTTTGAAATCTCTTTTTAAAATGATCCAACGAAGGAATCGTTAATCGAATGTTTCTTCTTTCGTGCGAGTTAAGGGACACTCGATCAGCTGGAAACACTTATTCCGGACGTTTGTTCGCTGGCGGCTCTCAATCGCAGTTATCAACCATGTTTAATGGCAGCCAGTAACATGTTTAACATCATCTCTGTTGATTCTTACTCTTATTTCAATTCCATCTTATTCTAGACAATCATCACTACCATGAACGTGACGTGGCTCAACCTACGCAACCAGCTACAAAACCAGTTTCACCCGGCCCTGATCTCGTTTCGTTAGAGGAAGCAAGAGCAAGGACACGTACCAAAAGTACAGTATTATCAACACGTAAAGGATCAGTTGATTTGGCTGAGTTACGTAATAAAAGTGCAACAGTTGGCGGTCGATTTGCACCACCGCCTAATAAACGACGTACATGGAAATCTATATTTACTCGTAAATCAAATGAAAATGATAATAACAGTGAAGTAATGGGTGTTAATGATTTTGATTCGAATACTATTGCAACATATAGACGTCGTAATGAAGAAGACGAATTATTATCAGTATCACATCCATCTAGTAATACAGTATGGTGTAAACGCGATTCAGAAGGTGGTCTTAGTAACCAATTACATAGAGCTCTATCATCACCTTCTAATTCTCCATCGGGTCATATTCGATCACCGTTTACACGACAAGAAGTATTTCGTACAAGCGGTAGAGACTCAAAGCGACCTTCAAGACCAAGCGTTTCTATATCAAGTGATAGCAGCTCCGGTTCTCCGACAACACCGTCTGATGTAGCTTGTAGTACACCACCGTTACGGAGAAGTCTGCAAGATCGTATTGGTAAAGCTGAACGACCAAATTCAACACCGGGGCAAAGCCGTCGATTTGATCGTCTTGCGGAGTTATTACAGCAAAACCGACAGTCTCTAGAATCGAGTGATGATGAACCATCGTCTCCGGTATTAAATGGTAAACCTCTTATTGATGAAACAGACAATGTTAGTGTACCTGAAATAGTTATTAGTGATCCTATTCACAAGAAAACAGAAGAACCAATTGATGAAACACAGCAGCAGCAAGAAATTACTACTGAAGATTTAAAAACAAATAATCCTGTTGACAATGAAGACACTGTTAATGGTGATTTAGATCATTCCGAAGATGTGATCGAGTTACCCGATTTGCATGAACTAAACGGAAAAGATGATATTAAATCGCCGTGTATTACATCGTATAAAACACCTTTAAACGAGGAAGGAATGAATGGACTTGATTGGTTACCTATTATGCAAAAATCTCTTGCTGCTGAAGTTGCTAATAACGAACAATTTCAAAGCAAAGAAACACACCCATTTCCAGTTGATTCTGAATTACATCTAATCGAGACTGATATAATTGATGATTACGAGGATAACGAAAGAATTCATCGACCTTTATCTTTCTATGAAAATAGAAGACCTTCTTTATATGATAACTTAGAGTAAGACTTATAGGGCTACAGGTAACGACATGAGTTGAAAACGCGCAGGCGCACTAACAGCAACTATTAGTCGCTTGGATACACTGTTAATAATTTAAAATTATTAGTAATTAATTCAACATCTACATATATATATATATATATATATAGTTAATTGTATAAAAAATATATATAAATAAATACATAATATTTGTTAAATACTAATTAATATGCTTATTACTATGTAATTTGGAATTTTTCGAGTGTAAATATTCTCGGTAATTAAATTGTTACAAAATAATATTCAGAATAATTTATTTATACAAAATTTCATATATATAAAAAAAAACTAGTTCTTCTTCATATTATATATTATTTGTCAACTGATTTTATCAATTTTGTTTCGCTTCGTATATTTCTTTTTGCAATTTGAAAAATTATTATATCTATTTAAAGAAAATTGAAGACATTCTTGTCTGATTGGCTTAAATCCCTTCGATGTGCCAAGATTTGATGGCTACTAAAAGCTGCTCACTTACCAAACATATTTAAATAGTAACATAATAATAAGTTAGATTATAGAAAGTCAAAGAACCTTTTAACTAAAGTAGTAGCCCAAGCGGTACCCCCTCCCCCTGCCCATAACGAAGGCACCCCATCCGTACTCTACTCTTCACTTTCTCATTTCTATATCTAACTGTTTTATACTTATTTAAAGACTTGAAAGACTTCAACAGAAGGCTTGTTTGAAAAATATTAATTAGTTAAAAAATTTAAAGGAATATCTTTGCCCCTATAAAATGCCGATTAACGTTTCACTTCCGACACGACTTATAATATTCTAAATACGTACTTTTATCCTCAATTGTGTTGCTTTATTGAAATATGTGACCCTTAATCTATTTCTGTGGCTGTTCTCTGAAAATTATTGTTTTTGTAACATGTATTATTATTGACGTAAAAAGTGGGATGACTTTAAAGCCTATATTATATATAAATTTGAAATCAATTTTTGTTACCTTTGACTTTTATAAATATATTTTTTCTAAAATGAAGTTAGCTGTTTGTTGTTTAGCTTGTTAAAACAAGTACTATTTCAACTTTCAATGAATCGTTTTTCCGTTTGTATCATTTCGTGTTACAAATTTCCCAACCTTTACTTTATGTAACTTGATCTTAATTGCATCGTGCTTTTCGATGGCAGATCAAGATGTTTATCCGTTAAACACAACAGACAGTACCGCAAATGATAATTCCAAGTGTATAAAATCACTTCGAAATAAGAGAAGAGCTCATAGGGGTAGATTGACCCAATTAATCAAATCTGCCGAAAATCAGATTATCAATAGCGGAAGTAAAACATTTTTACGCAAAACCTTCGATGACATCGAAATTAGACAACAAATTATTGCCGACATTGTCGAGCAATTAGCTGAATATCTTTCCGAGGAAGAATTCGACACGGAAGAGGCACAGCTCCAAAAAATGTTTGCAGAAGTCCAAATAATTTGCGGTAAGATCATGGACAACTTACAAATTAGATCAGATGAGGCATCAACCGTGATATCTCACAGACAAGAATTGCCAACCCAGTCTAACGGCACAGGTTTGTCAGCCAATGTTGCAGACCAAGAACCCTTGCCACACCAAAGTGAGGCTGAAAATCAAATTACCCACGGCAACGCATCAGCGCCGTTGCCAAGTACACCCCTAAGAATAAGCAACGAACGTGAGGGGTCTGTTATGAGTCAAGGGGAAATCTTGGCAAGATTTTTCGATTCACAGGCAAAAATAGATATTTCAGCACCCAATATAGTCATGAAAAGCAATGACTGGATTGATAAATTTGTCATTTCTGGCATTGACTTTAATGCTGAATATAATGATAAGCGCTCTTCGGTGAAAATAAAACCACCATTTTTTGACGGAAATATTTTAAGTTGGTATTCTTGGAGTGAACTTTTTTTAGCCCTGGTTCACAACACTAATAAATCTATAGGGGAGAAAATGTCTCTTCTGCATGAATGCCTCAGTAAGGAATGCCAAATTGTCATAAAAGGCCTAGGTAGTTCTGAAGCAGACTACAAAGATGCTTTAGTGCTACTCAGAGACCGGTACGGCAATCCTGAAGCCATCAAAAGGGCCCATGAAAGAGCCTTGGACAACCTAGAACAGGTAAAGGGAAATGACCCTGCCTCATTTTGTAAGTTTTCGGACCATGCGGTAAGCCACCTCCGGGTTCTCTCTAGAGCGCTAGGTACAGGTGAGACACTGTGCGAATCTATTCTTTTAAAACTAGAAAACAAACTCCCTCTATTTTCAAAAATGGCTTGGCGGGAAGTTTGCCCGGATAGATGCACAACGGAAACCCTGAGCCTATTCAGTGATTGGCTCAGAAAGCGGGCACATCAGTACCGTCGGTGGGAAATACCCAAGGAAAACAACGAATCCAACCCTCTTAAAGCGAAATCGCATTCCACCTCTACATGCATCTCTGACGAGAAAGCCGACAATTGCGGCAGTTGTAACGGACTTCATACGACATCCGACTGCAATTCTTTCAAATCAAAAAGTGTTTTGGATCGGTTAGAAATTGCCAAGGTACAAGGGTTGTGTTTTTCCTGCCTAAAAAAGGCGGGACGGTCTCATATGCAGAGAAATTGTCCCAGTAGAAAAAGATGTTCATTTGAAACGTGCAATTACTATCATCATCCTCTGTTACATGATGCTAGCAGAGAAGCAACATCTGCTGCAATGAATACTGCAGTCTCAACTAGTAGTGTCGCTCTAGGCGTGATCAAGGTTAAAGTAATAGGCGTCAACGGTACGCCCATTGATGCCACTCTACTTATCGATGAAGGTAGTGACTCAACATTAATTACCGAAACCTTAACTAAGAAGCTTGGGTTGTCTGGAAAGGTGACCAAATTAAGGATCACAGGTGTTACCGGACAAACCAATTTTCAACAGACCTCCCGAATTTCTTTTAAAATTGAGACCCCTCGTGGCAGTGACACTCATCAGGTCATCGAAGCGTGGTCACTTCCAAAGGTTTGCGATAATGTTAGATCAGTTGAGTGGCCAGTTGTTAAAAAAGAATGGGTTCATCTGAAGGATCTACCATTAGAGGCAACCGGAGGGGGGATTGACATTCTCCTTGGTTTAGACCATGCAGATCTATTAAGGCCTCTCGAGACCCTAATCGGTGGGAGAGAAGAGCCATATGCGACCTTAACTGAGTTTGGATGGGTTGTACGTGGTAAAATTGGGGATAGTGATAAAAGGTTGAAAATTAATTGCTGTCAAATTAATGAGCTAAATGAACAGCTCAAGAAATTTTGGGCCACAGAAAACTTTGGAACAGAATACAAAACAGAGGTTGCTTATTGTCTCGAAGACCAGAAAGTCATTGACCTTGTTAAGACAAAAACAAAGCAACTACCTATTGGGTATGAAGTGCCACTCCCATGGAAGGATGGAGAACCAAATCTAGGAAACAACCTCCAACTAGCCATGCATAGATTCTTTCTTTTAGAAAAGAAATTCAGATGTGAACAGTCTTTTGCTGATAAATACAAAGCAGCTATAAGCAAGTATCTAGATGAGGGCTATGCCCACATTGTAAAGGGTACCCATTCTGTTGAAGAAATAGGAGTATGGTATTTACCCCATCACGGTGTCTTCAAGCAAGGAGACAGAACAGGAAAACTTAGAGTTGTATTTGACTCCGCAGCAAAATATAAAGGAAAATCTCTAAATGATGCCTTAATGACAGGCCCTACTTTACAGAACGATCTTACAAAAGTTCTTCTGGCATTCAGAGAATACGAGGTTGCTGTCAGCAGTGACATCGAGGCCATGTTCAGCAGAGTGAGAATGAGTGCAAGTGATAGCAAGTATCACAGATTCATATGGAGAGACAATCCAAATGATGATGTAAAGGTTTATCAAATGGATAGACTTGCATTCGGTGACGCCTCGTCACCCTGTCTGGCAATCAGTGCTATTCATCGCACAGCTGATGATCACAGTGCTGCAGAAAAGCCAGAACTAGCAAAGGCAATCAAACAAAGGCTATATGTAGATGACTATTGTGATAGTGTAATGAATGCTAAGTTAGCAATTGAAAGAGCAAATGGTATTGCAAATATTCTAAAGAAAGGTGACTTCAACCTAAGAAAATGGACTTCTAATTCCAACGAAGTTAGAAAAGCACTATGTGCAGACTTGCACAATGAATCTAATTTAGGCAAAAATGACAGCGAGAGCAAAGTGTTGGGATTAAAGTGGTCCCCTGAAGGCGATACATTATTCTTTACCGATCGAACTGAATTAGAAAAGGTTGAACATCTGACAAGAAGAAAATGTCTTAGTCAGCTAGCTTCCTTGTTTGATCCCTTAGGACTTTTGTCACCGATTGTTATCAGCGGAAAAATCATTATGCAACGCATGACGATTGCAGGTGTCAGCTGGGATGACCTACTGCCTGAAACATTCAGAAGCGACTGGAATACCTTCCAAAACTATCTCGTTGATCTGTCACAAATGCATGTACCGAGGTGTTTGAAACCAGATATCGTAGAGGATGACTATGATTTACATACCTTCTGTGACGCTTCTGAGGAAGCATTTGCTGCTGCAGTTTATGTAAGAAGTGTTTCTTTCGATGGTATTGTAACATGCAGACTTGCAATGGCAAAAACAAAAGTAGCCCCCAAGAAGACAATTTCCGTAGCAAAACTTGAACTTCAAGCTGCTGTGCTAGGATCTAGACTCAGCTCTCATGTAGAAGGCGCTTTGTCTACTAAAGCTACGAAAAAATGCTTTTGGACAGACAGTACATGTGTCAGAAATTGGATAAGGTGTGCCGCGTCTCAGTATAAGCCTTTTGTATCCAACAGAATTGGGGAAATACAGATGTTGACAGAACCAGAAGAATGGCGGCATCTGCCAGGCAAGCTCAACGTAAGTGACCTAGCGACACGTTCAAATGTCTTGCCTTCTGGAGTTTTGCCAACCATGTGGTTTGCTGGACCACGTTTTCTTCTTGAGGACCCTGGTAAATGGCCGAAAGATCTATCTTTTACGATTTGTGACGAAGAAATCAGAAACACAGCTATAGTTAATAGCAATACTGTTAAAATTAATGTTGATTGGAACAAAGTTAAATTAGATGAAATTGAACTAAGTAACACTAATATAATTGGAAATAAACTGAAAGAACAATTAAAATTATGTCAAAGTGAAACTTATGAAAAGGAATTATTAGCACTAAATAATGAAAAACAGATAAACAAATCTTCCTCTCTTTTATCTTTACATCCTTTTGTTGATAAGGACGGACTTTTGCGGGTTGGTGGGCGTATTGGAAAGGCCACACTTCCCTATGATGCGAGACATCCTATCATTTTGCCTTCCCGACATAAATTGACAGAGTTGATAATTGATTATCATCATAAACAGTGTTTACACAGTGGTACTGAATATGTTTTGTCACATGTAAGGCAAATCTACTGGATTGTTCGTGGAAGAGAGGCTGTAAAGAAAGCAAAAGGGCGATGTAGATTGTGCATAGAGGAGCGAACCAAGCCTGCCACTCAACTAATGTCTGAGTTGCCACCTGAGCGCTTGGCAGTAGGAAAACCTTCTTTCTTCAACACATCAGTTGATTATTTTGGGCCTCTAGAAGTAGTGGAGGGGCGTAACAAGGTGGTTAAGAGATACGGCTGTATCTTTACTTGTATGACAACAAGGGCAGTACATCTCGAGTTAGCCCAGTCACTGTCCAGTCCAGACTTTTTGAATGCGTTTGAGAGGTTCAAAAACACTAGAGGTTCACCAGAACTGTTATACTCCGACAACGGGACTAACTTTGTTGGTGCAGAGAAGGACCTCAAACCCGTTGTAGATCTGCTTCATTCAGATAAAGACCTAGATAAGAAATTGAACGAAAGGGGAGTGAAATGGAAATTCCAACCACCTGGTGCCCCTCACTGGGGTGGTGTACACGAAGCTCTTGTGAAGAGCTCAAAGAAGGCATTGTATAGGGTAATGAAAGAGAGGAGTCTACGTTTTAGATATTTGCGCGATGACGAGCTAAGAACTCTTCTAGCAGAAGTGATGGGGTTATTGAATTCTCGACCTCTCACATACGTCAGTAATGACCCAGCCGACCAGGCCCCTTTGACCCCCAACCATTTCCTAATTCAGCGTGCTAGGCTGAATCCCCCTCCAGGAGATTTCAGTGATGTCTGCCCCCGCAACAGCTACAAGCATGTACAACATCTGACAGACGAGGTTTGGAAGATCTGGCAAAAGTACTACCTACCATCTCTCACCCAGCGATCAAAATGGAGAAACATTCAGCGTGACATCAAAGTTGGAGATGAAGTTCTGGTCGTTGACCCCAACCTACCAAGAGGACAATGGCGAATCGGAAAAGTTACAAAAGTACATCTAGGAAACGATGGACTGACAAGAGCAGCTACTGTCACTACCGAACAAGGCGACTTTGTTCGTCCTATCACAAAACTTTGCGTATTAAATATAAAGTGATTCAAAATAGTTAATAACTTAGATAATTATAATTGTCGTCATTCCAACCCTGTCAGACGACGGGGGGAGAATGTTCCGGCGGAAATTGTATGATTTTATGTAATCTATACCACTGTAGCGAATTGTAAATGTTATTGTTAATGTGATGTGATTTGCGTAGTAAAAAACCTTAGATCTGTTCTGCAGCGCCAGACAGAGCACGCGATATTGAGAATACATATAAATTGTTGTTATACATCGAACGTCGTTCATTTCTGAACTATCGGATATCAAATCATCACATCATTACAGTCCTCTGAAATCCAAGTAAAATTCGTTAGTTCAGATTTCTTGAGACTAACATTCAGTTTAATTTATTTGTATATAAACGATTACGTACTTGCTTTCAATAAAATACATATTTGTAGACGATCAATTATTTTTTCTTATCTTCCACATTATTTATAGCTATTAAATTATTCAGCGACACACATAAGTGGATTTTTGCGTCATATTTGACAAAAGATACATACATACATTTAGACTCCTCCACAGTCATTTCGTATCTAATCTAATCGTATCTAATTTCGTTTGCCGCAACATTCCTTCTTCACTCAAATCATTACATTAAATATATCTTTTTTGACGCTAACAATTTTAGCTTTTAGACCGATTATTTTAATACCAATTATGACGTCACAAGTAGTACAATGCATTCTGGTAAAACTCTTCAATAAGTTTTGACGTCATAAACCCTTGATATTAAACATCGTATGATCAATGAGCTGGTCTCATTAGAAATAAAATATGGCGACCCGTGATCTCCCCTATTCTTTACATCTAACACCACAAAGTCATTTACTGGTTAAACATGCAGAAACTACAACAACTGCTGACTTTGGTTCTGTTATGACTCGTTTACGTGAACAACCTCGGTTGATGTCACCAACAAGAAGACAGAATCCACAGCCACCCGGATTAGTCTATCAATCACCAATGCATTGCAATTCACAGGTAAACTCACGATAGGATAACATCATCGGGAACATCATTCAAGTTGGTATAACGGTTACGTTCGCACTGTGCGAGGGAGATGTTAATCCGGTGCTATCAACTATACGGACAACGCAAAATCAATAAAATCAATGAGTGGATAACATTTGAGTATATAAAATTTCTACCAATCATAACCCTGCGAAAACAGTTCAGGAGTTCATGAACAGTTCACGAACTGTCTGTGAGGGTTCATGAACAGTTCAGAAAAATTGGAGCCATTTAACGTTCATAAACTGTTCATGAACTGTTCATGAACCCCCGAACTGTTTTTCACAGGAGTATGGACACTTTGACTATTAGATATAGTGATTGGAAATAGTCTAGATTTACTTACATGATATTCTTAACTAATTAGAGTCAAAATATATCTAAAGTGTATACTGGAACTAGTTCCAGGCTTTTACTGTTAAAACTCAAATAGAACTGAAGAGAGCCTGTAACTAATTTCGGTGTACATTTTAAATCATTTTTGACTCTAATTAATTCAGAATATCATGGTGAAAGTTCTGGGCTATTTCCAAAAACTATCTAATACAGTGAAACCTGTATATAACAGCCAGCTACGAGAGGTAGATAAATTGACCATTATAGACAGATGGCCTTTATATACAGGTCTGATTCAATGGAAAATACTATTTTAGACATTGCAAGAGTGACCACCATAGACAGGTGGCCGCTTTATAGAGGTGACCGTTATAACAGGTTTGACTGTAGTCAAAGTGTCCATATGATTGGTTGATTTTTCCTATGGGACTATACTACTACACAGATTTCAGATAGGCTATTTAGAATTGTAAGATTCCTTAAAACGCAAAGGATTCCTTACATTAATAATTCAATTCCATTTCTCAACGGATCTTTATTGAGTGTTGCAGACTTCGTAACAATATCGACAAAGTGTTTGTGGCATTATTTTTCTAACACTGATTAGGTTATCGTTACATACAAATGGTCGTAATATACAGGTGGCCGTTTGATGATAAGAAAATTATATTTTTTATTCGAATAATTGAAAAAAATATTGAAAACTAAGGTGATACCAAATTCCATGAGAAAATGTTCAAATAAGAAAACCTGAAATATGGCCATTTTCACCAAAAAAGCATGGGTTATACTAAGGCATTTTGAATATGATGAAAATTTTAAATGTTCATATTTCGATTGAAATGAAGTCTATAGATGATCTATATATGAAAACTAAAGAGATATCAAATTGTTCCATGAAAAAGTGTTCAAATAAGAAAACCTGAAATATGGCCATTTCCGGCATGGGTAATTGTACTTAAGCATTTTGACTAAATTAGTGTCCTCTACGAAAAAATACTATGTTTATTGTTAAACTGGAATTACCCTTTTTCATGTCAACGACATTAAATATTTTAGAATAATTGAATAATTCTGAGAAATTTGATACGTTCATAAAGCTTCAAAATGCATCATTTCATTGTACAGTGTTAATAGCTTCATGTATATGACACAATAGATTAATATTCATGTAATCATTTATCGTTTTTAGTACTTGGCAATTTGGAAGCATGACACAGCAGCAAGACAGACAAAGAGTCGCTTTCCTGAATTGACGAAGCATCTAGGTAAATAGTTTTTCTTTATTTTAAATTCATTAAATGTTTATCATAAATTTGAATGAACATAAATTTGAATGAAATGCAAACATTAATACATTAATGCATACATAACTGTTAAAAAAAACTTTTTGAGAAAAAATGAAACCTGACTTTATTATACACGACTTATTTACAACCATTAAGTATATCAAAAGAAAAAATGTCTTGGTAAATTGTTTGATATTTAAGTAATAAATATATTAATGAATTTCATATTTCACTGTGAAAATAATGCTGATTGAAACTCCTGCTATCAAATATTGGTTGAACGGTTACGTTGAATGCTCTTCGGAATCCCACGCTTTATGGATATCTATAATTTCTAATTTTGATGGATGACGTCCCTCAATGGCTGCATGACATCCTTCGCTGGCAACTGAAGGAGATGCTTCGACTTAGTTATAGGCAAGTAGTATCTTTTCATAATGTTTTGTATCGTGAATAGCCTTATTTACAAGTTTCTTTTTAAGCCATGTCTGACCGTGATTTGCAGCGTTATTTGTGTAGCAAATACGTTAAGCGTAAGAGGGACGGCATATTTTTATAATGTGACAGTCTAAAAGTCTATACTACTACTATTATTACTACTACTAATTTAGCTGTATAATACTTTCCGTCATTTTGTACAGGTATGGTCAATTTTAGTTGTGGAAGGTTATCACATGAAAGTCCATGGGATATAACGCGTGAGTTAAACAGATGTTTTAATGACTATTGATACATTACATATAAGGATGTAGTAAGTCACAACTCCTGCAAATCAATTGAGATATGCGAGACAATGCCCGCTGTAAAAAGGCGGAATACGTATAATTATGTGAACTGCAAAATTATTCGAATGGCAATCGATATAATTATTCTACATACTTATCAAAAAGTTCTCATAATTATGTGACCTGCAAAATGGTTCGAATGGCTATCGATATAGTTATTCTACATAATTATCAAACAGTTCTCATAATTATGTGACCTGCAAAATGATTCGAATGGCTATTTATAATTATTCTACATAATTATCAAACATTTCTCATAATTATCGAACAACAAGATGATTCGAATGGTTATCGATATAGTTATTCTACATAATTATCAAACAGTTCTCATAATTATGTGACCTGCAAAATGATTCGAATGGCTATTTATAATTATTCTACATAATTATCAAACATTTCTCATAATTATCAAATAACAAGATGATTCGAATGGTTATCGATATAGTTATTCTACATAATTATCAACAGTTCTCATAATTATGTGACCTGCAAAATGATTCGAATGGCTATCTATAATTATTCTACATAATTATCAAACATTTCTCATAATTATCGAATAACAAGATGATTCGAATGGTTATCGATATAGTTATTCTACATACTTATCAAACAGTTCTCATAATTATGTGACCTGCAAAATGATTCGAATGGCTATCTATAATTATTCTACATAATTATCAAACATTTCTCATAATTATCAAATAACAAGATGATTCGAATGGTTATCGATATAGTTATTCTACATAATTATCAAACAGTTCTCATAATTATGTGACCTGCAAAATGATTCGAATGGCTATCTATAATTATTCTACATAATTATCAAACATTTCTCATAATTATCGAATAACAAGATGATTCGAATGGTTATCGATATAGTTGTTCTACATAATTATCAAACAGTTCTCATAATTATTTGACCTGCAAAATGATTCGAATGGCTATTTATAATTATTCTAAATAATTATCAAACATTTCTCATAATTATCGAATAACAAGATGATTCGAATGGTTATCGATATAGTTATTATACATAATTATCAAACAGTTCTCATAATTATGTGACCTGCAAAATGATTCGAATGGCTATCTATAATTATTCTACATAATTATCAAACATTTCTCATAATTATCGAATAACAAGATGATTCGAATGGTTATCGATAGAGTTATTCTACATAATTATCAAATATTTCTCATAATTATCGAATAACAAGATGATTCGAATGGTTATCGATACAGTTATTCTACATAATTATCAAACAGTTCTCATAATTATGTGACCTGCAAAGTGATTCGAATGGCTATCTATAATTATTCTACATAATTATCAAACAGTTCTCATAACTATCGAATAACATAAATGATTCCTTATTGTGACAACACCCAGCTAACTATTCACATGTGTGTGTTGTATAGGTCGCCCTCAGCAACCAAAGTACAGCTTACAATCAACCAGCAGATTCAGTTATCAAGATCCTTCAAAATTTGACGGTCTCAAAGGATTTAAAGATCAGTTACGTGCTGCTAGCTGTCGTCCAGTACCACAACCTGCAGTTGGAATAGGTATGAATACCACTGAGTTAAATTGTATCAAATTAAATAGAGATTGCTTCTGTATCAGTAGTTCGTTAATTAAATGATACGAGCATATCATTATAGCTGCGCTAACTGCAGACTTATGATGAATAAAATTAGAGAAATGCCAAGGAAATATTCGAAAGAGAAGATTCACAAAAATTCATGATAGAGTTGCAAACTTTATTCAAGCGCTGGACAATTCTAATTATTCTAAAATTTGGACATCCACATTTCAAATTCAAGTTTAACATAGACTGATTTCGTTTCAAGTCTAAATACTTTGAAAACAAGTCTAAGTTCTTAATAATTTCTCTGGTTAAATAAATGAAACTCCATAATCGATGCAAACAGTCCTGTTAACCTGACATAACGGCCACCTCCATATATAGACCACCTCTATATAATGACCACTTCAATAACATTCAAAAACAACATTATGTCGAATAAACTTTGATTCTAAGACCACTTGTGAATCTATCTAGGGTCTTAAAAGGGATACAAAAAGGTCACTATATCTGTATACCTTAACAGTCAAATCTGTTGTAGCAGTCACCTGTCTTTAATGGCCATCTCAATGATATGAAAAAGTATTTTTAAATTTAATCAAACCTGTGTATACGGGTCATTTGCCTGTGATAGTCAACCTTTTATGATGTGGCTGTTATATCACGTATGTGTATGTATGTAATGTAAATAATAAAATTATCTTTTCAATTAATAACCATCTGAGGAGCATGTTTAAGTGAAACCCAGAGTAATGTAATAAACCCCTGATCTTTGATCTCTAATGCTTTGCTTTCAGAATGAGCACTCAAATTGATGTTTTGCAGATACAATTACTGTATGCAATTTATAGATAGATAGAAGTTTATTTCAATCATTGAAAAGTACATACCGAGTAGGCAAGTTTTACATTGAGTAATTGAATTTACAATGATTGTTGTCACCCCTTAAGCAGTTTTGCTTGTTTATTGGGGGACAAAGTTATTTACATTTTGATTTACTTAACAATAAAAACAAATGAATAAAAAGAGTAAGTCATAAAAAGAAAGTAAAGTGAAAAAAATAAAAATAAATGTAAAAGGAATAAATTATGTATTTTATATTTGAAAATATTGGCTGGCAAATGCAGGGAATGTTAGAAGCTCCCTCTATAACGTACAGCCGTTTACAACATTTTTACATATCATTTACATCTGACTGAGCGGGCATCTGAGATATAGTAATAATTATGTATTTATCGTACAATAATTGGCTTTAAATTTAAATTAATTAACGAGTGCCATCAAGGGAATACACACTTTTGACGTTATTTAGACTTAGCATAAATTTTGAATTGTATTTATCACTGTTGATCACATATACAATTGTTTTTTTACAGTTCCAAATGTTTACTCGAAGAAATATCGATCAAAGTTATTGGAAAAGCGTTCTCAAATACAGATCAGTGATGTTGGAGGTAGCAATTCATGAATATTCACCAGAAGAGACGTCATTTACTTGTTATAACCATCTATTTATTGATTTATCAAATCCAACATTTGATATACAGCAGTGCCAACATAAATTATTTTAGTCCATTTTTAGAAAAACAAAAAAAATAATTGGATATGAGATGAAGGATATTTATATTTGATGATTATATGATATCAATCTTGAATGAATATTTATGATATATTTATTATGAAAGCGTTATTGTTGACCTATAACGCATTTTCTTTCTGGAGGTATCGCACACGGCCGTAAATGCCGGGAGCCTCTCCAAATACACATTAATGGACGATATATCGCAAAGTGGTGCAATTTGAAGGTATGGCAGTACCCAGAATTCAACACAATATAATCAATATTTAACACTTTCTGAAGCCTTTTGACTCTTGACTATCTCGTGGCAGCACGAGTATTTACATAATCCATAATGTAAAAGAAAGTATTTGAGATTTAATTTCAATCATATAGGCCTTCAGAAGGTCTCCAGCTCCTCATAGATCTGGCTAAAGTACTAAGAAATGGTAGTTGACCTCGTCACATCTCACATGCGCATTACGCAGTCCCGTCTGAATACAGCGTGATTGAAATATGACGGGGATGAATTGGTTATCGATTGATTGATGAGACTGGTCTGGCATCAACCGAACTACTTTATCGATGTTTTAATGCCTGGGCAAACATTTGGCCAACATTTGGCCAGCATGGACGATAGATGCTGTGAAAACGATGGAAATGCTGGCAGAAGGGTGGCTAAATGAAACCAACATTTACACAGCATCGATAAGTTGTGAAATGCTAGCAAAATGTTGGCTTCATATGATTACCAACAAAAATAACAAGCTGTTTCTCTGATTGTTCAATCGTAGCTGGATATGGCGTATTAGCGTTACTAAATACAATCTCAACAGATACAGTCCACATATGTATATACAGTCATAGATTTTATTTAATTATTTATTCGTCCTATTTTCAATATTCACCAGTTTTTAATTACTCGTCATTTCATAAAACACATCATACTTTTGTAATGGTAAGGCCTGGGTTATATGGACGCACCGAACTCAATTGATTCATTCATTCGAATTAAATCTCATGATAGCGCGCTTCGTATAACATCATTCGGTTCATCAACATTCCTCAAAAAACATCAAATGCGTCAAGCTAGCTCCGCACGTCAAGGCTTGACGTGCGGAGCTCTTCTCCATGAATTAAATTCATCGCCGCGTTATACGAGCGAGCTATCATCGCACCGAACTAAATACATTCGACTCACGGTGCCGTGACTGAGCTCCTATATCAACCTTATATGGCAATAAACCGGGGGATGTGCAAATCATAAATTATTTTAAAGGATGTTTCCATGGCAATACGATAGAAAGAACATCGCTTTTGGGATGTTGTTGTGACTTGTTTATATGATTGAAAGATGGCTGACATTGAAGCTGATGTTTTCCAAAATCATGATTTAAAACATTTTAAAAACGTTTTATTTTAGTCAATCACAATGCATCAGCACTAGAATTGGGGTCGCTTTTATCATAATATGTTATTATAATGAAAATTTGCATTTAATTTGCTCTGAGTACTATGCCTTGATGGAACAAAAACTGTCTCCTATAAAAATGCTTGAAAACCTGTGAGATTAATAGTTCATACAAGTTTCAAACTATAGATAGGCAAAATAGTGCGGAAAAATCGCTGAAAATGAAAAATAATGCAAACAAAACACTCTGGTTTCAAACCATGCGGTATAATTCCAAGAAAACTACTTCCTATCACGTGACATTTTGGCCAGTTTTTAAAGATCGTCGACATTCGGTTCGTCTGTATAACCCCAAATGCGAATTTAATGCAATTCGGTGTCGCACCTAATTCGAATTGAGTTCGGTGCGTCCATATAACCCAGGCCTAACTGGTTTTGCATTCATGCTGAACAGACAAATACGAGTTTAAGCAAATAAAGATGATGATGATTTCGTCAGGGTAGTAGCGAATTTCGATTGCCTGTATGATCTGGTATAGTGTGCTATATACATACGAAACTAATTAGTCCATATTAGGTCCCGGGGGGTAACTCCAGCTCTTTAGGGACGGGGATGTGCCACTTTGGATTAAGGTTAAGTACCCTAAAAGTTCCAAAAATTCTGTTGATGCTATCCAAAAAGTTCCAGCAGGTTGATTGATTTTTGGTAAATACACAAAAAGGATGCAAATTTTTTCAAAAATTCTTGAAGAAGTCAAAAATGGGATACCCAAGAGCTCCAAAATTTGAAATCTCATACCCAAAAAGCTTTTTCTCAGCTGAAATATGGACCCAAAAAAAGTGGCACGTCCCCGTATAGCCGTCCTAGTGGAGTTACCCCCCCGGGATTAGGTCATGATAGGGTATCATAATTTAATTTTAAAATTTCTGACAACAACGATGTTTCAATCAATTATTTAAATAATAATAATAATTTTGTTTTAAAATAAGGAGGAGTTACTAAGCTATACTTTTTATATTTAAAATTGATCAGCCATTATAAATAACCACAAATGATTGTAAAAGTTTTAATTTGTTCAAAAGATTTATTTAATATCGATATTAAAAAACAGCTTTGGGGAGTGGCTAGTATTTTTCATAACAGATGACTAGTAAAACCACATAAGTTTTTAATGTGATTTACTCGAAATAAGTTACTATTATAAGATGCACTCAAACATATAAAAATATACATTATATTGTGTACGCTTATTTATATCTTTATTTATTACTTCATGCATGAGGATAAAGTTTAGTCAAAAAGGAGGAAATCACTCGAAAACTTATTAAAACAATAGCTAGATTAGTAAGTTATTTGTTCTAGAGCTGATAGAAAAGAAGGAATTCCGCTGATTGGAGGAAATTTCTCATGTCTGTTACTTCTTTCCTGATTTAACTATGTACTACATAATTGTGGAATTTTTATTTATATATATCAAGATTTAAAACACAATTTTTTAATCTATGATATGTAATTCTTTATATATCTTTATTTAGCAGCAGACAAGTACATGTTTCTGGCCATTAGCTTCTCGTTATATCTTTATTTATAATTATAAATGTATTGGGCAAAACATCAATAAAAGTACTCAATGATAAATGCAGAGCGACATAGAAATTAAGGTTAACTCAAAGATTACGAGTTTAGTTAGTTACTCAGCTGAGTTTCGCGTATATAAGGACGATCTTCAGACAGTTTATTCATTATGACTTTATTTATTATTTCTTTTTTATATTTTATATTAATACTCGTGTAGATGTATCCTACTCTCAGACTCACTGTCAAAATGTAATCTTGGTAAACAGTAGTCTATCAACAGTAAATCTTGGTCTACTGATTACCAAGTTTACATTTTGACAGTGAGTCTGCGAGCAGGCTAGTGTAGATGATGTTCAACACATTTTCAATAGCTACCATTAAAAATAAAAGAGAGATGAAGTAGGCACACGTAGTATCCATCCGTTCACATTTTTTGTATGGTTTGTAATATACCCAATAATCCACAGTTATGCATTTTACATTCTTGAATTTACTTTCTTGTAAGAGTATGGATGACGTGGGGGCAATAATACAAGCTTCTTTGTTGTTTGCGGTTAAAAATCCGCGAAATGAATCTATTTATATTATTTTCTTTTAAAACGAAAGCACAAAAAATCAAAAACAGGTATATAATATATAACAGCTTAAGTTTAAAATAAGGCGATTCGAATGATACCATTTACGAAAATTTTGATTCATATATATAAGTGATATGCGTAAACAAACAAAATAAGGGACACATAATTATTGGTTAAGATTAAGAATTAAGATTATTATATTTTTTTATAAAATATATTTTTATCAATAACGGCCTATTTGTATGTCGGACTTCTAGAATAAGGGATTAAAGGTGGCTATTAGATTGGTCCAAAAATATAAATGAAAGTTTGAAAGTTGAATCGCATTTTCGATTTTGTTGTTCTAATGGGTAAATAAAATCGTAAGTTCAAAAGCTGAGTTCAATAAAATATTGGGGAATGGGCGCTCAATGCCACTCCAAATTAATACACAAAGTCAATCAGGGAAAACGCTTCAAAATTTCAAAAAAAAAAAAAATCAATTATCATTAAAGTATTTTTGAATAATATTTTTATGTCAGTAAAGGTAACAATCTCAGAATATTAATGTGGCTTTTAAAAGTCTATTGGATGAAAATATATACTGAAAAATTGTGTTTCAAAGTGATGCATTTGAATATATGGCTTCCACTGTGATTTTGATTTTGTCATTGGCTATTCTAGTTTCTACAATGGACAGGCTCTACATATGGCGGTTATATACAAGAATTATAGTCGAAATAGCGAGAAAAATATTAGTCCTCTGAAAAAAAACAAGATTGAATAAATGATGATTAGGAAAATCGCATGACGGGCAAATTTAAAACAAGAAGTAATGCACACACGAAGTCCTAAAATGACGAATTGCTGACGTTTTCCGTTTTCAAATCGCTTCGGAAGTACGGAGGAATATAGTTTCTTATACACGAAATCTCAATAGGAAAACGGTTTTCGTTTATCAAGTAATTAATCAATCAAAAAAATAACTTGCAGCTACTCAATCAATAGCGTGGTGTTGCAATACATTAATTCTTTGGTTTTATAGTATATTAATTTTCTTTAGTTTTATTTTTGACATGAGAAGTAGTGGGCATAGTTTAACAATAAAAATATTTTTACCGACAAAAGTATCATAAGAATATATATGAGCCGAACAATAAATAGAGCTTATTCGGCATCTTAAATAGCTTATTGAAAATATTCTTTTAATTATTCTTTAATAATTATACCGACTATCAACTAATATATATTGCAAATGATCTGATATAATCTCATTTTGACGATCAATCTAATTAATTAATCAATCTTGAAACTATAAGTAGATTAATCATGAATTAAACAAGGGATTTCTTAACCAAAATCACGTTTTTCAAATAACTCTAGAAACGTAATACAAACATACTTTTATTTATCAAATATTCAAATATTCAAAATGTATAATTTTGAATATATTTCAAAATATATGTTATCTTCTTGGAATGCATAAAAATCCTGTTATTTTTCTCTACAAAACATTTTTTTTTTTATTTCGTGTGGATTGTTGAACTGTATTTCCGTATCTACCAAATTGTTTATTTTGATGATTTTCTATAACAGAGAAGCGCTTTACCTTTAATCCCGCTGTCAAAAGAATCGATCTTTAGCAAGAGGACGCAATTCATATAGAATATTTTCAATCAATAAAACGGTGTATTGTACCATTCAAATATATTAGTTGTTATCATGGGCGGTACAGTTCGTCTGTAAAGCAAAAATGAAATGAAAACAGTAACGCTGTAAGAGATTATGAAGTACAACGTTATGTTTTATATTCAAAGAAATAATAAGTTGGAAGGTTGAAATTACATAGCTGTAAAGTGGATGGATAATAAGTGATTCGGTAGAACAAGTGCCGTACAATAAAGATACTTTGAATTTGCTTGTAAAGTATTGCAGGTAAATGATAGCGCTACTATCATCGATCCGCCTCTAACTATTACAGCACACGATAAATTCTTCAATTAATGAATTGGAGTTAGTCGAAGAAAGAAAACAAACCTTCGAGTTCAGTAAAAACGTAGAGTATTTCCTTACAGAATGGCTATTATATTAAAGTACTACGATATACCTTTACGGAGATTAAAATTATATAAGATTATATTCATGACATTGGTTTTACTTTATTATAGTCCTAGGAGATATTGTGAATTAGAAAATCATTCTACAAAAGACTTAGATTTGTTTAATAATAGCAGTAAATTTGATTTAAACATTTCAGAAGAAACTACTAAGCGCAACATAGTTACAAAAGAGGTCACCTTGACAACAGTTATAACTCGTTTTCAAGATCATGATAATATCGAGGGTACGTCTACGTTAAGCGTTCAATCAATCAAAAATAATATTAATAATAACAATGATAATAATACATTAAATAAAATCAGAACATACTGGAATGGTAAATTTCATGAAAAAGATATTCCTGATTTGGAATTACAACCTTTTGATGGTACGATTTCATTAAATGAAAAATTACTTATATTTAGTTTTTCACTGATATTTCTAATTGGTACATTAGGGAATTTATTAGTTTGTTTCGTATTTCGTTCAAGACCAAATTGTAAACGTTCTGTTACAGAATATTTATTATTTCATTTGGGTTTTGTTGACTTTGTCGCATCTTTAATAAATCCACCATTATTTATTTATTGGACAGTGACGTCATATTCAAAATGGGATTTTGGATATATTGGTTGTATAATATTTCCGAATGTATCAATAATGGTTGCAAATCTCTCAGCTTTAATTATGATAATATTGGCTGTGGATAGATACCGTGCTATTATGACACCATTTCGAGGTCATTTTAAAATGAGACATATACGCATAGCACTTTTATTAGCTGTATTGTTGTCAATAGTAACATGTACACATCGAATGTGTACTCAAGGAATATACGAAGGACGATGTGAAATACCATATGTTACAGATTTACGGTTTGCAATACCAGCATTGTGTATATTAATAACAAGAGATGTTACTTTCACAGGAGTTTTTATATATTCTCATATAAGAATTATAAAGAAATTAAAAAATAGTAATCTCTCATTAATGAACAGTCATTTATCAAGAAATGAAAACCAAAAAGAAGCACAAAGAATCAGTTATGTTTTATTAGTAATGATGCTGGCATTTCTAATACTAATATTACCACGTGATATTTTACATATAACTTATATAACGTCTTGGTTAGCTGGTAACGGATTTGCATTTACTGAAATTTTATTACCAATCAATGCTTGGTTCAGAGTATTACATGCTTCAAATAGTTGTGTTAATGTATTCATATATTCAAGAATGCATAAATTATTCCATGATAGAATAAATATTTGGTGGCAAAGTTTTGTTAATGGTAAACGATTTAGTCGTGTTAATTCTGAAGAGACAACAGCTATTGTACAATACGATACACCTATCATGGTGACGAAACGACGTAAAAGCGAACAAACTATTTTACTAGATAGAGTACAGTCTATTTTTCGTACAAAACCAGAACGTATAGCTGCACATATCATGAGAGAAACTATTGTTTAAGAATAATGATCTATGAAATATATCTAGAAAGTAAAAATAGCGTCAAAGATAAAATGTTGTCTCCGTTACTCAGAGTTGTGTGCGATCTTGCGCGAAGACAATGTCTTATCTATAACTCTATTTCTATACTGTTCTGTATACCTAACCTGCGTGCAGACTAAACCCTTTATTAGACTGGTTGGAACGATAGGTTTAGTCTGCACGCAGGCTATGCATACCGGTACCAGCATCGAGCAGCCTATTGATGTTTTGCCACCAATAAAGTTATTAAATATATCTATATGTAATAGATTAATTTATTTTGTATATATTCTTTTCTACCACATAGTCATCTGTAAAATTAATGAATAACAATAGTAATAATAATAATATCGTATTAGGCTATAAGAATAATAACCTACACACAGAATTAATACAATTAGGTTTTTATCCCACAAATATTTTAATACTTTATTTGATATATTTATTATAGACCTAATTATTAATAAGGAAATTGAATATTTATCAATTATTTTAACATTTTAATCAATAATTTTGACTTCATTATACTTAGTACCGACAAATAAAACACACAATAATTTTGTTGTATTGTTTAGTGTGTTATAGTCGTATATAGAGCCCCAAATTTCAATAGATCATGTAAATAATTTCTAACTATAAATACGATGTAAAACCTGTTCTCTCTCTCTTTCACTTGCCTAACGATGATATAAGAATAAATCGAATCCGTTGCAGATTATCGTGTGTTTTATTTGTCGCTACTAAGTATAATGAAGTCGAAATTAAGAACGTCTCAATTTATATAATCAATAATTCAAATGGAAATTGTACATGCGTTAAAGCATTGTGGCAATAAAATGTGTTTGTATGTATTGATTTTTTTTAAATAAGAATAATAATAAAATAATATTATACCAGTTATTATCGTTGAATTTATATTCGAATAATTTTACACAGAAATTATTTCAATAGAATACAAATGTATATATATATTTAGATTTTACAATCAGAATTATTTACTCTAAATGAATAAATTCTATTTCATGTTTCACGTTACAACCACAGCGAAAACCAGTTCCGGAGTTCATGAACAGTTCATGAACAGTTCATGAATGTTAAATGCCCCAAATTTTCATGAACTGTTAATGAGATGTCCGTGGAGGTTCATGTAACAGTTCATGAACAGTCCATGAATGTTAACCTCAAATTTTCATAAACTGTTAATGAAATGTCGGTGGAGGTTCATGTGAACAGTTCATGAACATTTCATGAACAGTTCACAGTTCACGAAAATTGAGGCAGTTTAACATTCATGAACTGTTCATGAACCCATGAGCTGTTTTTTGGAGGGGAAGAGAGTATAATTGTCTAAATGCAGTTTGTTGATAATTGGACAATCACATCGCGTTTATCCAGTGGGGTTGGGGGGGGGGGGGTAGTATGCAGAATCTGATAAAAGTGGGGATCCTGGGATCTTATATGGAGTGCTGCACTGTCCCTGTTGTTTGTATTTATTTTGTATAGAGATGGATGGAACCTCAGGTAGAGAGGATCTACTTTGTGAAAGTTGAGTTGTGGATAACTAAAACATATGATTACCGTATGAACCGACAACTTGCCGGTCACCTGGGGAAATTTACCGGACAACACTAAATTTTTTTTTTCTAAATAGACGTATGGAAATCGATGTAATAATATTAGTTTTTTTAAAAGCACAACATTTACCATAAAAATGACATTAGTTCTTTTGAATTGATAATGTTGTTCTTTTATGTTTGTAAATTGTAATTGTCAGAACCCAAAACATGTCCTGATCTATGGTGTTGTGTTTTGGTGGCAAAGAATGAACATGTAGGCTAGGCTATTAAAGTCTTGTTTTGTCCAACATGAAGGAAAACTTAAAGGAAATCGTAAATACAATAGCAAGAAGTAGAATCCTCTGCGAAAAACAGTTTCGGAATTCATGAACAGTTCATGAACGTTAAATGGCCCCAGTAATTTTGAACTGTTCATGACCTGTTCATGAACAGTTCATGAAAATTTGGGGTCATTTAACATCCATGAACTGATCGTGAACTACTGAACTGTATTCGCAGGGGACATTCTATATTTATAGCAAAAGGGAAAAAGAAATTCGGCTTGACAAAGCAACTCTATCTTGCATGGGCACCTCGGGCAGTCCGATAGATCATTTTTGATGCGTAATTACAAAAGTAACTCCATGAAAATATTTTATGAATGTTAATTGGTCCCAAGCTTCATGAACTGTTCATGCAAAAGCTCATGAAAAATAGGTTATTTAATGTTCATGAAAAGTCCGCAAACTGTTTACGAACGGTTCATTAACTGATTATAAGTTGATCAAGGTTCATGAACACTTTGCACCGGTAGACTAGCTGAAACATTTTTGGGTCAAGGTATCCTGTCATGCCCCAAATACTAACATTATTGATTGAGAAATAATCTAATGAAAAAGCAAGCCTACATACTTCAATGTTAATAAGTATATTCTTGGGTTATCGCTTAATACTAATTGTTATCAATTTAACATTCACACAAATGTAAATAACATCCAATATATTGCCCTCAATTAAAATGAGTTTTGCAACAATATTATCATAACATAGCAATTAACAAAAACGATCACATTTGAAAGTTATAATTAAATATTTAGGTCCTTATTTATTTGTTGAGTTCTTTTTCAATATCAGGTACAATAGAAAGTGGGTCGGTAGTTGGTGAATACCTTTTGACTGGAATACCATTTTTATCGCATAAAAATTTACTAAAATTCCATTTGATACGGTTACCAAGGAAACCTTTCTGTGCCACTTTTAAAAATACATATAACGGATGCGTATTATCCCCATTGACATCTATTTTACTAAATAAATCATATTTTGCACCATGATTTAATGCAAATTGTTTTATTTCAGCGTTTGTACCTGGCTCTTGTTTACCAAATTGATTACATGGAAATGCAAGGATAGATAAGCCTTTCTCGTTATACCTGAAACAAAGAATATAGCATATTATAGATATTATAGAAAGACAATTGGCATAATTAAACAAATCTGAATGTCTACTGGAAAACACGTCAGTTTCCTATGAGTTGCATCATAGAGAAAAGTGTACAAATTCTCATCAAATGTTTTAATTTCACACAGTCAATGTCAAAACCGTTTGCAGAAATATGAAATATATACGGTCTGCTTTGTTTTCTTGATTCCCTAAAGTAAGGTTGTGCTTTTTGAAACTTAGAAGATAAATAAATCCTTCTATAACAAAGCATAATATTTATTTCACATTTTTATCAATTTCAAACAGAAAAATTGATTTTATCTACCTTCAGAACAAAATATATGTAAAAATGATACAAAAGTCCAGTTTAAGAATGATATTGAATTCTCATTTCTATCAACTGCTTTTGACAAATTTCTGTTTCACGCAATTGTAAAACAAGATATTCTTGATTCCCGATTTATAGGAGCTCCTAATATTTAACAATGCATATATCACATCTAATAAATTGGAAATTGCACCAAATTATAAGATAGGTTACTCAGACCTTCCAACTTCAGATTTGAAAAATAGTGAGATTTTTGAAATTCTGTATTCTGGGGATAATATATAAAGGCCCCCGAAGGGGTGGTTCAATTCTAGGGAGTCTGGGGGCATGCATTTTGTCATGGATTTGAAATGGCTTGTAACCAAAATTTACGACAACATTTTGTATAATGTTGACACTTGCGCATGCGTGTAGCTAAAAAATAAAAGAAGTCTAAAAACAACATCTAGAATGATCTAACAGAGTATAAATTAAGCTGCTGAACAGTAATTAAAAAGAGTATATACGCAGAAAGTAGGGACATTTTTTTAAGATTGGATTTTGCAGTGAGAAAGTGAGAGAAATCGTAAGATTCAGTGTAAAAGTGTGAGACTCAAGGCAAAGCCGTGAAACTTGGAAGGTCAGAGATACTCCACAAATATATAGAAAGGAAATGGCACCAGATATTGTAATGCTTTGGATTATAATGACTGAAAGAATTGTAAGACTGTATAGGGTTGATGTAAACAAGAATGTTTCTGCTTTTACAAATATAACTTGCTCTTACTTCAATGACTGTCTTCGTGTGACTCCCTCAACTGTCATTTACAGCATCTCTTTTACTATGGTTTAACATTAACATCTACTTACAATAAGAACGATGACAATATGTTACAGAAGTCACACTCATTCAATCACGCAATAACATACACGGCATACACAATCACTTTACATCAAAACACATAGATAGGCTATACCTCTCTTAATCGCCACCCACTAAAATAATTCTCCAAAATTCTAATACAAGAATGTACACTTGAACGCATTAAAATTTACGATTAACATCAACTCTAATGTGTAGTAATAAAAATTACTCTCAAATATTTCAACAAATTATTCAATCTTCATTCCTTCTTCTTTATACCTCAACTGCGTCACAATTTAGCGTTATTATCCTTTCTTTGGCCACTTTGCCCCTATCGCTCTGATTGAGTTCCTTGTGCCGGTCCTTTGACCCGATTAATGATTTACGTCAATAGAGTGGGATTTTTTCAGGACAGAAATAGTTACATCTTCATCAATTATTATGTCAATTGCCAGAGTTCTGTGAACATGACACATCTTCATATAATTCATATAAGATCTCCCAAAATGAATTTTCTTTGCATTCTCTTTTCAAAATATATCTTTCAGTTCTCAAAGTATTCTCTCAACAAATTAGATCTACGTAATTAATTATCTCATAATAAATGTTTGTCTGTTTTCTTGCCTCAGATTAAACATACCATTCAATAGTAGCCATTTTGAATAAACTCTGGCCTCTCTCACACGTTCCCATAATCGGCCGTTAGCTTGTAAGACTGTATAGGGTTGATGTGAGAGAGACAGAAAAACGAGAACGCTGCTTCTGTTACAAATATATCTTGTTCTTACTTCAATAACTGTTTTCGTGTGACTCCCTCAATTTTCATTTACAACATCTCTTTTACTATGTAGGCCCTATTAACATTTTTTTTTTGGATTCATCATTTATCCACAAACAAGGTACACTTGCAGTTTTTTTCACCGGGGTGGTTGGTTATTTTGTTAGTATTTTGAAGCTTGTGTGCATTTAATAGCCGGATACCCTTCCTGACGCCAACCTATAGTGCTCCGGCCAGGGATTGAAACCGAGACCCTGCAGGCCGTGGTCCAACGCCCTAGTCACTACACCAAGACCGCATTAACAGCTACTTACAATAATAATGCATTATGCATGTATCAGCAGCTTCTTTCCCAGAGGGGGCAACCATCAGGGATTTGTAAAAGTTGTCCTACCAAACTAGTTTAATCTCCCTGGGTGAGGGACAACACTGATTTTACAATTCCCCCTTTCCCCGGGGCCTAAATAAAATAAATTAAAAAATATCCATAATAAAGTGAATCCAAAATTTCTAATGTTAAAAATTGAAAAAAGTGAAAATTGAGTTGATATGACAAGACAAAACAACTCAATACCAACACAATTTCTCATACAGCAGCAATCATCCTTTCTTTCAATTCCGGCAGTGGAATTTTCTTATAAAATACCGCTGATCATAAACTTCATTGCCAGGGGGTTTCCCGGGGGTATAATCAAAATTTGGAAAAGAAGACAAAACTCCTTGACTCCGGAAGGCTAAAGCGAGTCAGAAGAAAATTAATATTTTCATGACCTATTGGTCAAACCCAAACAAAAGATTTCAGAAAAAAACGTTGAATTGATTCCTCTAGGATTCCAGAAGGCTAAACGGTTTATTGGACCTTGCATGTGGAGCTAGGCTATGTAGCCTACTGTCATTCAGACATCTCCAGGATTATTTGAGCACTCAAAATATTTTATCAAGTGTTCGCCACCGAATTTAACAAATTGTGCAAAGACGCAATGTGCTAAATCATCAAATACAAAACTTATCACACCCCTCCCCCTGGGAAAGTCGCACGCATAATGATTACAGAAACCACACTCGTTCAGTCACGCCATAACCAGTGATGTTTTCTGAAGAAAAATAGTGGGGAACGGCTAGCCGCCGAGCGTCCCTTCTTGTAGGGGGTTTGGGGCATGGGGGTATGCCCCCTGTAAAAATTTCCAAAATTATAATCTTTCAAGAGCTCTGTAGCGCATTTCAAGAGACCAGTTCAGTATAATCTTCTGGGTCATTTAATTATATCCTTGTTAAAATATGAAGTAATTATACTTGAAAATTGGCCAAGCGACTAGAGATATTTACTTACTTTTGCCATAAAAATAATACTTCTATATTACTGATAATATTGATGATAATATTATTCGGAACAAGAACATTATGCACAAGCACATATAAAACTTCACTTCAAATGAAAAAAGTGAGGGGATGCCGTTCCCCCGGAGAAAGTAGTGGGGGGACGACGTTCCCCCGCGTTCCCCCACCAAAACATCACTGGCCATAACATACACAACAACAAATATCAACACTTTATACAACATCAAAACAACATATATTAATACATACAGGTATAGAGCAAAATATTAGAATTAATACTTTGGATTGTTATTTGTTAATTTAATTCAGGCCCACGCTGGCCAGAAATCAAAATGTGTCCCTTGTCGCCCCAATTTAAATGTTCTCTGCACAGCCTTCTCATTGATCTGAGGAACTGAGGGATATACATTTGTGACACGTAACGGAGCCGTCTATGATGTTAACGACGACATAAACTGTCGTGGACATTGAGCTTTCTAGGGTGGACCGCTGAAATATCGAGATTTGGGTAAAACTAAATAGATCTACAGATTTAGAGGTGAAATAATAAAAACTTAAGTTAGGCTGCTAGGCCCATCTGCTGATATAAAGAAGATCTAGCACCGTTCAGATTATATCAACCATGAAGCCCATTATAATGTTTAAGAAATTCGTTGGATGCTACTTCCTGGTCACTGTGTGGCTCTACTTTTAATAATATCTCCCCTGTAATTTTGAATTGATATTGATTATTGACCTTTGTTCCTTGCGAATTTGCGGGTTGGAGTTGAACACAGCGAAGTCATACATAATGATACATTATTTCATTTATGTATACCTAATATAGGCCCAATGTACTTTTACTTGATTCATAAGCTGGGACTATGTATTTTGACGAAAGAAAAATCTTGCAAATACATACTTTGTGTGAAGTTCAGCAAGTTGGGCATAATTCTTTGCAGTCAAACCTCATTGACTTGCAACGTTTACAATCAATGAGACTCTTCCTTTATATTTTTCTAATGATACAGCATTACCGTCGATATCTAATGCTGAAAATTCCAAAATTGACTTGGCCGTTGATGGCTTTGGATTCTCCATAATCCAAGGAGAAAGTAAAATAAATACTGCTATCACAACACAACTTAACACTTTGTAGTTACAACTCATTCTCGTGTTGCCAGGTGCAAGAATGTAATAGTTTGTTTTAGTCACGTGTAGTGGGACACTATAGAGAATGTTGAGCAAAGCAAAAATGTCGAATTAAAAACAAGGAAAACATAGAATACAAAACAACGAAATTTCTAGGCAACTTTAAGATCAAAAGGAAGTGACTTTTCTAATTACATTGAATATTAAAGACTAAGTCCTGCAGTTGTCCAATTGACTTCTCACTTTATAGACTTTAATATTTATCTCAGTTGCTTTACGAAGAAATTATTTGCTTAGATTGATAAATTCTATGGCAATCGTTATTCGTACGTACGTACGGTTAACGACAAAATTTCGTTATTCGTACGTAAATTACGTACGAATAACGAAAATCGTCTTCGTTATTCGTACGTACGTACGTTCAAAAAAAAAACTCCGTTAATCGTACGTAAATTACGTACGAATAACGAAAACAGTTTCGTTAAACGTACGTACGTACGAATAACGAAGACAATTTTTGTTATTTGTACGTAATTCACGTACGTTCAACGAAATCAAGTTCGTTAATCGTACGTAAATTACGGACAAATAACGAAACTGTTTTTGTTATTCGTACGTAGGTTTAATCAGCATGCTTTTGTTGATCATGGTTCACGCACGATTTCACGTAATTTTGTCTAGACACATTTAGCAGTTAGAAATAGACTGGTAGGACAGAACGTTACTGATATTTATAGACCTCACTGTTGTACTAAGCTACTTACTAGGAATTCAGATGAATATTTGTTAGTAATTATCGTATGTAATGGAATGAACAATTTTAAATGTATCAACAGCTTTTCATCTTTATTATTTATTAGCAGAACCTTTTCCATTTAAGAATTGAAAGAAATGACAACTAACTACTCAAATGCAGCATAATAGAACTTTTTTGTGAATTATATTCTCCAAAAGATAACAAAACAATGATACAGTATTTAAAATTGAGGTATATGCTATGTTTATATTTTACAGGTGGGGCAGTACCATTTATTAGTTTTACTATTACTTTTCAATCCTGCACACGTATAATGGAACCACTCTAAACAACTCTCACATTCAACAAATCTTGACAAGCCGTCATCAACAACATGGCATGATTTACAGGAAAATATGTCGTTACTCTGTTTTACAATAATTGATTCATTTAATAAACTCCAAGCATCACAATGAAAATAATTTTTGAGTTCTGATAATTCAACAGAATCGTTGGCAATAGCAGAGCCAATATCTTCAGGCTTGACGGTGACATCCTCTTCTTGAATTAAGTAGCCTAGGTCAAGTGCCTTTTTAGCAACACTAGCGTCAATTGCACATAACAGCAGCTTCAGGTGTTGTTCACGTTTAGTTTGAAGCTTGAATTTTCTGTATCTGCAGCGGGTCTTTTTTCGTTGCAATCTTGGGCGACCTCTGACTTTGGCAGCAACAGGCAAGTTGGCATTGGCTAAAGCAATCTGATGGAGATAATCAAAGAACCTGTATTAATTAAAATATTAATGAACAAAACTATCATGCAAAAAAGACAGGATCAGTCAAAAACGATGAAACACTTCGAAATATTGTGATGATAATAGGAAAAGTAGCACTGTTATTGAACTTGTTTTGGAGCAGATAGAAAATGAGGGAATCAGTGGATCCAAGAAACTCTTATGCCTAACTATACAAAATTGAAATAATAGATCATGTCTTTATGGTGTTATTATGCCTACCTTTGCTTTTTTGGTCGGCTGATTGACTTCTTCATTGGCGGGTGACACATCTTTGTCATTGATACTCACCTGTGACAGTGAAACAAGTTTGAAAATTATAGTTGTAGCCAACACAGCATGGGCTTCGGGAGGGGGGCATAATAGAAATCTGGTCTTACAGTATTGTTAGATTGAGATGAGCTTCTACAATTTGATACATAATCTGGAATTATGCACTGTCTGATGTCATCATCATCTGATGAGTTTTGCTGAAAATTGGGAAAATAATAAGAAATATTTATCAATTGTATTGACTATTGAATTTAGGCACATATGTTATAAACTTGTTATAAACTCAATGTCATTTTATTGAAATGTATTTAAATTGATCACTTCAGAACAATATAGTCTCAAATTTGAAAAAATATGTATAAACAAACAGCATAAACCAAAATTAAGTGGTTCCTATAAAAGAAAACTGTGTAAAGTGAACATTTAAAGAAGGAGTAATTTTAGCACATACTGATTGTCTTACAATATTTTCAACTTGTGGTGGCTGCCAGCGATTTAATACAAAATTTGAAATTGTACACTGTGTGATGTCATCGTCGTCTGATAAGCATTGCTAAAAATTGGAAATGAGCAAAATGCAAAAAAGGTTATTGAGTATTCAGAGCAAGCATATTTTAGTAATGCCTACACATAATGTCAATATTCTCTAACCTCTTCATCATTGCGAACGGTATGGCATATGTCTGCACTGCAATTTTTACTGCTATCCTATAATCACAAAAGAAAATATGAGGGGGTTATAGCCACACTCAAACATACAACGTTATCATAAATTTAATTACTTGAAACCATACCGGTTGTACAGCAAACACCCTAGCATCCTCTTCTCCTGCATAGTCTGAATCCTGAGATCAATGTAGAATTTAGAAGATTATATCATAGAAGTAAAAGACCTGTTTGAGTAAACAGAATGAAACAATTTCAATTAGCCTACATGGTTGATTTCTTCTATCTCTGCATTGATATCTTGGATGTCAATAGAAATGATAGCTTCATCCCCGGCTTCATCATTGTTCTGTAAGTCAGACATGAGAACAAAAATGTTAAAAAAGTCGGAAATTTCAGATTCAGATAATTCTTATGTCTGGTGATTAAATAGAAGAGAATAAATGGGATAACAGACACCTCACAACAAACATCACATTATCAAAAATTTAATGACGTACCTCTTCTTCAGACATACCAATGTTATTGTCTGAATCCTGAAGGAATTTAAAATGCAAAATATTATAATACAGTGACAGAGAGTACAGTGGACAGTTTAATAAGCAAAGATGGATTATGTTCTTACATGGTCCAGTGAATGAACATCAATCAGGGCAAACTCTTTCCCAGATTTCCAATAGAATAGGATTTTCTTCAATGTTATCATTTTTGTTTCAAACTCCGATGAACCCACCTCCGCCATGTAGGATACGACGTCATTGCACACTTGCTTTGCACGTTTGTATTTGTCATTTCTTGCCCGTGGTCTAACTTGCAGACATTCTCCACCACTACTCAAAATTGATGTCGAATTTATACCACCATGGAGCAGATACCTTTCATTGCAAAGACTTGGACAAAAGAGTGGCGAAATATCAACTTTTATTCTAACTTTGAATATATGTCGACATGGCAACAGCATTTGGTTGTAGAAGTGACAGGTACAATTTGTGGCAGTAGTTTTAAAAGCAAGAGCACGATAAGTTATCTGATACCCATCTCCTGTTTGTTCCACATGATAATTAACAGAGTCGGCAATGTTCAATTGTTTAACTACCAAATCTGACGATGAAGCTGACAATTGACTTTTGATCTGCTCCACAACATCAGGACGTTTAGAACCTACGTCATAATGTCTTTTGCACCTGGCATAGACATCCCGGTGACCACGGTCATCCGCAATTATTCCATTGGTCTCCAATAAAATTTCAATTGTTGTAGCCAGGCTTAACGAACTTGTCATGTATTTTTTTATCTTTTGATGGAAGCTCTCTAAATGATTAGTGGTAGTGACACCAAAATGGGGCGTTGTTTTATTAAGGTAATTGGCCCATGACTCAGCACAATTATACCAGCAATTTTCAAAGTACATAACTCCTTCTTTTGGAAGCAAGCCAAGCAATCTTTCTTTTAGACTATTAAAGTGATCCAAGTTAGTGGCATTTAACTGGTCCATGAAGAGGTCATGTATAAAATCACGCTCTTCTACATCAAGGGATTTCAGCTTGGCCAGTGCTCTCTTTACTGCCTGACTTACATGAAATTTGCACAATATAATTTTTGCTCCAGGGAAACAAGATTTTAATGCCCCAAATTCACCCATGTCTTTATCAATAACAATTACCTTTGTTGAAGAAAAATCAAAACTCTTTTTCACAATTTTTGCAGCTTCTTGAAGCACCTCAGTCGTCTCTCTTAACAGGAAGAAGTGCCACACAGGAATACCATGGCCATCGCCACCAATAACCATAAAAGTAAGCAACGGCAGACCATAAGTATTAGTTTTGTAAGTAGCATCGACCACCAGGACAGAAGGATTTGCCTGCAGGAAGTCAGTCATTTCTTTTGTCTGGAAACCAAGCAGGACAAGCTCATCATCATCGTTCACAGCATACCGATAACATCCACCTTTATCTACCACATCCTTCATCATTAACTCAACCTTTCCCAAATCACCAGATATCTCAGAGTCAATGATTTTTTTTCGAAAGTTGTAAATATCTTGGCTGGTAACAGGAACATTAGCAGTACGCATAATGTACCTTCTAATGTCCCCAGCTTTAATTGTAGGCATAGAAGCCAATTGGGCAATGGCAGGATCATCTGGGATGGTTCTGCTTTCCGGAAAATGAGCTAAAACCCCACTAGATATTTCATGATTATGCTCATTGTTGAATTTGGTAACTTCCAAGAAGTGGTTATTTTTCTTGTCGTTCTTTAGAGTCTGCAATGTGAAATTCAAAACAAATTACAAGAACCATTGTTGAGATTGTCAGATTGTTAAATTTATGTGGTAACTTTTGTATGTTTGCATGTGGCAAGTCGTATTCTTTATGCTGTAAATACTCATGTGTTCCTCCTGTATTCTCTCTTGTACTTCAACTGTTATCAAATAAATATCAACTCGTAGAGGAGGCACTGTTGTTACAATTATACGATACAGTTCCCACTATTGATCCTCCCTGTCCATGGCCAGCTACATTATACAAATATATATGATTATACATGTGGGTTCTCTAATTCTCGCTATTACTTTAGTCTTAAAGAAGAACATGACACCAATGAAAATTGATATCAATCGTGTGTCCCCATGACAAAAGTTAAATGTTGTTTCAATAAAAAAAGGCATAGGCTACCGAAGTTATCAATTTTGGGAAAATAAATGGTTGCTGTTATTATGATCAATGAGCAAAAAGATTGTAACTCACAAATCGTATAGAGGCTGTGCAATCTTGTTTGAAGGAAGATTGGTGTTTTCGTACTCCAGTACTCTCGCATTTTCTTTTTTTGCCTTGCTTGCACTCAAAATGGATAAAATCATAGCGAATTGACTCTTTGAGATCGGCATTTTTTGTGATTCTAAAAAAGCAAACGAAACATATTAAGCAAGTTCAAGAAATGATAAATTCTGCACTAACTTAACACTGGATCTGATACATTGAAATCGTTGCATTACCTTGAATCTCTCTTAATAAAGAGGCAACAGGATTCTTTTTCGTGCTTGCGAAGAGCGTCTTCTGCTTGCTGGTAAGTTGAAAATTTGGAGCCAAGAAGAAAGTCCATCGTGAGACAAACGACATAAAATGCGAATAACTAAAGTCTGATTCGGAGCAAATGATTTATATAACGGTTCAGAATAAAATTCAAACAACTACTTTGAACTACTTTGAACAACAAGTGCGATGAGAATGAAAATGTCGACGATGAACGTCGGAATGGCGCCAAATTTTACACGCATGGGCCGATGGGATAGGGTCTCGCCAGTCTTCTGACCGCGTCGTACGTACCAGTCTTCTGACCGCGTGAAGTACGTACGAATAACGAAGTAATTTGATTAAACGTACGTACGTACGAATAATGAAGTAATTTGATTATACGTACGTACGTACGAATAAGCACTCCCAAATTCTATACTGTGTTACTGTTTCAGGTGTTTCAGTCAAATTAGATCTCATTCTCCTTACATACAACTTTCCACCGTTTGAAAATGGCGGGGCTTAGTGCTTATCGAGACCAGAAATTTCAGGTTTGTAACTCTCTCATATCTCATAATATTCTCATGTGTAACTGTCAAATTAGAGTAATTGTGTATCTACATATTAACCATACCAACTATCTATAAGCATTTATTTAAAAACTCGCCAATGGCTACAGAACTTTAAAATTTTTTTTATAACTAACTAAAAAGCAACATTTATGTCATAAATTAGATAGATAGAGTTTCATTTCAACAATTTAAGCATTACATAGTGCAATTAATAAACATTGTTGACGTCACATCTTAAGCAGTATTGCTGGTCTGTTTGATTTAATTAATAATTGAATTAATAATTCAACAGTCATTCGGTATCATTCTGTATCTCTTGAATTGAAACTGATTTGCTAGTTGCTTACAGTCTACAGATGTCTGCAACTGATAAGAGAAGTTATTTTGAGCTTTTATTTTTATAATTTTAAGTTATCTCTGTTTATAACTGACAATATATAGCAGAGGCCGCGAGGGATGTTCGGATTTGGTTTCGGATCCTCATTTTTTGGTATGCAGATCCTATCTGGATCTTATATATCCACTATGTAGGTACAGATCCTTCTTCAGATGATCAGATACATAGCTATGTGCAAATAGAATCCGAATTTGATCTGGTTCTAAGGAATAATTTAACGAAGTGGATATAATCCCGGTAAGCGGGTCTTTGGTTGAAAAAAACTAAAGCCCCGGCAGTCAAATGCGCACGCGCACAACGCCAAGCGTCAAAGCGTGAAACATCAATATCGTATTTTCATTTCTGTCACGGCTTCTCGATGTAATGGGATTGAAATTTATTTCGTGAAAATTAAATGACATTGATCAATTTGTAATAATGATATACTGATATACATATATATGTGTTCGATAAATATGAAGAAGCACTACTTTAGTTGTTTTCTTCGAAGTCCTCTACATTATTATTCGAGGAACAAAATGAAAACAACAGCGCTGCCTGCTTTGGCATAGGGCTAGTCTCGCCGCTATCATGGTCGTGAAACTATGTTGTTGTTTGAAAACAATTACAAATGGTTGATCAATGGTGTTTAAGCAATATATAGTATAAGAATTTCAGCCTAAACATGTGATATTTGATTTTTAACTTGTTGAATGTCTTGAATGTTCCGTCGGCCATCGTTCGTTATGGTTATATTAAGGTGACGTCGGTTTAAATAATTTCCCATTTCTGCTAAATCAAGCGTATACTATACTTCGACAAATGTTGAATCATTTTCACAAGACATCCTATTTGCCACAATGTCATTATCAAATGAATTTGATATCTATTAAAACTTATAAAATGATGTAACTTTAAAGTTTAAGAAGATTGGAAGTTTTATTTACATATTTTCAAGACACAAACGCTCTCTGCGCATGCGTATTTGACTGCCGGGACTCTTGCTTTTTTCAACCAAAAACCCCGGTTACCGGGACTCTATCCACGTCCATAATTTAATGCAGACGATGAAGATGGATGATGCTCAGAGGATAACATAGCCCTATCTATTCCAGTTGAGTTTGTAGAAAAGATTGCTTTTTGACGAAATCTTGGGGGCGCCTGCGGAATGTTCACCCACAGGCAATTTAACAGTTATTAACGTTATTCTAGAATAATGGTTAGCGAGAATAAACTACAAGTCCAAAGCAGTCCTACTTTCAAATGTCTCCTTGAGAAGCTCTTACGTTCTAAAGATACTTTATACTTACCACTCTTTCCTGTTATTTAAATATTTTTTTACTTAATGTCTGCTTTCCTCGTCATCATCATCATCATCATCATCATCATCATCATCATCATCATTTATTCAGAAACCTTTAAGTTTTACGTAACTTTTTTAACAAAGGACTGATACATGTTGCAGGTCCCATAGCTAAGTTAACAAGAAGTCACTCTGAGTGTTGAGAATCGGTTCTCTAATTACGGATCATTAACATCTCATGAACTGAGCAGTCAAATTTGTTGAGACATTTTCTCACTTAACTGAAAATGGATGTTCTAATTCATGAATGGTTCTATTGTGTGATGTTAAATGTTTTCCGACAGCCAAGCTCAATCCACTGTGTTTACTGATAAAGTGCAATTTGGTTAAGTGAAATTCCTGCTAAATCTGCAACCTTGTCATGAAACCCTATAAAGTATTGTGGGGTCAAATCCTTGTTAAACATTTTCGGATAAGTGCAAATTCGGATGAATGCAACGGAAATATTTGGCAATTTTGACTTGCACTTTTAAAAGCAGGTTTCACTGTAGCCATATCTTTGTTAAATCTAATCTAAATCTAAAGAGTTCAATCTCCCATGACTGTAACAGGTTTCATTCAAAGTAATTTTCAATGAAATCCAGTTAACTCTTTGATTATGCCTACTAAAATAACCAAATGCCTTGTTTCAAAAGCTTGGAATCATGGGCCAGATTTTGAATTTTGAATTGCATGACATTTCTTAGTAGCCCAAGTAGTAGGCTATCCACCGAATGCTTCTCCCACAATACAGTGTAACTCGCCTAAGTGCAAGAATAAATTGCCAATGATTTCTGTTGTATTTACCCGGATTTGCACTAATCCGATTGTTTATCAAGAATTTGACCAGATAATAGGCTAGTTGGTTGGTTTTCAGATTCAGGTTGCAATTAAGGGGGAATTTCACTTATCCGATTTGCACTTAAGTGGGTTAGGCCTACACTGTAACAACAAATTTAAGCATTACAAATTATGATAGTCATTTTAAACCATTTAATGATCCATACCATGACTATAAGCAATTTTAGCAAATATATTATCTATTTTGATCATATGCAGTTATAGCCTACAATGCTAACTTTGTTTTTGACATTCAGGGAACAAGATCCGAGTTAGAGAGAAAACTTGAAAACAGTAACACATTATATCTTGGTAATCTATCATTCTATACGACTGAGCAACAGATATTCGAGTTATTTTCAAGAGGAGGAGATATACGTCGTATTGTGATGGGACTTGATAAATTCAAGAAAACACCATGCGGATTTGCCTTTGTTGAATTTAGTAATAAAGAAGATGCCGATGCCGCACAACGATATATTAATGGCACACGATTAGATGATCGGATTGTAAGAACGGATTGGGATGCAGGCTTTGAAGAAGGAAGACAGCTTGGTAGGGGTAGAAGCGGAGGACAGGTTAGTTGCTATGTTTCATATTTTATCACATGTAGGCCTATCATAGAACACATACATACATGTGCAAGCTTGAGGCAATATGTTCAATTCAAACAACGGGGGACATATCTGGGCAGGGTCCAATAAGATAATTTTCCTTGCGGAATTCCAATTGATTTCGTTGTGCAAATATTTCTATTTTGCAGTTGTTGTCATAAAAATATGGTAAAAACTATACAGTTTTACTATTCTGTCCAAGAAAAGAAAGCATATGATTTTTTTCTGATTAAAAAAAAACTTGAATAGGCCTACAACTATTTCTTACCCTTCTGTAAGATTGTATTAAAGAGTTTTAAGGACGAAATAAGACAAACGACCAAACATCAAGATAACTTGTGTAACTCTGTTTTATTAATCATATACGTGTTAGTTTTACAGCGCTGTGCAATACACTCCTGTGTGCCTAATTTACAACTAGGTGTGATTAGTTTAATGACGTTGTAAATATTAGTATTATTAATTATTATATACTAAATGCCTCCCCTCGGAGACATAAGTTCATTACCTTTTTTCGTCTTTATGGCTGATACCAATTTGGAGTACGACGGATACGGGTTGAACTTTGTTGTTGACCTTTGTCTTTATCTTTGTCTTGGTCTTTGTCTTGGTCTTTGCATTGGACGAGGTCTTTATGGTAGGGGCAGAGAAAACGTCGGTTACGCCACTTGAGGCGGTTTGTTTCTGTCTTTACTAGATAGCTGTGTCGACCTTCATATGCTTCAATTATGCTGGCAACAGTGTCCCACTGTTGTGTTTTTGGATTTTGTACCAATTCTATTGTACCAGGTAATAAATCTTCCAAGGGTTTGGAATGTTGGTCCTTGTAGGCCTTTGCCTTCTGCCGGAGAGTGATAGCTTTCTTATCAGCAGCTTTGATTTCTTCTCTTATATCTTTACAGAAGATTGTGGGTCCAACTGGCAAGCGTGCTCGAGTTGGGCGTTCAAGGAGGCGATGTGATGGCAATATTCCATCCTTTTTGAGGGTGCTTCTATACTCTAATGGACCTTCCAAAAATTCCTTTGTAATAATATTTCCTTTAGACGTGGTTTTCTTTACTAAAATCTTCGTAATGTAACTCCGTTTTATTAATCATATACGTGTTAGTTTTACAACGCTGTGCAATACGTTGTAAATATTAATGTTATTAATTATTATATACTTCACCTTCCTTTTGAAATTATGCTAGCCTTCCGGGACTGTCAGTCCCAGAATCTCCCATTTTATTGAACCCTGTATCTAGGTTAGGGGCAAAAAGTGAAGATGCCCCATTTTCTAGAAATATAATTCAATCGTTTTGAAATTATAGCTAGCCTTGCCCTTCCATTCTGAAATTATGCTAGCCTCCCGGGACTCTCAGTCCCAGAATCCCCCATTTTATCGAACCCTGTATCTAGGTTAGGGGCAAAAAGTGAAGATGCCCCATTTTCTAGAAATATAATTCAATCGTTTTGAAATTATAACTAGCCTTGCCCTTCCATTCTGAAACTATTACTAGCCTTGCCCTTCCGGGACTCTCAGTCCCAGAATCACCCATTTTATTGAACCATTTGTATTTAACTTGGATAACTAAATATGAATTTAATATTATGTGATTATGTGAAGGGGTAGAAAATGTTGGGACCACTGGGGACCGGCGGTCACATGCACAAATATTGAAGAATAAAATTTCTACAGACACATTTTTCTAAAATTTAAAAGTATTCTGAATTTGTAAATGGTTCATAAAGTTTGTTAATGAAAACAAATAAGATATGCATTAAGATGAAACTATCTACTCTATGTGTAAAAAAGGTCATTTGGAAACTTGAATTGCTTGACCAGGAAAATTTCTTGTAAAATATTTTCTGGCATTTTTAAGCTATGCAGTCGCAGGCACTGAAGAATGTTTTCGACCCTTGATTATGTGATTATCTGATAATATTTTATTTTATTTTGAAAGGTTCGAGACGAATACAGAACTGATTATGATGCTGGACGAGGTGGTTATGGTTCTCTTATACAAGCAAAAACAACCGGAGAAGGAGCTGTGTCATCGCCTAATTTTCCAATTATAAATAAAAAGACAGCGTTATAAAGCTAACTGTCTCTTATTATATTCATATTACATACTAACTTTATTACATATAAAGAACTCTCTTATGTGTAAAGTCTTGAGAGTTTACTTTTAAATAATTATGCAGGAATGCATCAAACCAAGTCTACATTGGAAATTTCCCATATAGCATAAATTGATTTTTCAAGATCTGGTTTTTGGTTATGTAAAGTACAAAATAACATATAAAGAACTCTCTTATGTGTAAAGTCTTGAGAGTTTACTTTTAAATAATTATGCAGGAATGCATCAAACCAAGTCTACATTGGAAATTTCCCATATAGCATAAATTGATTTTTCAAGATCTGGTTTTTGGTTATGTAAAGTACAAAATAAATAGATGATAGATGACCACAGCTTTGTTTCTAATTTAATTTCCGATTTATAGAGACTACAGAGAGTGGCTTAAAAATGTGCGTACCGTGCCATTTTACAATTTATTTGACGTAAACGTGATGTGTTTAAAAGATACGAAATGAAATCGTGATTATTTCCAAAATAGTTACATTCAAAATTTATCTGAGATTTTGAAGAGCCTGAGAGCCATTTTAGCTCTGAGTATGACGTCACATTTCTATGAAAGCATGCAAAATTGCCAGTGTAATTTTTTTTCCAAAACAGAATCAGATTTGCGTGGCTTTGTCTAGGATCGTATCCACATTTCAATACTTTCTGTAGTATTATTTTTGAATTTGAATGTAATACAATTTACAATGGATAGCAATATCAACACTATGGAAGAAGAGAATATACAACATCAGAATGCAAAAGGTATGAAACCGTATGATGAATATTTCGAAATGTTACGAACTGTGGCAACTTTCTGTTGATGATAGAAAATCATATAAAGCGGGAATCACCTTTAAATTAACATGTATTCTTCTGAACAACAAGCGTGTCGTGAGAACTATGAATGCATGCTAGATTGTGGTAAGGTAGGCCTATATATATTCTAGTATGATATAAACCTCAGTCTATTTATTTTCAAAAGAAGTTAGAACTTTCCTGTCAGTCTGTTACATTAAGGTTGTTTATAATAATTTCAAACACTTCTTTGAAATGTTGAATTGCCAAAAATATCAAACAATTGATCTAAGTGATTGAGGAAATAATTAATTTAATGTTAATGATACGATTTAATTAAGCAAACTTCATTACTTCGTATTGCTAGTTTTAATAGATTGCAACTGAACTATTTTGTAACACTTAAACACATCATGTGACATGCTTGCAAAATATTTGTTTCCTGATTTAAGTTATTTAAAATCATGATAAAATGTCAACACATTCCCACGCGATCAGGAGATATGTTGTAATTCAAACGTTATCGATAGACAAATTGATTATTTATCCTGGTTGCTAAGCAGTTGATTTGATCTAGGCATAGATGATCAAGGCTGCTAATTTATGAATTTATTGATTTGAGTATCACGCTCTTCGTAGGACCTTGTGTATATAGGCAAACAATCTTTGTTCTTTTGTTCTCCGTTGCTGTATAATTAGGGGATAATTGAGGGGTACTGAATTTCAGGACAGTTAGGAGCTAGAGTCATGGACATCAAAATTCTGAATACTTTAAGTGAAAGTGCAAATTAATTCCAAATTTCAGGTCAAGGTGATGTTCATTTTATTTCTTGTCAAAAATATCAGAAATTATGTAGTGAATTGATATTGATAAATTTGGATATAAAATCATCTCCAACCAAGATGAAACACCTTGAGGGCCGCTTCAAACACAAGTTATCCCTAAGTACATTTGTAGGAGATCTAACAACGTGAGAAGGTGATCTTCGAGGCGTAATGGTGATTTGACTCCTTGTATTCATATTAAATGAAGATCTCCGACAAGATAATATAAATTGATAATAAGTAGAACAAGAAAAGTATATCAGTGCTTGTCTGAGTGAATCTAATTAATATAATACTTTACATTGGCTTTTATATGTACATAAGAGAGGTTACCTCAAAAGGAGGATGGTCTAATATCGACTATCTCATAATGAGGCTGGTTAATATTTAACAAGATATTTAATCTACTACAGAGGTCCCCCCTCCGAGACGGAGTCCGAGGGAATTTACAAGAATATAATTGTTAAGGATATTACTTACATATTATTATTCTATAATATATTTTTTTTTATTACATAGTAGTTAATTTTGTATTATTGGCTATAATTTTTTTTACTATTATTGTAATTTAACTTAATTTTATTTTATTTTTTTTTTATTTATTTTTTTTTATTTCTAATGTTCAACTAATAGATAATCATATTTGAATTAAATATCTAGCTAATTATTCTAGTCTATTTTTCTAAATTATTCTATGATATTAAGTTTCTAAATAGTTCAATAGTATATACAAAAGGGATTAGGGTTAAACGTAACTCTTCTGCCAGAGCGTGTTGTTACTACATTTGGATGCAATGGAACATTATCATTATTAATATTTTCATCAGATACGTCAGTACCATCAAACGGTGTTGATGGTAAAGACTCAATCACCGGCTTCAAACAATTAATTGCAACGGTGTCTGTTGTGTCTCCTCTTTTGATGACGTAGTATCGTTCATGGCGTGAGATAACTTCAAATGGGCCAGTGTAAGGTGCCTCCAAAGGACGACGTGGACGATCAACTCGAATCCATACTCTCCGACATTTATTTAATTCAGGAGGTACATATGAGGCTATTGTTCTTTTATTAGCAGGTGGTCTAAATTTAACAGTTTTGAAATGTTCTTGCAATGTTTGTAACAAATGATGAGAGGTCAATAAAGCTTTTTCTTCAATACATACACAAGGTATTAGCGGTTTTAATCCTGCCAATAGTTCATAAGGTGAAATACCATCATCATCTGGCCAAACTCGAAGAGCCAACAGTGCTGAAGGCAAGGTATCATACCATGAAGTATTTGCTGTTTTTAAAATAGATTTTAGAGTGCGATGCATACGCTCTACCAAGCCGTTAGTTTGGGGATGGTAGGCAGTTGTTCGCAGCTTAAGAAATCCAATTAGTTTGCCTACCTCATGCATGAGTTCACTTTCAAAGTTTGAGCCACGATCCGTAATGACATAAAGGGGTGCGGAATACCTAGATACCCATTCTCTTACAAAAGCTTCAGCTACAACAGGAGCAGTCTGGTCAACAATCGGAATGGCCTCAACCCAGCGCGTGCAACGATCAATCATGGTTAACACATATCTACAGGTGGTGGTAATATTTGTCAATGAACAAGTGGATGCAGGTACCGTGATAATATCAAGATGTACTGTCTCCAAACGATCAGCTGGTAAATTATATGGTAAAGGTGGACTAATGGTATGGCGAGTGATTTTAGTTTGTTGGCACTGTAAACAATGTTGTACCCAAATATTTATATCTTTGCGCATTTTAGGCCAATAAAATCTGTCATTAATTAATTTAAAAGTAGCTGAACGGCCATAATGATCTAAATTATGAAAGCTCTCAAAAACGGTAGAACGATAAGAAAGGGGAACAAAAGGACGCGGTAAATTTTCTGATGTCTCACACCACACAGAGCCTTCAACAAAATCAATAAATTCTAAATTAGAAATATCAAATGGTATGCGCTGCTGCGCTTGAATGATTTCTTCAAGGTTGATAAAATTAAAAGAGACGGCGGAAACCGTTGAACAATGATTTGGCAAATCGCGAGATAAAGTGTCGGCAACAACGTTACTATCACCGGGAATGTAAATAATGTCAGAAACAAATTCAGATAAAAATGAAAACTGCCGTTCTTGGCGAGGAGAATGATTATGAGCGGAGCGAAAAGGGCCAAGCAGCAGAAATTGGTTTATGATCAGTAAAAATTGTAACTTTAGTGTTTTCAATAATTGGGCGGAACCGTCTAACGGCTGAAAATATAGCTAGTAATTCAAGATCAAAAGTAGAATACGATAGTTCAGTTGTCGATAATTTGCGTGAATAAAAACTTAATGGTTGAGGGTTTTGTTTTTGTTCGTGTAAGACAGCACCAATAGCAAAAGCTGAGGCATCTGTAGTGATAGTATAGTCAGAAATGGAAGGATCAGGATGTGCTAAAATAACTGCATTGTTGATAGAAGATTTAAGATTGTCGAAAGCGAGCTGATGATCGGATTGCCAAACAAAAGGTGCAGAAACATGTGAGTTACGTTGGTTTTTGGAACGAGGCTGAGTGGCATTAGCCAGTGCTTGCAGAGGTTGAACAATGTTTGCGTAATGTGGAACAAATTTACGATAAAACCCAAACATACCAAGTGAACGACGTAAAGAAGAATAATCAATAGGAGAAGGCAGTTCTAGTAAGTCTGATTTTGATTTTGATTTTGGTGAAATGCCTTTGGAAGTGACTTCATACCCTAAAAAATCGACAGACACAACTGAAAAAATACATTTTGATAGATTAACGCGTAGACCATATTCAACAAGTCTAGCGAGAACAAGTTGTAAACGGGCATCATGCTCTGCTTGACTGCTCCCATAAATTAAAATATCATCGATGTATGAAAAACAAGGTATTGAACGCAAAACAGAATTAATAAAGCGTGAAAAAGTCGCGGCACTATTGCGAAGCCCAAATGGCATTGTTTGATAACAAAAGGCACCGAAAGGAGTAGTGATGGTTGTTTTGTTTATGTCATCAGGATGTATTGGAATTTGATGATAGGCTTTAGATAAATCGAGACGAAAAAAAATTTTAGAGCCAAAAAGTTCATTGTTAAAAGATTGTAAATTAGGGAGAGGATAGCGATCGGGTTTAGTGATTCGATTAAGTGCCTGATAATCTCCTACAGGTCGAAAAGTGTCAGGTTCAGATTTTGGAACCATATGCAACGGACTAGCCCAAGGAGAAGTCGAAGGTTTAATTATACCTGCATCTAATAATTTATCAAACTCTGCCTTGGCCACGGCTAATTTGCGGGGGTGTAGTCGGCGAGGTTGACAAAAAACGGGATCTCCGACAGTTTCGATGCGGTGTACGACATCGTGTGGCATCATCATCATCATCATCATCATCATTTATTCAGAACCTTTAAGTTATACAAACTTTTTTTCAAAGGACTGATAAGGTGTGTTTTTGAACGAAAAAGGTGTAAATAATTCGGCATGAGAATTTAAAATGTTACGCACGTTCGAAGAAAGATTTTTGGGAAAAGGAAATACGACAGACTCGACGGAAACAGAACAGGATTTTAACGGGACAGAAACAGTTGTTGTGTCGTCAATTAAAATTTGTTTGGAACAATCAAGGGTTATTTTGTGTTTGTGTAAAAAATCTATGCCTAAAATTGGTTGAGTAACTTCAGCAATTATAAATGAATGGGGGAAAGAGCGTCTTAGGCTAGGCATAGTGGCTGTTGTTGCGAGTTCACCTAGTACATTGATGCCCTTTCCGGAGGCCGAAATTAAAGATAAATTGGAAGATGCTAATGTTAAATCATATTTTTGAGAAAGAGAAATTGGAATGATAGATACAGCAGAACCAGTATCAATAAGAAAAGCTACAGCAGGCATTTTTGGCAAAATAACAGTGACATACATAAATAAGCCATGCTGAGGCGTCATAGGCTCAACACGGCTTAAAAGTTTTCCGGGGCCGGCATAGCGGAGACTGAATTAATTGGAGCAGGCGAGACAGGACGGGAATTGTTTGGTGTTGCCTGATCATTGTTTAAAAACGTTGGTGGTTTTGGACCAGGCCATTGACAAAAAGGGCGACAATATCTAGCTTTTGTACCAAAAAAAATGTGAAAGCGGCAAATTTTAGCACTCTGACCTGGTGAGTAACTTGTAATAACCGTGAATTGATCGTTATTGCGTGCATACTGAGTAGAGGAATTCGGTTGTTGATACCGATCGCCTGAACTGGTGCAGGAGCCTGAAAAAAATGTTGATCTAAGGGTTGAGTATTTAAAAAACTAAGATTGTTAGAATAGGAGGTGTCATTACGGAAAGCGCCCCAAACAGTGTCAGCTACTTTCAAAAATTGTGGCATGGGCAATTCTGTATGGCTTATCAAAAGCTGACGAATGTTAATTGGCAAAGCATTTAGCAAACGATGTCTTACCAAATTATCAGTGGGTGCGATACCTGAAGCAGACAGCGACTGTTGAATCTTCATACAGCAGACTGATGGTTTTAAACCCTCCAACGAAATCGCGCCAAGAGCTTCTTCCAGTTTTTCTTGATCCGTTTTCTGTAATATTTGGAGTAATTTATTCTTCAAATCCGTGAAGGGTGTGTCTGATGAGAAGAGCTCCGTGGTGACGACGAGTGGGCCAATATTGGACGGCAGTTCAGCAACCACGTACCGAAATCTGGTTAATTCATCATGGATAAACTTTAAGTCGAACAAACACTCCACTTGCATGAACCAGAATGTGATTTGTAATGGTAAAAATGATGGTAATTTGAGCGATACAAGACGATCGTGTTGTGTGATATGTTGATTGGTTCTATTGGTTGTATGTTGAGATTCATCTGCAACTGACATTGAATAAGCGGCTGCGTTGTTGGTTGCGGGGTCACCAATTGTAGGAGATCTAACAACGTGAGAAGGTGATCTTCGAGGCGTAATGGTGATTTGACTCCTTGTATTCATATTAAATGAAGATCTCCGACAAGATAATATAAATTGATAATAAGTAGAACAAGAAAAGTATATCAGTGCTTGTCTGAGTGAATCTAATTAATATAATACTTTACATTGGCTTTTATATGTACATAAGAGAGGTTACCTCAAAAGGAGGATGGTCTAATATCGACTATCTCATAATGAGGCTGGTTAATATTTAACAAGATATTTAATCTACTACACATTCCAGCTCAGTAAACCTCTCTGTTAGATGAAACTCACTATGAAATAGCGATAATTGTGGTAAGAAGTATGTACTGGATAAAATGATATATTTGTAAACACAATATTAATGAATAATCATATTTATTATTCTCAGGTTGTAATGTATTTTGCTGTAACAAAGAGCCACATGAAAAAGTAAAATGTCCAAATATATTTAAAAAAGTTGACGGGAAATTTTTCCCAAGAATAACAGAAATTGGAAAGGAAGAAGCAAAACGTGTTGCGACAATATTTTGGCCAGTATCATGTACGCAGTTTTTACTTTTCTTCATTCCAATGTCAGCCATACTCTTCTTAGGACGTTTAGGTAAAACAAGTCTTGCCGCTGGTGGTTTAAGTTTATCAATTACAAATGTAACTGGAATTTCAATTGGATTTGGCATATCAATGGGATTAGATACTTTAATGAATCAAGCAATGGGCGCAAAAAATTATCCCAGAGTTGGTATTTTATTTCAACGTGCGATTCTTATACTTGGTATCGCATTATTACCTATTTATGCATTATGGATTAATATCAAGCGGATTTTAATTGCTATTAAGCAAGATCCAGACGTTGCTGTGTAAGTATGCTCAAAATAAACAATGCAAACAGCATTGAAATAACGTACTAACTTAATGAATTAGTACAGTCAATATCGCATAATACGTTATCGTAGCCTACAATATGCGGACATCAGAATTTTCAGACTTTTAGCGGATTTCAGACTACTTTTTACCTTAGTGAAACTCTATTTATCACTCTTTCTCATTGAAATTTATCAAGATATCCTAGATTTCAGACTATTTTCAAATTTTGAATTCTCATGTCTGAATATGTTTTATCAAGTAAATTACGTTGAATTATTTTTGTCCTGGCCGAAATGCGGTCAAAGTCAACTAATTATCATTCAATAATACGTTATCACGTAGTGCATATCACATTTTTGCGACCAATCCTTTTGTTTACTCTCTATTGTTTGTATTTCTATTGTTCTTTCAAAATTGTATTTACGTTAATGTGTTATTTTCTTCTGGGTCCCAACGATAACGTATTTTGCGATATTGACTGTAATTATATTAAGTTCTGCTGTATTCGAGGATTTGCTTGGTGTCACCCCTGCCTGCAAAATAATTAATTGAGTTCATGAACTGTTCATCAACTTTACAAGCTTTTGTTACCTGTTCATGAACACCTTCAGGGACATCAGGGTCAGATAAAACTTTTTTCCCCATTATATATATAATATAATTGCACCCATTGCAGGGCAATCAAGACTTGATACATGACCCTTAAAACACAGGATTAGTACATGTACGTATGTAATAAATAATGTCAATGTTTAAATGTTATAATAACATAGAATGTATAAACTATTATTTGATTATAACCACTATTTGGTCATTTTACTAAATCTTATCATGACGGAATCCCTGCACAATCAAGTATATGGTAGAGATAGTTAGCACTACAAAGACAAATTTTAGGCTACATATTCATTTTGTGGCTCAGTAGAAACAGATGCAAACTTTTTTCCCTATTGGATTCTAAGTTTGCTTCCCAAAATGTTGTTGGTGATTAAATCATGTCAAGCTTTCATTTAAAGGGTTATTGTCTATTTATTGTCATATACAGTGTAACCCGCTCAAGTGCAATTCGGATAAGTGAAATTCCCGCTTAACTGCAACCTATCTTTGAAAACAAATCAATTATTTTATGGTCAAATCCTTGTTAAACATTTTCGGATAAGTGCAAATTCGGTCGAATGCAATGAAAATCGTTGGTGTTTTTGACTTGCACTTAAGCGGGTTACACTGTAATACTTTTTGTTGTGATACAACAAGTAAAGGATAAAATAGACGTTGTTTGAGCTTTCGACATTGCTTATGTCATCTTCAGAAACTGATTTCAAAAGAAAAATTATTTAAAATACATGAGTTTAAAAGTGTTAAGTTTTACAAAGTGCTAGAAACGGGATGCATTAATAACAATAGCATATTTCACACAAAGGCAAGAACAATAGTTTTTCAATACGCTGCTGGAAAAAACCGAGATTTGATTGCGTCAGATTGAGTTTTGAGGTTTGGTTTGATTCGCCTGATTGCAAGCATTCCGTGAATTAAGCAGTCAAACTTGTCTTTGCATTTTTTCAAAACTTTGAAATTGTTTTCAGAAACAGATTTTCCGTTTTGTTGATTTACATGTTGTGATATATCATTTATTGTCAGATTCCTAGAATCTCAATTTATGTGACAGCATTGAACCTGTCTTTGTCTTCTAAATTATCGTAATTATTGTTTTTGCTATTTTGTTGCAGTTTAACGGAAGAATTCATTTATTACTATTTCCCAGCAATGGCGGTGAGTATATGGACCGTTGCATTCCCCTGAAAGAAAATTAGTTGAGTTCATGAACTGTTCGTGACTTGTTCATGAACGTCCTGAACTGTTTGTGAACTGTTCATAAACAGGTCATGAACGTTAAAAACAGTTCATGAATAGTTCATGAACTTTAAATTACCCAATTTTCATGACCTGTTCATGAATCTCCGGAACTACCCCTGCAAAAAAAGTTCAAGAGTTCAAGAACAGTTTAAATGGCCCCAAATTTTTATGAACTATTCGTGAACTGTTCATGAACTGTCTGTGAGGGTTCATGAATTGCTCATAAATAGTTCATGAACAGTTCATGAACAGCTCAGAAAAATTGGAGCCCTGAATGTTTAATTGCCCAATTTTAATGAACTGTTTTCACAGGGGTATGACAAAGCATAATCAGGGTTGGATAAAATGTTTACCCTTTTGGAGTCCAAGAGCATTTTAAAATGTTCTTAATATTTTTGTTGAAGTTTGGCCTTCAAATCAGAAAAACTTCAATTTTCTTCTGGAATTGTTCTAGCATTCTTGAAATCTTCAGAATTACAGGATTCCTGCTTTTGTTTGACCCTGTCTTGCACTAATTCAAACCGAAAGAGATAAACACATATTTCTGGTAATGTTTGATTCAGTAATATTAGTTTGTCAGAAATTATGAATCTATCCTATGATGCAGGAAAATGTGATTTTCTTTTTCATCATCATCTTCTTGTCGCTTAGACGGAAACTGATGGCATAAATTAATTTATTAGTGTTACTGGTTGGTTTTATTGGTTGAGCCTCTACAAAGGTAATCAATCAGATCTACACATGCTGCCATAAATTAAGCAAATTTGATAATTTCTGTGATTCATCAATCATTTTGCAAAAACATCAACCACGACAACAGAGCAATAAATTTGACCAGGTAATAGCATCCTGTACCAAAGATAATTTGACTACAAAATGGCGTAACACAGGAGGCAAAGTTACATTGGTTTTACGAAAATCATTTGACTCTACACCCAGACAAATCTAAATATATGCTTTTCAATCATGCCAGACTTTCATCTATATCTTTATCACTTGATGGTCATGCTCTGAAACATTGCGGTTCTTTACAAAAGATTCATTTCATTCAATTTGTAGGTGTACTGATCGATAACGATCTCAGTTGGAAAGCCCATGCCAATTTTGTTGCTTCCAATTTACGTAAAATAATTTTCACCTTAATTCGTCTGAAATATTTCTTAACTTTGAAGCATAAACTAAAATGTTTCACGGTTAGTGTTGTTGCAGAAAAAGTTTGTGAAGATTATACTGAACACAAAGTGTGATATTACGTAAATGTTATTTATATATATATTTAGCCCTTTTGTTTTAATCTCTCTATATGTTAACCTCGTTTTCATATAGCCTATATAAGCAAATGATCATAATTAAAATACAAGATTCTGCTAGAACTTGCGTTGTACTTGTTGACTCATGAAACCGCTTTATCATTAATTATTGTCATACGACAAATTGGCGCTGCGAGTTAAAACAAAGAATATACAAAGAATCTTCACCACATCAGTATGGATCGTAAGCGAGTACTGATTCTGACTGATGTCGAGAAAGCCAATGCTTGGTTTGCTGCATTCAAAGCTAAGTGCCGTCGTGATGAACTGGAAGACGGTGATATTTCAAAAAAAGGAGTCTTAGAGAAAACAGATATGTTCATCGAAATGTGTGGTGAATCAGCTTACATTACGCTCTCTAGACTGGTAACGCCAAAGAAATTAGAGAGTATGCCGTTTATAGATATTTATGATACTGCGTGTAAATATTTAGAACCAAAAGAACGCTTTCTAGTAGCTGAACGTACTACATTCTTATCCATACGACAATTACCAGATGAATTTGTACAAGATGTATACTCAAGAATCAACTATCAAAGTGAGAGATGTGATTTTTCTGGGTTTAAAGACAAGCTAGACCCCTCAGAAGAACTTAAGAAGTTGGTCTTCATCAATTGTTTTAGCGATACAAGAATTACGCGAGAGTTATTAGACTATTTACGCCTTATTCCTACAGCCTCATTTGAAGACTTAAGAGAACGTGTACGTTTATATGAATTAACACAAACATTTCTTCAACGAACTACATTACCAAGTCAAGAACACAAAGAAATTATTAATGTCGTAGGCAATTCAACTCATCAAGCTGGGGCTTCGAAACGCCTGAAGCGTTGCAAATTTTGTGATGACACACATCCTCCACGTGCTTGTCCGGCCTACAACAAAAGATGTAATTATTGCAATAAACGTGGGCATTTTGAACACTGTTGTTACAAGAAAAAGAAAGAGGCCAATACAGTTAATCACGTGGATATTGAATACGAAAGGGATGCCAATGACAATATCAACGATGTGGCAATCATTTTATATTGTGCTGATGATGTCAACAACACAATTCTATCAACTGAAGATGTTACTATTAATAACGTGAAAGTTAAAATGTTAAAAGACACTGGCGCCTCGTGTTCTGTTCTCTCACGCCTGGTTTGGGAACAATTAGATTGTCCTCCTCTGGCCCCATGCAACCGTAAGCTGAAATGTTACGATGACCATGAGTTGTCTGTAATTGGTAGTTGTAAGTTAAATGTAATTTCAGATAGTGTAAACAATAAAATAGTGGTATTTTATGTAGTAGAATCCAGCAGGAGTTATGGCCTGTTGGGTCGTGATAATGTTGAAGATCAGATGGTTAATTATGCGAATGATGATGATGTTAAGCCACTCCCTTATATAACCAATGTTTTAGCGTCTATGAAATTGAAACAGGGTGCTAAGCCAATGTTTTGTCGAGCTAGACCCGTGCCTCTTCCACTTCAAGCCGCTGTAGACCACGAAATGACTCGGCTTGAGAAAATGGGGGTTTTTGAACCAATGGACTCGGGTGGGGCGGAAAACGCATCACCAGTTGTCTGGATTAAAAAGAAATCAGGAGGTCTGAGAATGTGCGCAGATTTCGGTGTTCATGTGAACAGTAAAATTTTGTATGATGACTATCCATTACCAAATGTTGAAACAATTTTTTCTAAAATGGATGGCGCACGTTTTTTTGCCAAAATTGATCTGCAATCCGCTTATTGGCAAATTAAACTCGACGAAAATGCTCAAAACCTGTCCGTAATCAACACTAGTAAAGGGTTATATAGAGTAACGCGTCTCCAAATGGGAATGCGCAATAGCTCAGCTATTTTCCAACACGTTATTGAAGATATCCTTTCAGGAATCAAGGGCACAATTGCATATCAGGATGATGTTCTAATATATGCCACAACTGAGGAGTCTCTCAACAAGCGACTCAATGCTGTAATGGAACGCTTTAAATCACACAGACGTTCCATTAATGTTAAAAAATCCACTCAACGAGTTTCCGAAGTCTCATTTTTGGGATACCGTATATTCGCATCCGGAATTCAACCCGACGACCGGTTAGTTAATAAGATTAGCAGTATGAGTGCTCCACAAAACAAAAAAGAATTAGAATCATTTGTCGGCCTAGTAAATTTTTTTGGCCACTTTATCCCCAATTTTGCAGATAAAATAAAGCCTCTGAATTCACTTCGAAAGAAAGACACACCTTTTGAATGGAACAATAACTGTGCTCGATCTTTTGAAAATCTTAAATCCGAAATTTCAAGTCAACCCATTGTTCAACCTTATTCTTTGCTAAAAGAAGCAACTTTAACCACTGACGCATCGGATAACTGCATTGCAGGTGTTCTCACTCAAAACGGTCAGCCTATAATTTTTATCTCGAAATCACTAACTCCTGCTGAGCAAAAATATTCAGCAGCTGAACGAGAAGCCCTTGGCATTATCTGGTGTGTTGAAAGGTTACGCCAATTACTTTTAGGTCGTCATTTTACTCTCATTACAGATCATAATGCCTTAATTCAACTGTTTGGTGCTGACCAGCCCATTCCAAAAACTGCTTCTGCTCGTATCAGTCGTTGGGCCATAAAATTAATGGCATATGATTTTGTTATTCATCACAGGCCTGGAACTGAAATTTGTCATGCTGACGCTCTATCTCGCCTCTCAGTGTCTTCCACTATTTCACATGAAGACGTCGTCGCGTCTGTTGAAGTAGCACGTAGCTGTGACGAGGCTTTTATTCAACCTGTTCTCGCTTTTTCTGATTTACAAAGTGCTACAAATCTTGATGTTGTTGCAAAATCCATCAAAGAGCGAATTATTACTGGGAATTGGACTGCCCCCAGTGAAGCTGAGCGTCCATTTGCTCGATTGAGTCAAAATCTAACTATACATAATGACGCTATTTTTTCGGTTCCATTGCTTTTATTCCTAAATCGCTGCGTAAATCTATTCTCGAAAAGGCACATTCCACCCATCAGGGTATAAATTCAACTCAGCGCTTTCTTGCCAAGAGTGCTTGGTGGCCAGGCATGGCTCGCGACATTGACCGTTATGCATCCTCGTGCAAAAAATGCTGTAATCTGCGTCCTAAGACTTCGAGATCAGGCCAAAAGTTAGCCCCTGGGAGAGATTACATATGGATTTCGGTCATGTTCCAGATATAGGAAATATATTATTAATTGTTGACGCTGGTAGCGGCTGGATTGAAGCGTTCAGATGCCCAGACCGGTCTACTGCAAATATCATACGAATATTTTCGTCACTTTTTGCCCGTTTTGGCGTCGCAAAACATTTAGTGTCTGACAACGCGCAAGAATTTGTGAATGACGCTATTGTTTCCTGGTTGGCCAAATCTGGCTGTTATAAATCTGAATCACCAGCTTACTTCCCTCGCGCTAACGGCCTAGCAGAGAGGTCTGTTCAAACAGTGAAACGTGCCATGAAAGCTTGGCATCGAAATATGCGCGTTTCCTTTGATATGTTTTTAAACAAAATTTTATTGGTTCATGGACATTGTAATGTATAAGCCTACAAATTCCACTCCTTCTCAAAAAGCTGAATTTGTCATTTCCTAGGGGTCTAATACAGCATGGCTACAAGTGGGGAAGAGGACTGTCTTAGCATCAAACAATCAAATTGGCAATGCCTCTCCCGCAAGTAATTTATAAGGGGAACAATCATCATCCAATACGAATCTTACCCATACTACCTCATCATCGTTGCCTGCTGTACCAAATGATCTAAACATATCCCGACCAGATAAACCAGTAAGACGTTCAACGAGAATATCTCATCCCCCAATTAGATTTGGGTTAGATTAATATCATCATGTAAATATACCTATTTCATTCTAGATGAAGGGAAGTTGTGATATTACGTAATTGTTATTTGTATGTATATTTAGTCCTTTTGACACAAAGTACCTATCCCATGCCGAGCCGCTGATGAAATATTTGGTATCTTGAAATTGAAAGATTTATACAATTTTAAAGGTGGTTTGTTTTATGCATAGATTTTTAATTGCCAATGATTCTGTCCCATCTTTTTTACTATCAATGTTTATTTTTTTTTTAATCCAGATTCAGAAAGTTGAATGTTTTTGAAATTCCTTTTGTAACTTTTGTAAAATGCTACTAATCATTTACCAAGTTATAGATTTCCAACACTTTGGAATGGTTTCACTTATCCCTTTCCTGAAAATTTATATTCATCGTCTAATACTTTCATTAACTATATTCGAAATAACAATTTAAATTATATTATAATTATATTAATTTAAATTATATTCTTAAATTGTATTATTTTTATAGTAGGCCTATGTTAACTTCTTAATTACACTTAATTTTGAATTTTCTTTTAGTTTAAATTTAAATTAAATTTTTGTTTTAACCTTTTACCGATGTCATTCATAAACTCTATATAGCGTCTCTCAATAGACAAGCAAATTTTGCTTACGAGATGACATCAACCACTGTATATCATATTTCATAAATCAATGTCTTTAGCCTGTTTACATCTTTTTATCATGTGGTTGAAATAAAATTCTATTCTATTATATTCTATAACTATGAGTCCTAGCTTTGTGAAGAAGCTATTTTTTTTTTAGTCCTAGAATAATTTAAGGATACTCAAAATATCAAATTATTTTTTTCATTTTCAGATTAATATCTCATTCGCTAGATATGCTCTATTTGTTTGACATTTAAATAGATATTTGTTTTCTATTTTACAGTTTAACGCATTTTATCAAGTTTTAGAAAAATTCTTAGTCTGTCAGGTGAGAAGATGTACTATAATCTGCGGTAGTATAAATATCTTTGTAGGCTATATTTCATGGATTTAAGCTAGTTTCAAAAGATTTTAGAATAGGCCTACAGCTCTAACAAACTAGCTTCGGCTCTTCACACAGCTTATTCATAAATAATGAATGATTTTTATGAATACCCCTGCGAAAACAGTTCAGGAGTTCATGAACAGTTTGTGAACGTTAAATGGCTCCAAATTTTCATGAACTGTTCATGAACTGTTCATGAACTGTCTGTGAGGGTTCATTAACTGTTCATAAACTGTTCATGGACTCCTGAACTGTTTTTCGCAGGGGTATTCATGAATAAACCGCGTCTGAAGAGTGTTTTCTTGAAAAATACTCAGACTAACAGACTAAATTCTATGTTGCTCTGCATTCAGCATTAAGCCAAAAAAAGTAAAAGTAATGTAGACGGTATCGCCCTACCGAAGGCACCCCTACCACTCCTCTATTTCTAGAGGAGTGGCTCTTTTCGCTGAGAGCAATGATTTTCAACGCTCTTTGTTGATCTCAACCACGACACTGCAGATCAATTTTAACAGATTTCATGGTAGATAGGTCTCGATTGTCAATGTGCAACGATGCGCCGCAGCTACTCACAATGCAATTGCTTCTCGACCATTCCATCCGCCATCCTCAGATTAAGTCCAATGTATTGATAAAACTTTATGGAAAACCCGGGTATACAAAAGTCCACTTTCCTTTTACAACGATACGGCCTATAAATATTGGCAACCACTTGGCCCTGTTTAGAATAAAATACCATGGTTCAGCAGAACCATTTGATGAATCTGTTTAAACAAGAACATGCATTTAAATGTATGGCTTACAAAAGCAATGTTGATTTACATGGAATTTATTTAGATATTGATAATAATAATCACTTTGAATGATTTAAATAAATAAAACATATCAATCTGGAGCCACAGAATCAAAGAAGTATAAAAAATCTATCTTCATGAAAAATCGATAAAAAATACTGGAGCTATAGCGTTTTATTTGGACAAAATAGAGAAGTCTGTCATTGTATAAATTGACCACCCATTTGAATATTTTGAAAGTGGACTTTTGAAAGACTTTTGAAAACCCGGATTTTGCTCTCGTGTAAACGTATCATAAAATATACAGCAAAGATAGATGATTTACTTGCCCTTCATACAAGATTTGATTTGAAATATTAGCTTACTATGAAACAAAGCAATAGTCAAAAATATAATCCTGAGTATATCCTGGCAGATTTCTACTGCTTACCAAGTTTACATTTTGACTGTAAGTCTTCTAGCAGGCTAATGTGAACTTAGCCTACGACATATCAAGAATGACCACAATAGACAGATGGTTGCTGTATAGAGGTGAACGTTATAAAAGGTTTGATGACTGTATTATTATTTAACTAATGTTTCATTGTAGAAATTGGTGCGTCCACTTATTCTCTCTAGTCTCTTGGGTGTGGTTGTTAATTGTTTATCCTGTTACATTTTTGTTATTGCCTACCCTCTGGGAATGAAGTAAGTATTATGCAAAGATCATTTCAATTGATTCAATAATGCTGAGTGTATTGGCAATTTGTAACTTCTTGTATATTAAATAGGTAAATCTCCCTATCCCTACAAAAGCAATTTACTGAGTTCACATGAACTGTTCATGAACTTTTAGTTGAGTTCATGAACTTTACAACCTGTAATGTAGGCTAGCTGAAATAGATGTTTCATGTAAATGAGACACAATAAACCTCCAATTCATGTATTTGTTTTACCTGTGACCCTGACCACCCCTGCGAAACAAGTTCATGAACTTTGATGAACAGTTCATGAACTTTGATGAACAGTTCATGAAGTGTAAGGAATAGTTCATAAAAATATGGTTCACTAACTCTTACAGTTCATGAACGTTCATGAACTTTGGTGAACTCAAAGTCACAATTCATGAACTACACTCAAAGTTTATGAACTAGTTGTCCAAGTTCATAAAAGTTCATGAACGTTCATGAACTAGTTTTCCAAATTCATCAAAGTTCATGAAGGTTCATGAACTTTGATGAACTAAAAGTCATCATTCAACAACCACATTCCAAGTTTATTAACCAGTATTCAAAGTCCATGAACTATATCCCAAGTTCATGAACGTTCATAAACTTCAATCAATGTTCATTCTTTGCAGTCATTTCTCGTAAACCCTACCAGTAGTAGAAGTTCATGGACATTAATTCTGAATTAATGAAACAGAAATCCTAGCTTATGAAACTTCATGATAAAAACATTCTGATCAAAATACATAATAAAGCTCAACTAGATACAGTAAGTGTGAAACTGTATTAACACACAATTGTAAGGGCTATTTTAGCAGGAAAACATAAATCAATGCAGGTCTAATTGGCAGCATTTCTGGTACCATGTCAACAATTTTGGAGCTTATTGCCCAGTAATCAGGGCAGTATATAAGTAATGCCAATAAAATCTAGCAGTATATTATTGATCTCAACTAATGACAAATAGACAATGCCTCAGGGGCAGGGTGTCACAAAATGTTTGCATTACTGGAATCAGAAATTCCAGATAAGATAGGAAACTTTCCACTTTTAGGGTTTTCAAAATATTAATACAAAATGAATGTGAAGCCTATGAATAGTAATGTTGGAAAGTAAATCTTATATTTGAAAACCTACTGATTTTGTGCTGGCCTTCAATGAACCAGGTTCCCAGGACCCCCTCCTTCTGATAGATTGTTTAGGAGAAGACAGAAGACACACATGTGTCTTCATTTGTCAAGACAATGTATGTACTTAAGTTAATTAATTACAATGTCTATAAGTTAATTAGTTGTAAAATCTACAGCTAACTTTTTTCTGAGTTTTATCCATCAGAAATGATAATGTTCTTGTTCAAGTTTGTTGTTTCATGTCTGATGCATTAATGTGTTAGTTTGATTGTACTTTTATTATAATGTTAACATTGTGTTGAATATATCCTAAAACATCCTGTGCTGTGACTAGGCTATCTAAATTTTAATGGAATAAATAGTTTAATTGATTAAAATTCAATTTATTTTTAATTATACACACAATAGAGAGCAATTGTGTGTTGATTATCCTGTATATTTAAATAAGTTGATAACCTGAGCTAAAATATCAAAACAAACAAACTGAAGCATCAATAGCCAATGTGTGAAGAAGTAAGTTTTTGATGACAAATCTCACAAACAGGAAGTGCTAAGTGGGTGTCTAAGTGAGAAGGCTAATAAATTCATGCTGAGCTCATGCTGTCATCTCATGCTGATAGTAAGGTGATAAGCTGTCTATATGTAGACTAGGTGCTTGGACCTGGGTACTAGCTATTGTTATTCAAAAGAAAACTGGCTTATGAAGGGGACTGCCTAAAAGGGTGACCATGACCATGACCGTGACCGGTCACGTATGTCTAAAAGGGTGACCGATCGTGACTTTATGAAAAAGGCAAAAAGAAGATAGAAATAAGACATTGGGCATAACAAACACAGCTTGGCCAATTTATATGGCTAAATGCAATCCAATTCTTTACTTGTTAAAGAAATTTAAGAGTTGATTTTGTCGTGTTGAGTCAATGACAAACTGGGAATTTCTGATAGGCGTCTAAACCGATGACTAACCCATGCTGTGACGGGACAATAGAAAGTATGCTTAGAAGTGACAAAGTTTCAAACTGCGAGCGTTAAACTTCAATGTTCAACGTTCGCACCTTCTTCCAAAAAAGTCCAAAACGAGACGGTAGTCTTGACGGTGGGCTAAACTTCAACGTTCACACCTCAAATTTCTAAAGTTCAACGTTCGCACATTTCTGCCTTCAAATTCACAACGAGGCACAGCAACAGGGAAACGCGTTTATTCATAAAAAATCATTAATGAATAAATATTATAGTGTCCTCAACTATATGATTTACATAACTCAGAGAACACACTTATCAATAGTTCAGCCAAACCTCGACTGAGGTAACTTTATGTTAACCCTCAAACAATATACATAAAACAAGTGACTAATCACGTGGCACTACAAATATGATCAGCGAAAGCGCTCTGTATGTTCAAGATAAATTATTTGTATTTCAATTAAAAGCTATGGCTGATTTCATTTCGTTCAGAATTGATTCTCGATTGAATGTATTTGGTATATTCTGTAAGTTAACACAGATCCATAATTACATGTTCTTATGTGGCACCACTACAAATCCTATATTAAATTTTCCTTATTTATATTTGTGTGTGCCTGTCCCCGTCCTCGATGTTCTCTTCTCTGTCATAATAGGACAGAATTTGACAAGTGATGTATCATTTGAAAGACCGAATTTGGAGGATGGTTTTAGGCTTCTTTTATGTTTTAAGTTTATCTTCTGTTCCTCATATATCACATCCAAATAAACTTTTCCAGTTAAAACTCTTCTGTGATATTTTCGTCCTTACAAATATTCAGTACCGGCTGATTCCAATCTATTAATACGGTTTTCAACATATACGGGTCTATAAAAAGGATTATTAACTGCAGCCATGTGATGTGTTTATCAAAATGTAAATCAATTAATAAACAATATTAATAGCTGTATTCACTGTAACCAAATTTTACGACATCCTTTCGAGAGACAGTTGTCAATGGATAATCTAAAGGAAATCGCGTTGGCAAGAATCGGCCATACGTTTAGCATTAAAGAAAGGAAAGAGTGTTATATTGGCAATAGTAGGGGCTGTGATTTGACCTCAGAAATGAATTTGGATACCTATTTATTGAAACGTAATCTTTACGTGTCAAGAGAAAGGTTCTATCTTTACTCCACTTACTCCGCTCCCGACTCCGCTTTCCCGTCTGCTTCAACCGATATAGCGCATGTTAAGTCTAAGTTCGAAGTGGAAGGACAGTCGCATATTTTAAATTTGGAGTTTTTGGGTATAAAGATTTCATTGTATAATGATGAGCCGTGCACTCTTCATACAGATTGGCAGGGGGCCTACGGTAGTTCAATGGACTATTTTGAAAGCGAAGAAGAAGAATATTATCCTCTCAATGATGGCTATGTAACAGGAACTATCAAAGTAGACGAAATCGCTTATATTAGTAGTAATGATGTTACTGCTTCCCAAGGGTTGTCAAATATCTCTACCCGCTAGACAATGAATCGAAGGATAACCTCCAAATAATTTACGGACCGGATGTCATCAATGGTACAGTTGATTGTGGACGCCAGCAGCCATTACTGTTGCTAGGCGTAATATCTAATAAGACAGAAAAGATAAATCTTGTTTATACATGGTATGGTGTCGCGATGGTAAAGTAATCACCGATGATGACGGTAAAGATTGCAATTTAATTGCCCCAGGTGTACCACTGCTGCGTCTCGTGCGGAGATTCAAGTTTAGAATCATCAAAAGTTACTGTTAAAGAAACTGTTATTCAAGGACAATGAGACGTGTCTATGTATTCTCTTTTATTTAACGTTGTAATATTAATCAATTTTTATAATTAGTTCATATATCTATAAACATGTTACTGTAAATTCTGTGTTTTCAAATTTATTATTTTCAGTTACAATAGGAGGGGGGCTGGAGAACTATAACACCTCATTCGCGGATACCAAGTCGAGGAAAAACATTTTTATCGTCGGGACATTCTTGATATTTATTCAAACATTTTCGATAAATTGGACATGGCTGCAGTTAATAATCTTTTTTATAGACCCGTATATGTTGAAAACAGTATTAATAGATTGGGTTCAGCCGGTATGAATATTTGTAAGGGAAAAAATATCACAGAAGAGTTTGACCGGGAATAATTTATTTTGATGTGATATGAGGAGCAGAAGATAAAATTAAACATAAAAGAAGCCTAAAACCATCTCCAAAATCCGGCCTTTCAAATGACACATCGCTTGTCAAATTATGTGCTATGACAGAGAAGAAACATCGAGGAAGGGGACAGGCATACACAAATATAATTAAGGAAAATTTAAAATAGGATTTGTAATGGTGCACACATAAGAACATTGAATTATGGATCTGTGTTCACTTACAGAATATACCAAATACATTCAATCGATAATCAATTCTGAACGAAATGAAATCAGCCATAGCTTTTAATTGAAATACGGATAATTTATCTTGAACATACAGAGCGCTTTCGGTGATCATATTTATTCATTAATGATTTTTTATGAATAAACGCGTTTCCCTGTTGCTGTGCCTCGTTGTGAATTTGAAGGCAGAAATGTGTGAACGTTGAACTTTAGAAATTTGAGGTGTGAACGTTGAAGTTTAGCCCGCCGTCAAGACTACCGTCTCGTTTTGGACTTTTTTGGAAGAAGGTGCGAACGTTGAACATTGAAGTTTAACGCTCGCAGTTTGAAACTTTGTCACTTCTAAGCATACTTTCTATTGTCCCGTCACAGCATGGGTTAGTCATCGGTTTAGACGCCTATCAGAAATTCCCAGTTTGTTATTGACTCAAGTAAATAACAATTAAAGAATTTGATTGCATTTAGCTATATAAATTGACCAAGCTGTGTTTGTTATGCCCAATGTCTTATTTCTATCTTCTTTTTGCCTTTTTCTAAAAGTCACGATCGGTCACCCTTTTAGACATACGTGACCGGTCACGGTCATGGTCATGGTCACCCTTTTAGGCAGTCCCTTATGAAGTCAGTTAGTAATTATATCATTCCTTACTTTTGCTGCTTGTTTACTTGAGCCAGAGAAAGATAGCAATCTTGAAAAATGAGTTTAATTCAGTAATATAAAGAATTTAGCTGATGGATAGATATTCTACAAAGTTTTACATAAAAATATGTGGCTTCAACAGGATTGAAAAGATGATTTCCAAGTGAAACTAAAGCTTGATTTTGGAATACTAATTAGATGAAACTGTGGTTTTCAAAACTCAAACAGAATTTACTACAGTAGACCTACTCCCCACATGGTTGTTTGGTTGCTCATATCTGGTGTTGGTGTATACATTGAATACCATGCAAAGAATGTGAGGCCAGATTTTATATTTCCTTTTAATTATTCACAAAAAGATAAATCAGAGATGCAAAGCTTTGCAAGACTTTTATTTACCCCCACAACAAAACTACATAAAGAAGTTCAATGTATAATTATTTGTGTTGCTTGCTATTTTCAATTCAAACACTGGACATGTCACAACTTCAAGCTCTTGAACATATACAATCCAAAGGTTGATATTAATATTAATTATCATTATTATTAAAAGCACTTCTTAAAGTAGGTGCAAATATCATTACATGATAAAATAAGTTTTGAAATGAATCATGGCAAGAAAAGAATATCCCAACAGAGAACCAATTTACCCTTAATATAGTAAGATACTCATACAACTATACATTTAAAAGGTAAGACTTCACATTATGATTTGAAGACTTAGAGAGATATGTACACAGAATAGAAAGTTAAATCATGCTCCATAACTGGAAAAATCCGTTCAAAGCAAAAGACATTCAAGGACAGCACACTTTGAGAAGTTGATATGCTTTAGGCTTCAATGAGCAGAATTGATTTGACTTTAGACATATTTAAAGTATCAATCGGCTTCAAACAATCTTTGATATTTTAACAAGCTATACTAATTCCTACATTTCTATATCATATATTTTATTTGTTTGAATGTATTCATTTCCTCTTACTATATCACATTTTACAATTTATTGTGAATTAAATGTTCAAACATTCAAAGTTGCTTTTTCCTATTCTTGTTTTAATCTGTTTGGCCCTATTTACTATACAGTTCATGAACGTTCATGAACTTTGATGAACTTTGATGGACTGATTTCATGAACTTTGATGAACTGCTTCATAAACTTTGATGAACTTGTTCATGAACTTTGATGAACTTGTTCATGAACGTTCATGAACTTTGATGAACTAGTTTATGAACTTTGATGAACTAGTTTATGAACTTTGATGAACTAATTCATGAACTTTGCTGAACTAGTTCATGAACTTTGATGAACTAGTTCATTAACTTTGTTGAACTTTCATGAACTTGAGTTCATGAACGTTCATGAACTCTGTGCCATTTAACGTTGATGAACTAGTTCATGAACGTTCATGAACTCAGTTCATGAAAGTTCATGAACGTTCATGAACTTTTTCGCTGGGGCAGGAAGTTTTATTGTTGCTGTGTCCTCTTTCTTTGCATTTGAATTTAAACACTATAAAGATGCTCATGAACTGTCCATAAGGTAGTATGTATGTCCTACTCCTGTCCTATATGAGATGGTAACACCCTACCGAAGGTACCCGTACCACTCCTCTATTTCTAGAAGAGTGGCTCTTTCTGCTGAGAGCAATGATTTTAAACACTCTCTACTGATCTCAGCCGATACACTGTAGATCAATTTTTATAGGTTTCATGGTTGACCGGCCTTGATTGTCAATGCGTAACGATGCGCTGTAGCTATTTACAGCGCAATCCCTCTTGACGATTCCATCTGCCATCATTAGATGGTACTCATTTGATGTTTTAGATAAAGTCAATGTTGAGTTGACCTTCAGGGGTTTGAGCCACATGTCGATCAGATATGATGAGATCTGAAGTCCATGAACGTTAAATGGCCTGTTTTGAAATAAATTTGGTCCTTTTAAAACATTCATGAACTGGTTTCACGAGGGTGTATATTCGAATAATATGATAGGGCCTACACAAGACTAGTAATAGCATACACAGCACCTCTAATATGCAAACCAAGTCACTTTGTAATCACATACACCTACAGATTTCAATATCTTGAAGGGAATTATTGAAATGCAGATTGTAAGCACATGTTGAAATTGACAATTATGCAAATATCATTATTTGTTGACAATTAAATCGCGGTTAATCAGTCTGTGATGCAGACCAAACAGTTTGAAATGCAGGGTCTGCCCCTGTGAAAAAAGTTCAGGTGTTCATGAACAGTTCATGAACAGTTCAGGAAAATTGGAGCCATTTAACGTTCATGAACTGTTCATGAACTCCTGAACTGTTTTTCGCAGGGGTGTTTTTCGTGAAATTGTGGTTGTGTCAATGTTGAATTGTTCAACAACGTTTATGTTGTGTTGGACTAATTGAGAAGGTAGCTTTTGTCCATTTGCTAATTATGTTATGTAATGTTCTTTTGAAGGGGTGGAGCCATTGCTATTGATTTGGCATATTTATCAATGTGTATCTATTTATTAATTGCGATCAAAGTTAAAGGTTGGCATAAAGATGTATGGCAAGGTATGTGCGATATTTATTTCAAAATAACGTAGAAAGTGAAGCTAGCAAATTTGAAATATTCCTTATTTTCAGTGCTTTTCAATGCTTTTCTGAAAAAATTCTGAAAATAAATCAGTAGTATTTCAGTACATTTTTATCACTGTGCTATCATTATAAGTTGTAATTCATGTATATGTAACAGTTATTGATCAGAGGTGAAGTGAATATTGGCTGATAATGACTAAGGTCCATGGTTTTAGTCAACATTTAACAGGTCAATTCCAAAAACGTAATTAATCGTTGCATCTATTTACAATAGTGGTTAGGAAACACAGAGTGGTCAAGAAAGTTCAGAATTGACCAGAGTTTGACCATGTTTGATCAACCGAATTGCTTCATTTTGTTCGATTTCCATATTGACATGTTGGTTGATGACAAGATTGTTATACTCCCTGTAGAAACACATTATGTTATTGTAATTAGCATTTACATTCCGATTCAAACGTAACCCCTCTGTTCTCAGCATAAGTTTTCTTTTTTGAGTTAACTTTTATAATTCTACAATAGCGTTACTGGTACCTATATCAATTATTCAAATCTCACACTGGTAGTGTTGGTTGACGTTTACTGTTTTGAGAATTTTTCAATGAAAATCATGCGAGAAACAGTTAACGAGTTCATGAACATTTTATGAACCTTTAACTGTGTATAAACCAGACCCTTTTTATCACGGATGATACCAAACGGGGGCAGGGGGCCACATTCCCCTCTGATAATACCCAGCCCCCTCATCGGGAAGACAATTTGATTATCAAGGAAATTTCCAATACTTTTTCAAGCATATTTGCAAATATTTTCCATAATTAACCCCCTTGCCAGGCGGTATCCCCCTTATTTTGGAAATCCTAGTGCCTCCCCTAACTTTTATATATAGTTTGTAAACGACAATATATGTCTTTAGAACATATCAAGGATCTGCTACGATTTATTCTTGCAATTTGATTGGTTTACGCCAATAACGCCATTTCACCATAGCCGAGCTTGACCCCATTGATTTCAAGAAATTTATGAAAATACCAAGAGCCAATAATTATTTAAATATGGCATTATAAACAGCAAGTAATTACAAGTAAAAAGCAAATAGCCTACAGTGAATATTTGTAGAGTCATATACAATTTCATTTTCTAAGTTGTTCAAAATAAATCAAATGGTTTGCAGGAGAAATATCTGAGCAAGTAAACAAACATGTTTAAAATGTATAGAAATATTTTGCACAAATTAACAATTCAAAAACAATTTGCATGACTTTTACTTTATTGATAATTGTGAAAATATAACATAACATAACTTCATTTCATTAATACATTCCCTTATATTTTAATGGCCAATTTTTGCAAGTTCCTAGATATAAGTAAAAACTAAATTCCTGGCATAGAAAAGAAAGCTTTCGATTAATTACCGAAACCAAAACATATAATCTAAACAGAAAATGAACCGCTAAAATTTCAAATAATTAAACCATTTGTCCAAATGAAAGTTAGCAGCATTCTAAAGAGTTATCATAAATTCAATAATCTGCTCTTTTAAATAGGCAATTAGCAAACATTTAGTCAATAAATCTTTCTTTGTTTCATTTCTTTCTTCGCGTTCACGGCTTTTTACGAAATTTTACAAATTATAGGTAAGAAACATTTTCCCAGTCATTTTCCATAATGAATAACACACATAAAAAATAGAAAATATTGTTTAAAGATACGAATCCATGACTATGTAAGAAAACGATGTTAAGCATCCATTCTTTTAATTTCAGGAAGAGGAATATAAATTTCTCGATATCAACTTTTCCTCGCAGCTTTTATTAGTTGATTTAAAAAGGCAAGTGCACAGCTGTCGACTCAGCTTTCTTCCTGTGACGTCAAGAAAATAGGAGAATTACATACTTGATCAATGAATATAAGATCTGAAGAATGCTCTGATAGCACCACTCGATATAATGCTATAATGCTCTGAAGAAACGTACCCAACATTCACAAATCGGGGTTGGCTATGTTCTAAACCAAATAGTTCATACTTTCCGTGAACTATGCTCTGATAGCACCACTCGAGTCACTTCAGGAGAAAACTCGAAGGCGAAAATTACTCGCCGAGGCGGCTCGTAATTTTCTGATGCTTTCTCGTTTTCTCCTTACGTGCCTCTCGTGGTGCATTAGTTTGTTTTCTATAATTGTTTTAATAGAAAAACCTGCACTGCATTGCACTGCACTGCATACTGAACTGTACACTGCACGTTCAGAGAAAATTGCTCTTTGTCATTTATCAAGTTTTATTCTTATGTGCTGGTATTTTCAAATTCAAATGAGTTTCAACTATTACGAGGTTTAGCAAATTCAGATATTACAATAGTTATCAACTTCATGATCCTACAATGTTAATCATATGCATGAGTTTGTTTGTAAACAAACAGCTCTTAACTAAAATATACTATCTTGGATGACTAATTGCTAGAAGTTATGTGACTCTATTGTGTTGTTATTCTACTGTTTCCATTATTAGGTTGGTCGTGGGAGTGCCTTGAAGGCTGGGGGGAATTTATGAAGTTTTCTTTGCCAACATTAGCAATGATATGTATTGAATATTGGAGTTATGAAGCAGGGACAATAGTTATTGGTATGTTGAATTGACAGATGTTTAAGTAACAGACTTCATTTCTGTTTGTACAATAGCTTTCCCTGCGAAAAACAGTTCAGGAGTTCTTGAAACGTTCATAAACTGTTCATGAACTTTACTCATAAATTGTTCATGAACTGTACTCATGAACTCCTGGACTGTTTTTCGTAGGGGTTATAATATTACTTTTTCATTGAAAGTTATAATGTTAATCAGGTATTGGAGATAGATGAATTGACCACTCTATAGTACAGGTGGCCTTAATACAGATAGGGTTATTTGAATAATTAAAACTATTTTATACATTGCAATAGTGACCACTATAGAAAGGTGACCGCTGTTTTGATTGAATCATTCTCGTCATTATACAAACAGGTTTCTCTGTTATTACCCCTGTGAAAAATCGATGAGTTCATGAACAGTTCTTGATTATTTTTTTCTGGTTTCATGAACATGAACATTCACAAAGATATTATGAAGCAGCGCTAGTAATCCAAATATTTGCAAAACAATGCCAATACGAATGTGATCTGAATGGTTTAAATCCGAATTATTTGAATTCTGCGTTTAGAGTCTGATCCTATCTGACAGAATCTTGATCCAGACCATCTATAATCACTACTCTATTTATGATCATAATGATGTCATAAACAATGAAATAATTATAAAATTTTATTAAAAAATTACTTAAATAACTCAGCCTATATTAATGTCGAAGATATGTGATTGTAAGTGAGGATACACTTAAAAATATCCTCCTTTGTTCATTTGCCTGTTAGCCATTGATTGTGCTACAAAATACATACATACATACATACATACATATTAAAAATCCGATCCGAATAGATCCTGCAAAAGTCTGATCCAATCAGAAAATACAGTAGAAATCTAATTCAAATCCGAAAAATAATCCTATCAGATCATACTTCTAAGGGATTTGCAGACTTCTACTTTGTATCTACCAGAAGCTATGTAAGGAATGTAGTCTTGTCTATGTACTCAGAGCACTCAGAGATAAGTGAACAAACAATTGCTTGATCTACCATTAATATCATTTGTTGTAAGAAATGTTCCAAGAAGATATCACAAATACTTTATATGCAGTGTGCCATTTCAACTTCTTAAATTCTTGAATGAATTGTTTATCAAAATTTCCTAAGTCAAATTTGTGCACTATTCATACATTTTTTGAAATGCATTCAAAATGCAAATGGTCTTGAATGTTTGATATTTAATTAATAACTATAATATGGTTTCATGTAACTTTCAGGTACTCAAGGAGATGTACAGCTTGCTGCTCAAGTCATAACATTCAATATCGCAACACTTAATTTTATGGTAGAGATGAAAAGCATTCAGTGCTTCTTACACTATTTCAGTAATTTATTACTGGATCAATTGGAGATATTGCGTTTTTCTATTGTTACATCCCTGGGTTAAGCAGGATTCTCTTTATCTCCCCTGCGAAACTCTATTCAGGAGTTGATGAACAGTACATAAACGTGAAGGTCCATGAGCTGCTCATGATCATTTTAGGCCATTTAATGTTCATGAACTGTTCATAACCTCCTGGACTGTTTTTTGTAGGGCTAACCCAATACTGATCCGCTATATCTGTTAAAATATTATGTCACATCCAATAGCCTTTTCGAATGACCACCGGTATTGAAAATTACTTGTTTAACTCAGTTTAATCCATCCCTCAGCTCTTAAGGTGTCCGTAAAAGTTCGCAAAGTTCATGAACTGCTCATGGATTGTTTATAAACAGTTCAGGAGTTTATGTACTCAGTTGCCTAATTTTCATGAACTGTTTGTGAACTATTCACGGAAAGATTTCATGAAAATTAGGCCATTTAACATTCATGAACAGTGTAGAACTCAACATTTTTTTCAACATTTTTATCCCATTGGCCGTAAATACCTGCTCCTAACTAGGGTTATCATTTTGCCTGACAAAATGGGTGTTGCATATGCTCAACTGGAAGCTTTGCATATTTCTCTATTTCTCTATTTCTCTAATATAAAATTGCACAATTATGAAGGCCTACATCCCAAAATACCCAATTGCTCAAAATATTTATTGGGGAGTGCCCACATCCCCTAGAATTTACATCCATGATCCCGATCTACTTAATCTCCTATTTTTCATCTACACTAGGGAGCAGGGTTGCTGAAACGCAAAAAATAATTGGTGGGATATACGGCTCTACGCTTAGAGTTACGTGCGTGTTTGTTGTTTGTATTGTTTCTGTGCCTGATAGGAACTTTACTGATATAATATAATTTCTGGCTTTCCCTTGCAAAAAACAGTTCAGGAGTTCATGGACGTTAAATGACTCAAATTTTCATGAACTGTTCATGAATAGTTCATGAGATGCTCATGTGTTCATAAACGTTCGCAAACAATTCATGAACAGTTCATGGAAATTCAAGGCCATTCAACTGTTCATGAACTCCTGAACTGTTTTTCACAGAGGTTTTGGCATGGAATGATGTTTCACTCTCATATCCCCTAGTAAAAACAGTTCAGAAGTTAATGAACCCTCACAGACAGTTCATGAACTCCTGAACTGTTTTTTTTGCATGGGTCATGCTGCCGGTCTTGTTTGACTCTTTATTAATGCCAGATTAATAATTTAGTTGAGTGATGTTAGTTCTCTTTAGGGTTTGCTGTTGCTGCAACTGTTCAAGTTGGTAATTATCTTGGTGCTGGACGTCCTGATATGGCAATTCTTTCGTCACGGGTGGCGATATTTTTTACATGTGAGAGGTTTTGTTATTAACACTTAAGTTTTCCTAAAAATATTATCTACTATAATGGTAATTATGAGACCATTTTTACAAGGAAAATGATTTGTTACAGTTTTCTGTACTACAATGTTTCTTTGAAAGGATATCTTGTACAGCGATATTATTTTTCAACAAATTCCTCAACAAAAACCTGCATTAGCTGTTTCTTTCAATGGAACATGGATAGTAAAATAACACACAGCGTTGAGCAATATATATTTAAATTGAAATGCTCCACCCTTAAACGTTGCCATATTGCAATAAAACTTTGCATGCAATGTTTTTAGATCATTTGGCACTATTTAAGATATGAACATTTTCAATTTTCAAAGCTTTGTTTTTTATGAGCCACCTTAATGCAGGTGTTGTCTGTCAAAGAATAAGAAACTATCTTACTTAAAAATATCTAAAATTCAAGCCAGAAACTCATCACTTTTTTAACCCCTAATTTCCATTTTCACCAAGTTTCTTATTTTGTATTTTTATTAATAAATTCTTACTTCTTAAATTTGAGATAAATGACAGCGATAAAAGAGACATAATTGGCAATATTCCGTATCTTCATAATAACATCGTCAGGCTAGAGAGTAATAAAGGAAATTTACAAAATATATATAGTGAATCTAAATACAGCGTAAAATTATAACAAAAGAGTGCTGATAATTAAACAAAGAGCCGGGATTTCACAGAGTCAAATTGTGTGTTGAGTGTAAGGCTTGATCTGTCGAATCGCAAGCATTCATGAATAAGACAATCAAAGCGAGTTTTGCATTTTTTAAATTACTATTAGGGGTTGCTTAAAATCTAAGAAACAGTTCTTGTAATGGAGTGTTTTAATAAAATTGTTTTAATTATTTACTTAATTATTTTGAATATTTACAATTATTTTAAATATTTACTTAATTATTTTATTTATTACTCAGTTATTTTAATTATTTACAGTTATTTTTAATATTTACTTAATTATTTTAACTTGTTTACTTAATTATTTTAATTATTTTAATTATTTACAATTGCAGTGCTCTTTGGAACAATTGCAATGATTTTCTTATTGTGTACTCGTAATTATGTTGGATACATATTCACTCAAGATAAGTAAGTATTATTATATAATGTGATAAATTTATCTCATCACTTTTTAAATCCTTAATTTCCATTTTCACCAGATTTCTTATTTTGCATTTTTATTGTTTGATAAATTCACATCCCTAATTTCATTTTGTCAATTTTGTTTCTCATCTTCCGTTGAAAAGCAATCCTTAATTTAATTCCCCTCAAATTTGATATTATAATCCAGTATGATAATTAATATTCACTCCATCAGTTATGAAATTATATTTTATTTTTATCTACAGAGAAGTAGTTAGCCTTACCGCAAGTGTCATTCCTTTAACTGCAGTGTTTGGCATTCTTGACGGATTCCAGGTCAGTGTTTGGTTATTAGATACCGTAATGTAGATTCATTTAGTACTTTTTTCTATCCGTGCATGTCATTATTGCGTTTGTCCACAGTGCAAATCTTTTTCTATCAAAATTGGTGTTGAACATGGTATTTTGGAGATCTTGTGTCCTACTTTTTGAAACCAAAATGGGAATGTTATCATTTACCACAAGAGAGTTTGACAGTGATGTTTGGCCTACATCACTATATTTATATTTCAGCGAGTTGTGAGATTAGAGAGTATTGACCACTAAATGGAGACGATCTTTTTATATAGACTAAATCCAATGGAAATCAATATTGGTAACATAGTGGAGTGACCACTGTAGACAGGTGGTTGCTCTATAGAGTGACCTTTATACTGTACACACATTTCACTGTATAATGTTTACTTGTTTATTTTTGAGAAACATATAATAATAATGATATTACATTTTCAGTTAATTACAGATAATATAACTGATAGCGTAAACCCGTAAGCACAAGTGCTTTTGTTTATTTGGGGGACAATAACAGATTTACAGAGAAATACAAACATGCATGCACCGACGAGGAATTGAACCGCGGCCTCCCGCACAGAGTGTTGGACACTCTGCCACTGAGCTACCCGAGTGCATATTGGGCCAGTGATCTGCATCTAGTAAAAAATAGAATAAGAAAAGTTGATTCAAAACTACAAACTTATGCAGGGTCCAACGAAAGGGGCAATCTTTGATTCCGGAAGAATAGAGCAAATTCAGAAGAAAATTGATAACATTCGGATTTATACGTCAAACATCAACAAAAAATTAAGAAGAAAATTTTGATTTTTTTTTCAAGATACTGGAAGGCCAAATCTTTTGTTGGATACTAAACTTAAAAACAATATACAAATTAAAAATAATGTAACACAGTTAATGTAATAAAACCATCTTAATATCTTAATAAAAAATCAGTCAAAGCGAGAAAATATAATTCATGGAATATCTGCAAAGATAACATGGATCCATAAGTTTCTATGTCAGTCCCGCTATACAATATGTTTACTAATCTTCTACATTGTCTTGTCTTTTTCAGGCTCTTAGTGGTGGAATAATCCGCGGTGCTGGAATTCAGAAAATAGGTCTTCTGGTGAATGTCGTTGGCTATGTAATTGCATTGCCACTTGCTATTGTCCTGTGCGTTGTTGTGAGGCTTTTGATCATAGGTAACTTTGAGTAGCCTATTTTTGACGTTGTACTTAAGTCATTTTGTGAACAATTTGGTTCATAGTTTCTAAGTTGGTAATAGTTTTCGTCGTAGAATTGTAGATACAGTGAAACCTGCATATAACAGCCAGCTACAAGAGGTAGATGAATTGACCATTTTATACAGGTGGCCTTTATGTACATGTTTTATTCAATAGAAAATACTATTTTAGACATTGCAGGAGTGACCACTATAGACAGGTGGCTGCTGTGTAGAGGTGACCGTTATAACAGGTTTGAGTGTATATAATTAACACATCAATAACTACATTCATCTGACCAGGGTATTTGTCAATGCGTTATCCTAAAAATGGCATGTCAAACTGTTCATTATTTGTCATGAACTGTTCATGAAATGTTCTATAACTGTTGATGGGCCTTTCGGAAAATGGTCATGGACTTTTTTATTGGTTCACAAAGTTTTCAAGAACTGTTCATGAATTCATAAAATGTTTTACTGGGTAATGGTGCAATTATTATTTGCAATTTCATCAACTAATCAAAAGTCAAAAGGTTTACAATTTGTCTATAATTCAGTGTATCATTTAATTCTAGGTATGTGGATAGGGTTATCAATGGGATTAATTATACAAGTAAGAATCTGAATGTATTCTTTCTGATTGTTTGTTGTTTGCTTTTTGCTACTGTACCCCTGTGAAAACAGTTCAGGAACAGTTAATGAAAATTAAATGGCCCAAAATTTTCATGAACAGTTCAGGAAAGTTGGAGCCATTTAACGTTCATGAACTGTTCATGAACTGTTAATGAACTCCTGAACTGTTTTTCGCAGGGGTATTTGTGATCTTATTGAATAGATACTGCAGCATAAACGTTGTTGTACATTGCATTATTCCGATAGGACCACTGCCTCCGGTTTGCTATTCTAATCTTTGTATCAGCTTCTCAAAATTTCTACCTTTATGATATCTCAATGATTCAAATTAATTTTACAGAAAATTGCTAATGCGGGTGTTAAAATAATTACTATTATAATTATGTGATTAATTAATACAAACTTGATAATTATAATTGTTTTTGAAGTTGAACCTCTTGGAACCAATGAAACAAACTGTATCAAATTGAATTGATTCAAAGTCAATTGAATTGATTCAAAGTCAAGAATAGTCAGATTCATTTGATTCACTTCTGCTGCAAATATCAGTTCAGGAGTTCATGAACAGTTCATGAAAAGTTCATGAACGTTGAATGGCCCCAATTTTTATGAACTGTTCACAAACTGTTTATGGACAGCTTATGAACCTTCACGGACAATTTATGAATAGTTTATTAACCTCTACGGACAGTTCATAAACAGTTCGTGAAAATTTGAGCCCATTTAATGTTCATGAACTTTTTATGAACTCCTGAACTGTTTCACACAGGGGCATGCAACAACAACAACAACAACAACAGCAAGACGGAACAACAAGAAGAGAACAATCAATTAAACCAAAATTATCTATTTTATTTAAAAAAAACTCAAACAAAAAACGTCTGTCTCCTAAGACCACAAATACAAGAATGCAAAAAATCCAGTGTCGGCAAAGCCTTATTCCATTTGTCATTGCCATTGTCCCAAAAACAATTAATTGGACAACATGGAAACTAGTAACAACAACAACTATTTTATCAATCAACAGTAATCATAATCTATTATTTATTTATATTATTATATCAACAGAGCACTGCATTTACAATTATAATTTATAAATTGGATTGGAAGAAGCAATCTGGAAAGGTAATTATATGATATCAGATTACAGTCAAACCTGGTATAACGGCCATCTCTATATAGCGGCCACCTGTCGATAGTGGTCACTTTTGCAATAAAATAATTGTTTCTATTGAAATAGCCCTTTACATAAAGGCCACCTGCATATAGTGGCCAATTTATCTACCTCTCATAGCTGGCTGTTATATACAGGTTTCACTGTAATTAATTATTATTAATGTAATAGAGTCTAGCCGGCTCAAGTCAAAATTGCCAACGATTTTCATTGCATTTTTTCAAATTTGCACTTATTGGATATTGTCAACAGGAATTTCAGTTATACAGAACTGTACTAATGCAGGTGACACTGTATAAACAGATAGATATGTCTATAAATATTTTATTGTTTTGGATGCTCTATAAACAAGTTCTTAAAAAACAAATATAACTTGACATCAGAAAATGAGGTCCAAAGGCCCCTCTTGATTAATCGTCAAGTTAATAGAGAATACGTTTGTGGCCAATAGAAGCCCAATCTCAATATGTCAATCGCATTTTTGAAAAAATTGCAAAACAATTAAGATTATGGGAAGAATGCAAAATATCGCTATCGATACAATTTTTCCCATATCGAAGCTCGATAAGATATATTGAAGCTCGATATGATGTATCAAAGCTCGATATGATATATCGAAGCTAGACATGATGTGATACAATATATAGAAAAGCTCTAATGAAAAGTTCATGAACTTGTAATTGCCAATAGTTCCATGAACACTTCAAAGACATTTCATGAATTATAGTCCTGTTCTGCCTTGTAAACAACCCTGGTCGGTATGAGATAACATACAGATAATTTTGTTATCCCATTAACAACCCAAATAAATCTCCTCTATATATCGAATAGTCGTCAAGAAGGCTTTATGTAATGCTATTCCAATCGAATCACTTGTATTACGTTAATGAATTGCAGACATACCCCTCTGAGAACCAGTAATGAATGTTATGAAACTGTACATTTAAGATCAGTCCATAAATTTTTATCCATCAATTCATAAATATTAATTGAGTTGTGTATAGTTGTATTTCCTTGACTCTCTCATTGAAAATTTCCATGTAACAGATCATGAAGATGAGGCTGTTTAATGTTATTGTGAATTTTTTTTCGTTTGGTTAAGAATGTTTACAATAAAATTATGTAAAGTACATGAATTATAAGCTGACAATGTAAACGACAATTTTTTTTATCAGGCTGTCAAACGTTCTGCTGTCGTAATTAGACCTGGTAGATCAAACAGTGCAATTTATGTTAGAGCTGATATCGAGCCTACTGCTGATGGTGCAGAATTAGCTGAAATGATCAAAGGCAGTGGAGTTATTCAAACTACGGAAGGTACGAAACAATTTAAAGATAAAACATTATTTAGGTTTAAGATGTATTGTATGCTCAATGAAATTATAAAAATATCCCTCTTCCTTCTTTGAAATATAGACCGACCAGCAATAAATCACCCCCGTTGCTGGGTTAATTTAAACAAAATAGAATAACAATGATTAATGTTTCATTTAAGTTGATGCGTTCTTAGAATTCAACAACTGATTACATTTGAAAAAGTATATAACTTATAAAAATGGGGCTATTTAACGTTCACAAACAGTTCATGAACTGTTTGTCTCAGAGGGGATTACAACTGGATTATTTCGATTTTGGACAGTTAGTAGATAATGTCAATTGCGAGTGATGTAGATACCGTAATTATAAGTCTGTGCTATTGAATGATTGCTCATGTGCTTTGAAACTTTCCCAAATACAATCCCAGGTTTTTGAGTACGCTTATGATCAGGATCAGAGCTATAGAAGCTATATCAGTGGTGTCAGAGCTATAGAAGCAGAGGGGGCATCTGATCCTCTGCTCTTGCAGTGCTGGGGCAGAACTTGCCCTTTTCCAAAATTGTGTATTATTTTCTAATCAATTTTAATAATATATTGCACACAAATTGTAAGTAGACGCTAATTGTTCAGGGTTGTGTCATTGAAATTTGAATTTCTTCACTGGAAAACGAAATAGTTATGGTCAAATATTTGCCAAGATAATTGCTACAAGAACCATTCAGAGAAAAGTTTTTGGAAACATGGCCTTTTTGCTGCCTGCCTCCGCATCTCGATTTTCACTCTGAAGCCCTTGATTAGTACTAGAATCAAAGACCAATAGCAACTATTTAAAATAGTTGATTGAAGTATTTACTCCATCAATAGCAATATGTATGAAAAATAAACTTCATGAATGGCTCTTGCAAAACTATGCCATTTTAACATTCATGAAAAGGTGATAAACAGTTGATTTGCTATTCTGTATATTCCTAGTCACACCAATACTTATAGCTTTATTCATAAATGTTTTTTATTTTACTTCAAATTCTATAGATGAAAATACATCAGGCAACAAAGCTAGTGACCAATTTGTACACAATAGTAAATGTTACGATGACGTTACAACAAAAACAATGCATGGCAAAGACTTCTTATGGCGTCGACTTTTTGCATTTACAGTTAGTTTGTCGATTTTAGCTGCATCTATTATATCAAGATATGTTCTTGGTTAAAGATTAAACTCTAATTCAATGGCAATGTGAGTATAATATTTCTCTATAGAGATAGCACCATCTTATAACACTTACTGACGCCAGAAACACAAGAAAAAGTGTGAAGTTTCATGGCATTTTCATATTTTGATATCGTAAATATGGATGTTTTCATGATTTTTAAACTTTTCATGGCTTTTTTAAACTTTTTTAAAGTGTATATATCGCCTTTTAAATTGGATAGGACTTTTTTCTCTGCTCGTAGATGTCACAGTTGCCTTTTGCATAGCGCAATTTTTTCCCCTCGAAATTGACCTCAAACATAGCATTTTAGAGATTTCTGTGTCCCACTTTTTGAAGAATAAATAATATATTTTACCACAATTTTACTAATCTTGCTAGCTACTTTTATTTTGCTATGCAAAAACGCAACAGTGACATGTACAGATAAAAAGGTCCATTCAAATCTATCATTTTCCAAAAGGTGATATATACACTTTAACATTTGTTATGGTATTTTCACTACACTTTCATGGCATTTTTACAGTTTTGGTGTTGGTAGTGTAATCTGTTTCGTTCCTTGCTTTCGAAAGGCTGCCCCATGTAGGGAAATCCACTGAGAGCATGAACAATTGATAAACTGTTCATGTACACCTTATAAATAATCCATGTACCATGATCTGTTTCATGAACAATTTCTTATTAGTTCATAAACAGTTCATGAACTATTCATGAACGGTAAAGGGACTGTTTGTCGTGATTTGAGAAGTGTTTATGAACTGTTTTCAAATGGATGGAAATCATTTGTATAATCATGAGATGTATTTTCATTTTATTATAATTTCTGACGTCAGATTTTGTTTTTCAATAATCATTATAATAGTGCACATTATAATATCCCTCTCAAAAGAGTTACCTTTTCATCAGACATGAGAATTTTCAGACTTTTAGCGGATTTCAGACTATTTTTACCCTTGTGAAACTCTATGTATCACTCTTTCCCATTGAAATTTATCAAGATATCCTAGATTTCAGACTATTTTCAAGTTTTGAATTCTCATGTCTGTTTTCATGTTTGGTGTGTACATACCTGCTGCAGCAGTGAAACCTGTGCATAACAACAAGAAATGAGATGTAAATATATTGACTGATATATGCAGGTGGTCTTTGTAGACAGGGAATAACTGCACTCAGCTAAACGATATATATATATATATATATATATAATAAAATAATGTTATCTGATAGCAGTTGAGATAGTGCTCAATGTCATTTGACAGAGCGGTGAATAATAATAATGAAATGAAGTCAAAGACTAAACATTCTTTTACTGTTACTTGAAGTTTCTCGCTTTATGCGATCATCAGACAGAATATACTATTAATGAAAAATACACCAGTTTATCCTAATTAGACATATTAATTAAATGTGTGAAAAAAATATATAACTATTGTTCTAGATACAATGCTATTATCTTTACAATATTCGAATAACATTGTTTATGGTTTCCTTGACTTTATCGGTATTTAAAATACCTATAAAGTCAAGGAAACCATAAACAATGTTATTCGAATATTGTAAAGATAATAGCATTGTATCTAGAACAATAGTTATATATTTTTTTCACACATCTTTTTCACACATTTAATTAATATGTCTAATTAGGATAAACTGGTGTATTTTTCATTAATAGTATATTCTGTCTGATGATCGCATAAAGCGAGAAACTTTAAGTAACAGTAAAAGAATGTTTAGTCTTTGACTTCATTTCATTATTATTATATATATATATATATATAAATAGTAGATCAAAGATCACGAGTTTATTCCGTTACTCTGAGTTTCGCGTAAAGACGACGCTCTTCAGACGGTTTTATTAAAAAAAAAAAAAAAAAAAAAAAAAAAATTATTATTATTATTATTATTATTATTTTTTTTTAATAAAACCGTCTGAAGAGCGTCTTTACGCGAAACTCAGAGTAACGGAATAAACTCGTGATCTTTGATCTACTATTTATATTGCTCTGCTTTTAGCATTGAGCACTCAAATTGATGTTTTGCCCACACAATTACTTTATTATATATATATATATATATATATATATATATATATAGATTTTCATGTTGTCTTATCTGTGATGGATTTAGGTTTTACATTTATACCTGACTGCTAGTTACAAAATATTGATTTGCCTTCCAGGACAGAGCATGGATGCTTTGATGTTGATCGAAGTGGAATATTTGAAATTTTATGTAAGGAAATTAATTAGAATTTACGAAATAGGCGCCATATATAAAGTATGTGATCACACATTAAACATTAGTAAGTAATTTGGACTGCATTGCGCTACAGATGGTGGCTATGTTGTGTCACTATTTTATTTTTAGAGGAGTGGCTCTTTTTGGTTAAGAGAATTTATTGTAAATGCTCTTTACTTCTGTTCATGAGCACTTTAGAAACAGTTCATGAACATTTGATGGTCAAATATTTTCCTCTACTGTCCATGAACTGTTCATGAAAATTGGGCCATTTAATATCCACGAACTGTATTGACAGCAGAGATGTACAACTCCGACTCCGGTAGACTCCGGCAGGAGTACCTACATTTTAGCAGCAGCGAGACTGGGATGAATTTTTTGCCAGTCAGGAGCAGGTTGTCAGAGCCGGAGTCTAGAATGGAGTGATAATTTCTTAAAACATTTCAAAGGTTGAAAATTGTCTAGATACCTTTACATATTTAAGATTAAGTTAATAATAAATAAACGAAAAAAACAGACATTCATATTTGCTACTATTAGTTTCACGGCAAGGCGATCATCAGGCAATTTAATCAGCCTAATCATATTTAAATTGCCTGATGATCACCTTGGCGTGAAACTAATAGTAGCAAATATGAATGTCTGATTTTTCCGTTTATTAATTATTAAACAGCTCTGCATTTATGGCATCAAGCACTATTGGAACAGCAAAGACAACACAAGTACCTTGATATTACTAAGATTATGTTAATATATTTTGACATTAAAAGGTTCAAAATAATGATTGGCGTCATCGTAGAGACTAGAACAAACGCTGATTTTCAATAGAAACATATTTGCACTTACTCTATATGGAGATAATTGAAAAGGTTTATACTGTAAAATATATCTTGTTTTTAAGCGTTAAAAGTGTCATTGACAACCGTATATGGTTTCTATTAATGATTGGAGTAACGTTTCGGCTTGTACCCCGGTGAAAATAATCCATGATTTTGTAAACTTCATGAACAGTTCATGAACACTTTTTTGTTGGTTCATCAACAGGTCATAAATAATCATCACAAACACTTCATGAACCAGTCCATGAACTGGTTTATGAATGGGACATTGCCTGGAAGTTCATGAACATTTTTTGTGAGTCCTTGAACGGCTCATGAAAGATCACGAAGAGTTCATAAACACTTCATGAATCGGTTCATGAACTGCTTCATGAATGTGAAATTGCCTGAAAGTTCATGAACAGTTAAATAGTTCATGCACAGTTCATGGAAATTAATAAAATAACCAATAATCAATCAACATTTATAATATTATTAAATTTATTATAATTTTTAATATGTTTAATTCTTTTATTCTCGCGATTGATATAAATAGCAAATACAGTGAAACCTGTATATAACGGCCATCTACGAGAGGTAGATACATTGACCACTATAGACAGGTGACCTTTATATACAGGTTTGATTCAATAAAGAATACTATTTTAGATATTGCAAGAGTGACCACTATAAATAGGTGGCCGTTATAACAGGTTTGACTGTATTGTAATTTTATTTTAACAATTGAATTGTTGTTTTTCAATGACGTCAAGTAATAACGTAAAGCAATTTTTTTTCTAGATCAGATGTCAAATTATGGTATGCTACTCCCCAAAATTCTATCAGAAAAATACAAATATGAATATTCTGCTATTGTTTAAAACGGATCGCATTGGTTGAATAAATTTTAGGGTATTTTATTAAAAAGAAAAAATATACTATTTAATGTGTAAATTTGATTTTGTTATTTAAATGTTGTATTATGAATTGTTATCCCCTGCGAAAACAGTTCAGGAGTTCATGAACAGTTCATGAACAGTTCATGAACAGTTCATGAACATTAGATGGCTCCAAATTTTCATGAACTGTTCATAAACTGTTCATGAACTGTCCATGAACTGCCTGTGAGAGTTCATGAACTGTTCATGAACTCCTTTTTCGAAGGGGAATTGTTAAATCTAATTTCAAAATAATTTAATTTATTCTTATTTCATGTTAATTTTTTGTTTATGGTTAAGTCCATCGTTAGAGAAATTTATAAATTATTTGAAAAAGTATATAATTTATCGCAATGTATACCGGTAATTAAAAGTTTTTAAACAGCCAGTCATTTATTTTAGGACTGATTTGACGCGTGTATCGTTCCTGCCAAGGGCAGATCTGATGCCGTCGCTCATTAGGCATCAAAACTGAAACCCTGCCTACAAATTGTATAGATGGTGACAACCTCAGTGCATATCACGTGCAGTCCCGATTGAGTAACAACATGATTGATTAATCAATTGATAATAGCGGCTGATCCGACGCTTGTTTCGTTCCTGCAAAGGGACTCAGCAATGGCATTTCTGATGTCGTCGCTCATTAGGCATCGCATCTGAAACCCTGCCTACAAATTGTGAAGATGTGACAACCTCAGTGTATATCACATGTGCAGTCCCGATTGAGTAACAACATGATTGATTAATCAATTGATAATAGCGGCTGATCCGACGCGTGTTTCGTTCCTGCAAAGGGACTCAGCAATAGATTTTCTGATGCCGTCGTTCATTAGGCATCGCATCTGAAACCCTGCCTACAAATTGTGAAGATGTGACAACCTCAGTGCAATTGCATGCACAGTCCTGGTTGAGTAACAGCATGATTAACTAAATAAAATAGCCGAAAAATAGTAATTTATTGTTCTTGATATCTTCCCGCTTACCAAAAAAGCTTAATTTATTGGCAAAACAAGATACAGTGAAATGTGTATACAACATCAAGGTATATGAGTTAGATAATTTGTACTCTATGAGCAGGTGGCTTTTATATACAGGGTCAATTCAATAGAACATTCTATTTCGAACATTGCTAGAGTGACCACTATAGACAGATGGTCGCGGTATAGAAGTGAGCGTTATACGTAGTTTGACTGTAGTCAATATATGGGGCCACCATCTGCCTACATTACGTATCAACAATCCTCATGCCAATTTAAAAGCACGGTTTAAAGGTATTGTAAGACTATGGTCGATGTGAGGGAGACATAAACGACACAGTAAAAGTTTCAAGTAATTATCTTATCAGACTGTTCTCTTCGGAGGACTCAAGGCAACTCCCTTTACAAGACTTATCGTTTCCTATTATCCACAATCACCGCTGGCCGCAGTCAGCTAGTATTACATTACAGCAGTGGATAACACGTAATATATATTACACATACACCATACAGGTATTAGCACGCAAGGCACGATGATCAATTTTATGCCTTTAAATATTGCTATACTACATATTTATATTGTCCATGCATAAGTGTGGTAACTCCCAGGGTAAATCATCCATCTTATGGACATATAATACAAGCATGATGAGTCATTTGATTGATGGCTGCAAGTACAGTGAAACCTGTGTATAAAGGTCATCCCATAGAGCAACCACTTGTCGATAATGGTAACTTTATAAATTCTACAAATGTTAATTTGTATTGAATTTAATCTCTTTGTAATGGTCATCTCATTTCAGTAGCTAGCAATTTGTAATTGTTGTCATAAATACACTAAAATGCAGGGATGGGGAAGTTACTTTTCAAAAGTAACTAGTTACAGTTACAGTTACTTTGGCAAAAATGTAACTAATTACTTTTAGAAGTTACTTTTTCGAAAAAGCAACTTTTGAAAATTACAAGTTACTTTTAATTCAAAAGTAACTAGTTACAATTACTTTTGCCGTTACTTTTTCAAATGTATAGAATTTCATCAGGTTTAATATGGAGTACACAAAAAAGAGAACACAATTAATATGATTGAAATAAAGCAATTGATATCAGTGAAACATATATAATAGAATCATATCTAAGATAATGAATAAATCATATGTAGATACAAAATAAATCATTAAATTATTCAAGTAAAATTGAAATGTTAGAATTTGGCTTACTAAGTAAACAATTTTCAAAATTAAAATCGTTTAATATACTTCAGGTTTTAAATATCAGGCAAGCAGCACGAAAAAGTCTTTCACATGCCGCACTTGCTGGGAGCGATATTGACAAGGAGCGATAGCGATGTGTTTAACATGATAAAAATATCTTTTAAAGCTGGATATGCATTTAATATGGTTTGGCTTCGTGTATTGTCCTTTTAGACAAATGTGTTGTGCGTCAATATTTTGTGGAAAACAACAGGAAAATGAAAAAGTAAAGTGAAAAGTAACGGAAAAAATTAAAAAGTAGCGGAAAATACGTTACTAACTTTCTAATGAAAAAGTAACTAGTTACAATTAGAAGTTACTTTCCCAAAAAAGTAGCTAGTTATATAGTAGAAATTACTTGAAAGTAACGATTACAAGTAACGCCGTTACTTTTGTAATCGTTACTCCCATCCCTGCAGTAAAATGCAATACTAAATATTATAAGTTTCATCATAGTTTAATGTTTTGATCAAGGACGGAACAACTTGGCACTGCGACTTGCAGTCAAAACTTTCTCCCTGGGAGATCCTAGCCTCATTTCATTGGTGTCAATAGAGCCGTGATGGAACGAGGCTAGGGAGATCCCACTGACAGCTGGATGGACATATGACGTAATGTGATTGTTTGCATAGAACGCATGTAAAGCAAAAACCTACACAGTAGGTAATATTTGTTTCCAATTTCAAACAGAGTCATATTGTGTACCACGGTGTGTAACGGTCTCCAAAGATAGCAATTTATGCATGTAATATATTATTTTTGAAATATATACAAATATGGATAGCAATGCCGACACCATGGAAAAAAATAATTCGGATTCTCGAAAAGGTAAGATTATTAGGAGGTCAAGAAGGAATAAATTATTCCAAACATTGTGTAAATGTGATCACGAAATGTCAAAGGTCGAGGTTTATGGTAGGCCTGCAGGCCGTTCTTTCTCTTTAGATTAGAACAACAGGTTGGTTCTAATTTGCTTTATTTGAGAATTCTGTGGCACTGACTTGCTCTGCTACTCAACTTCTAAAACTGTGCAATTCCAACATTTATTTGCAAGATAAGCACGACCTGTAGGCCCACACTGGCGCAGTCATACTTTTCAAATTTCAACAAATTTCGGTGTTGGGAAGGAGAACCATAAAAGAGCATATTAAACAAGAATAACCTGAATAGGTCTAAATCAAACGATGAAGATGATTCCTATTCTAGAAATCGTTTTCCAATATTGATGTTGTGAAAATGCTAGCAAAATGCTGGCTTCATTTGGACACCCCAGGCAGCATTTTGCTAGCTTTTTCACAACATCGATATTGGGAAAATGCTGGCACAACACCGTTCGTGATGTTGTGAAAAATCTGGGAAAATGCTGGCTGGGGTGGCCAAATGAAGCCAGCAGTTTCACAACATCCGGAGCCGGAAAGAAATTTCTATAAGGGGAAATCATCTTCGGCGTCACTCGATTAATAATTCTTGTTTGACAATAATAATGGAATTATGATTATGGGACAATTAAACCCCCAAGTAAACTATAGAGTAGGGGAACACCGTTCCCCCTTGTTTGGCATTTTATCACTGCTAATATATCTTACAATGATAAGCTATTTCAGAAATGTATTTCTTTCTCAGGTTGTAATCTATTCTGCTGTAACAAAGAACCACGCGAAAACGTGAAATGCCCAAATATATTTGAAAAGGTTAATGGAAAATTATTACCGAAAGTAACTGAATTAGGAAAGAATGAAGCAAAACGTGTTGCGACAATATTTTGGCCGGTATCATGCAACCATTTTCTAATTTTCTTTATTCCAATGTCGTCAGTACTCTTCTTGGGACGTTTAGGTAAAACAAGCCTTGCTGCTGGTGGTTTAGGTTTATCAATAACAAATGTAACAGGATTGTCGATTGGATTCGGTATGGCTTTGGGATTAGATACTTTAATGAATCAAGCAATGGGTGCAAAGAATCCCCGCAGAGTTGGTATTTTATTACAACGTGCAATACTTATACTTGGTATCGCATTATTACCTATTTATGCATTATTGATTAATATCAAACAGATTTTAATTGCCATCAAGCAAGATCCAGGTGTTGCAGGGTAAGTAATAAAGGTGTGCATCGAATCGGATTGACCACAAGTACAAACTATCTGAAATCGGAATCCGTTCCGATCCAAATTTCAAAATTAAAATTTACTTGATTCACATAGGCTACCTTATGGCTTCATTGGAAATCTTTGAGGAAGGGTCCGAATGAGAATCCTGGAATGCTAGATTCCGGAAAGGAAGGCTAGGGAAAATTCAGAAGAAAACTGATATTTTTATAATTTAGCAATGTCTTACCCGAGTTGCTGGGTCAATTTTGTCTAAATTAGAACTACTTTTGAAGTTGTTGTCAAAACAAACAAATAATTAATGTGAAATATGTTTTAAATGAAACTTGAAAACATGTGAATTTTGATATCAAACAATAAAAACGCAACGCGACGAAGCATGGCTTGGCATGACAGTTTCAAAAAGCAAAGCAAAATCAGACGAGCAACACAAAATCAGACGCAAAGCAAAAGGAAATTCGAATAAACAAAAATTTCTTTGGAACAACTATTTGCAATTATCTATCAGATTATTGCCATTTGATTAATTTGTTTTTGAAATGGCCGAGGAAATCGAGAAAAACCACTGCAAACACACATATACAAAGACATTCGCATTTATAGGTATAGATAAGTCAAGCTTCAATAAAAAATTTCAGAAACAAATGTTGAAATGTTTTTCTAGAATTCCAGAAGGCTTTACTTATTGCCAGACCCTGCTTGGTAATGGTACACAGCCCATGCGAAAAAATTGTTCATGAACTGTTCGTGAACCATCTGAACTGTTATGAACACCTCATAAACAGTTCACAAGCAGATCATGAATGTTAAAGCCCCAATTTTCATGAACTTTTTTTCATGGACTGTTTATGAATGTTCTTGAACTGTTCATGAAAAGTTGGTCATTTAACGTTCATGAACTATTCATGAACCACCTGAACACCTCATAAACAGTTCATGGGCAGTTCATGAACGTTAAATGGCCCAATTTTTATGAACTTTTTTCATGGACTGTTCATAACTGTTTATGAATGTTCTTGAACTGTTTGATTGGGCCAGTTAACGTTCATGAACACAGTTTTCACAGGGGAGGTCTTCTATTCCTTCAATGGTAATTTATCAATTTTCTTTTAGTTTAACAGAAGAGTTCATTTATTACTATTTTCCAGCTATAGCGGTAAGTAGTAAAAATAACCACCTCATCCTTTGATCATATTAACTGTTGATGACTTGTGATTTATTTTGATATTCAAATGGATGCTTTCGCTTTCTATTCTATAGTTCAATGCGCTTTATCAGATTTTGGAAAAGTTTTTAGTCTGTCAGGTAATACAATTTTTATGGTTAATTATTGTATCCTGCATTCTACAATACATTTCATTGAGTAATATGTTGAAAACCTTTTGCCACAATCGAAATTTAGTCAACTAATTAAAAATTTCGTTAATCTGTATAATGCGTCTTATTGCACCATGTGATCTTCAGGGATATCCACTGTAAAAACAATCCACAAGTTAAATTCCAAAATTTGAAAAAGCAATAGGGGCCTACTCGATAGTGATGATGCGAATCGACAGTCGAAACGGTAATCGAATATTCAACAATTTGCTATTCGATTCAAATCGATTATTAATCGAAATCTTTTGTTCTATTGTTATCATTCAAGTAGACAATGAAAACACTAACAAAACCTTTTCCACGACTGCAAGAAATGTTTTGAAAACATCAAATTCAACTCAACTATCTTTACATAGATTTTGAATACATAAATACAACAGTTTGTTCGCTCAATTCGCTTCGACATTAGTTTATAGATATCATGTGATTCAACGCGCTTTGTGTTTCATTACATCTGTTCGATCAATTAATTGTCATAGCATCAGGGTCTGAAATAGAACTAATGGTGCGTAACTTAAGATTTTCTTTGTTATGGTAATCAGGGGGGGTTCCGTAGACCATTCAAACATGCAAAAGACGTCGCTGTGAAAGATTTGTCGCGTGTTTGTTTCTCATTTTATATTGGCGAAAAGAGCATTTGCTTTTGAAGAAATGTTATCCGAGAAAGGTTGCTTTATATTTGGAAACAAACATATTTAATATTAATTAGAATAAACGAATACTTCATTTTACTATTCAAATAATCGATATTAAATTGATATTCAGTTATTAAACGATTAATTGATATTCGATTCACATCTATAATACTCGAACTGCTTTGTTCATGAACTATTAACAAATTTCGATTAGTGTTAGGGTTAGGGTCCAATCACTTGATAACCACCCGGACGATTTTAAATTCGGTTAGTGTTAGGGTTAGGGTTAGGGTTTTACTTTTTTTAATGTTTTCTGTTAAATATTCGGATTGTATTGCATGAACCCATATTATATTTGTTTATAGTTTTACATTATGTTGTACAGTGTACTGTATACTGTAATATAACACCATTGGACTTTATTGGCTCTGTTTAAGATCAACAAGTTAATCCCATCCATTTAATTAATAATACTGTCTGCTCTTATATAAATAATTTTGAATAAGTTGGCTATTGTATAGAAGGAGGCTCAGTAAACAGTATCGATCGAGTTTTATGCTAGCTTACTACATCATACATCAAGGTAAGTCTATGTTATTTAATTGGAATACGAGTGTACCATATATATATAAATCAAATTAAATAAAAAGTAACTTTCTTTAAATAAAAGAAGATATATTACTCTTTTTGTCGAAATCCTGTAAGCTTTGCTTTTATAAGAGACAATTTTGTATCCCGTAACTAAGCTTGTTATGTTATAAACAAAACAAGACAAAGCTTCAGCAATGAGGAAACAAATTATTGCTACAGTGAAACCTGTATATAACAGCCAGCTATAAGAGGTAGATAAATTGACCACTATAGACAGGTGGCCTTTATATACAGGTTTCATTCAATAGATAATACTATTTTTGACATTGCAAGAATGACCACTATAGACAGGTGGCCGCTTTGTAGAGGTGACCATTATATGAGGTTTGACTGTATATAGATCCGTAAAATATGAAGAATTTAACATTTTACTATTCATTCTTGCATTGTAGAAATTGGTGCGTCCACTTATTCTCTCTAGTCTCTTGGGTGTGGTTGTTAATTGTTTATCCTGTTACATTTTTGTTATTGCCTACCCTCTGGGAATGAAGTAAGTATTATGCAAATCATTTCAATTGATTCAATAATGCTGCAGTGTATTGGCAATTTGTAACTTCTTGTATTATAAATTATAAACATTATAAACAGGTGGCCTTTATATACAGGTTTGATTCAATAGAAAATACTATTTTAGACATTGCAAGAGTGACCACTATAGACAGGTGGCCGCTTTATAGAGGTGACTGTTATAACATGTTTGACTGTATGTTATGTAATGTTCTTTTGAAGGGGTGGAGCCATTGCTATTGATTTGGCATATTTATCAATGTGTATATATTTATTAATTGCGATCAAAGCTAAAGGCTGGCATAAAGATGTATGGCAAGGTATGTTATTTAAATCATTAATTCTTGATCATTGGGGCTAGGTGCTGTCTCCGCAAAAACAATTAATGAGTTCGTGAACAGTTCATGAAAACTAAGCAATTCCACGGACCTGCGAAAAGTAGTTCATGAACAGTTTCATGGACGTTAAATGGCCCAAAAAGTGTTACAAACTGTTTATGAATTGTTCATGAACTCTTCATTAGCTACCTGTAATGGTTCATAAAGTGTTCATGAACTCCTGGACTGTTTTTCGCAGGGGCATTCATGAACTCATGTAATTTTTCTAAAAAGTTTATTTTCGATTTTTTATGCTCTTTAAATGTTTTTATGTTTAGGTTGGTCTTGGGAATGTCTTGAAGGTTGGGGAGAGTTTCTTAAATTTTCTTTACCAACGTTAGCCATGATCTGTATTGAATGGTGGAGTTTCGAAGCTGGTACACTTGTTATTGGTACGTAGAAATTTACACCCATGCTTGTTATTTGTAGATTAAATGTTACTGTCTGCATCACATAGCGTTTGATCCATATCAATATTCTCTTGGTATCTGTTTGTTGCTTGATTGGTGGTAACCAGGCAGTAGCCTTCAATTAAATAGCTGAATGCAGTCACCCCTGCGAAAAACAAATCAGGAGTTCATGAACACTTCATGAACACTTGTGTACAGTTCATGAACACTTGCGTACAATTCATGAACAGTTCATGAAAATTTGGGACCTTTTAACGTTAATGAACTGTTCATGAACTCCTGAAGTGTTTTCCACAAGAGCATGCACATTGCACAGTTAATACAGACCAAATAGACCGAGCACCACAGAACTAAAACGGCAGGTTTCTCCGGGCAACTTGAAAATCACATAAAGTGTTCATAAAAATATGCTGAACAATTTCCTATCCCTTGTTTTTGTCAAATTTTATTGTGGAGCTCACAAGAGATGAATTTATAAATCATTTCACGGTCAGAGCCCTCTCAATTCATACATTTTGTGTTTTCGTCATACTTCTATGAATTCGCAAAATCTTGGGAGAACAAAAGAATCAAAGACCATGAAGATCACATCCAACATTTTCTCAAAATGATAAGAAGGCTTTGACCGTGAATCATGAAATATAAATTGGAATTTTGAAGGGTTTACAATAGAATTTAATTTAAACAAGGAATAGGTATTTGTTCAGCATATTTTTATGAGCACTTTTATGTGATTTTCAAGTTGCCCGGAGAAACCTGCCGTTTTAGTTCTGTGGCGCTCGGTCTAAAATTGGACCTTAGTCTAATGGCTTGCTAGGGCATTGGACCTCGACCCAGAGGGTTTTGGGTTCAACCCCTTGCAGAAGCATTATCGGTTGGCAACAGGAAGGACATACGCGCATTAAACTTAAGTATACTCTGTTGAACAATGTCACTGTTGTTACGCCAGCTGTGAACTCAACTGGTTACACAGCACACTGTTAGTTTTGCCATGCCACATGAGTTGATTTGCCAAGTGTCTAGTGACGACTTGCACTTTCTAACACGCTCCAAAAATATTAACTAACTAAGTCAGTGTAGTACGTAATAAAATTACGCATCTTACCCATTGGAGCTGAAGGTTGGTGGATAATCCCTTCAATTATATAACCAATTGCAGCCATGCACATTGCACAATATACCAACACAACAACAGCATATTATTCTATACTACATTAACACAACTATATAAGTCATTCTTTAATTTCCAGTCAAATAATCTGAAAAATGTGAAGTGCAAGTGCATTCGAATCAGAATAACGGTAAAAATGAGTTAAGTGAACAAAGATCTAACTGAACAAAATCTTAAAAATCTTGTAAATGGTTGTGTTTTAAACCAATTTTTTTTTTCGAAAAAAGTGTTAACTTCTAGCTGTGTTAATAATAATAATAATAACATTTTTATAGCGTATATTCATTACTGTTCTATGTGCTTAACATTTGGAATAATATATTAAAAATAAGGATATAGTAATATTAGTAAATAAAATATGCTAGATTTGAGTGATAATTTTGGCCCTTTACATCCCTAGTAAAGTTAATCACATTGCTAGACATCTAAAAATCCATTCCATCTGTGCTGTAAAACTTCATACGTCATAGCTATCATACAAATCAATGTAAATCTCAAGATGTATTTGATCCAAATACCCAGAGGCTCAACTTAGCATTGCATTTATCTAAAACATCAAATGACTTCCAAACTCTGATTACGGATGGAATGAGCCAGATGAAATTGCATTATGCTCATTTACTTTCGAGGCGCCTTTCTGTAGGGCAATACCCATCTGAATCATTTTTCCTATATAACTTTCAGGTACTCAAAACGTAGCCAAAAATTATCACCGGAATCACTAACAATAAATATCCGTCATTCGTAAAATGTAAACAATAGTGTAACTAAATGATAGCACTCTGATTGTATATATCTTGAAGGTATAGTGTATTTTTTTTCATTGAATAGATTGCCTGATGATCGCCTTGGCGTGAAAAATTGAGTAGCAAACATGATTGTCTGATTTTTGACTTCATATTTTATATATCATTTAACGCTCTGATGTAAAGCATTAAGCCCTATGTTCAATCAGTAAGGCCCTGTTTACAAGGAGGGCGAGTTACTCGGGTAGGCGAGTTACTCGGGTTGGCGAGTTACTCGGGTTGGCGAGTTACCCGGGTCTATTGTTTATGAGCGTTCTGTTTACAAGCAAAGTGAGAAAGTTATCTCGCCCACCCGAGTAACTTGCCTATCCGAGTTACTCGCCTTGGCAGACCGGGTAACTCGCCTACCCGAGACAACTTTCTGTCACTTTTTGACTTGTAAACGAAAATAGGCGAGTAACTCGGGTAGGCGGGTTAAAATTAAAAATGGTAGCTTTAATTTTCTATTGTTTCCAACGTTTCCGCTGTAGACATCTTTTGTTCTCTAATCGTTCCATTTCAGCGCGCATGCTTAGATTGGCTTCAAATTATTTAACTCGGGTAGGCGGGTTACTCAGGTGACCCTTGTAAACACACAACACATTTTAATTCAGTAAGGCGAGTAACTCGCCTACCCGGGTAACTCGCCCTCCTTGTAAACAGGGCCTAAGACAACTTACAACACATTAATATGGTTTCATGTAACTTTCAGGTACTCAAGGAGATGTACAGCTTGCTGCTCAAGTCATAACATTCAATATAGCTGCAGTTAACTTTATGGTAAGAGAAAAAGACTACAGTCGTACTTGCTTAATATCCCCCTTCTGATACTGATTAGTCATTAAGTCATTGGTCATCAAGTGAGGTGGGATATTAAGCAAGGTAGGAATGTGAGAGTTTGTACGGAGAATTGAAACTAGAAGTCAGTTTTTTTTGGGGATATTAAGCAAGGCTCGACATTAAAAGAGTAGATATTTAACCCGGTTCAATTGTATACACATATTGTTGATTTTATTATTTGTATTGTAGCCAATTCCATGTGATAGTGGTGGACCGGTTATGGATTTTTAAGCACTGATTAACCGTAAATGATAACCGGTTAATTTTCGGTTAATTGAACACAAACAATAGAACAATAAAGCAACAATAGACTTGACAAAGATAATATTTTTGAATGCTAGACAAACAAGGATTATTTACAGAATAGAATCCAGTTATAATTAACCGTTTATTTTTGTTTAGCAACAATAGGGTATCTATGATTGATACGTAAGAAGTATCCTCCCACATATGATGAAATGAGACAGCTTGTATTGTATTACCGTAAGTTGAAAAGGCTAACAAATCATTTGGTATTGAAATTTATTTTGTTGATAACCGGTTCTTTAATTCATAATCGTTTAACCGGTTAATCGGTAAACCGGCCCACCTCTACCATGTGATAATATTTCATGAACATTAAGTGGTTCAAATTTTATGAAATATTTTTCTCATAAAAATAAAAATATCATTCGTTTTATGTTTGGTACCGTAGCTTAATATACTTTAAAATATATGAGAATGAATACTTCTGTCTAATCAAACAAATCTAAGCTGAAATCTGAATCAATTCATTACTGCCCCTGCAAAACAATTTTTCCATGAACTTCAAAAACATTCATGAATTGTCCATGAACACCTTATAAACAGTTCATGAACAGTTTGTGAATGTAAAGGGCCTGTTTTTCATGTAACGAACAGGGAGTTCATAGGCAGGTTGTAAATGTTTGTATCGTTCATGATCTAGTCTAGATGTTAGTTCAGTCATTGGTTCAACTCTTTCATGCATATTATATATTAAATTAGATTAATAGATTAGATTAATTAGATTATATTAAATAGTATATTAAACTATATTACCCAAAATAAAAGGAATAATATTTTTATAATCAGTTCATGAACAGTTCATGAAAATTGAGCCATTTGTGCTAAATGTGAATATAAACTAACCTAAACGTTTATTCAGTTTGATAATTAAAAAAATTCATTGAGAAAGATTGCTTTTCATTCTTTTGGTCTTTCCATTTTTTGTTGGGAGGAGTCTATTATTATTTGTGGTCTATGGCAGTCGTATCAGTTTATCTAGCACTGTAAAGTATATTAAGCTAGGGTACCAAAAAGTAAAATGAAAGATATTATGCATGAACAGTTCATGAAAATTTTAGCCATTTAATGTTCATGAAATATTTTCACAGGCTCGTGAATTTTATATAAATGGAATTTTCTCTTAAAATAATCTTTAGAGCTAACAAAATGTGTACCTGGTAATAATTATTTCATTGATATTAGTTCTGTTTAGGGTTTGCTGTAGCAGCTACCGTCCAAGTTGGTCATTATCTTGGTGCTGGACGTCCTGGCATGGCAATACTGGCATCACGGATTGCTATGTGTTATACACGTACGGAATTTCAATGTTTACATTTTGTGTTCACATTATCCATTTATTTGCATGTGACGGGACAAAACAAAGTGCATAAGACACAGCAGAGGACATATGTCAAAGGTCAAATACCGACTCTGGCACTAGTCTCAACATTCCACGAGCAAGAGCCTGCAATCCTGAAAATTTCCTTACAAGCATTGCGAAGTTGGAAATTGTCTGGATGCCTGCGAAAAACATTTGAGGAGTCGATAAACAGTTCATGAAAATTTGGGGCCATTTAGCATTCATGGACTGTTCATGAACTGTACATGAACCCCTGGACTGTTTTTTACAGGGGGATATTTCTACGTAGAGTATTCATTTTACGGCTTTTTGCAGGAGTTTGTATGAAATATTTTCGAGCAGGAGTCAGAGTTGGAGTTTTTCTGACTATTGTAAGACTATGGTTGATGTGAGGGAGAAATAAATGACACAGTAATTATATCAAGTTAAATATAATCAACTATTTCATCATTGAACTCATAACGCAAGTGTGTTGACATGACTTCAATATCTAAAATGGTATTTTCTATTGAATCAAACCTGTATCAAACCTGTGGTCAATTTATCTACCTCTCTTAGCTGGCCGTTGTATACAGGTTTCTCTGTACTTGTTACAGACTTTATCTCTTACTTGAACTCTTTGTTATTAATTGTTAATTTGTAATTGTAGTGTTTTGTGGTATGATTGTCATGATTATTCTACTTATCGCGAGGAATTACGTAGGATACATATTTACTAAAGATGCGTAAGTACAATGGCTCTTTGTTTCTTTCCATCTCCACAATTTATTTAGTCAACAGGACTAAAAATGATACAGAAACAGTACAGTAGATCTAGACGAGGACATGCAAGTCATTTAGTAATGAAGAAGTTTTGTTTGTTTTTGAAATTTATAAATTTGAATTTGTACCTACCAGTTAATCTTGCTAATATTACTGTCTTGCTTGTTGCAGCCAAGAATTGTGATATTAACCACGGTGAAATACACACTACTGATATCAAAACCATAAAAAAGGTTTGAAATTCTGTGGTATTTTCATGGCATTGTCACATTTTATGATTGTGAATATGGATGTTTTCATGTTTTTTTGTTACATCTTCATAGCATTTTCATGGTTTTAGTGTTGGTATTCAACGGGTCTATATATTAACCAGGTTGAAATAATTAAGTGATTGTGATATTAACAGGATGAGTGATATATAATTGTGTTACTATGTACTGCTGAAACGTTTTCTTGGAATCCTCTCAGTGAATATTATGTGCTCATAGTGTGTGACAGTGGTAATGTCCAGAGCCATCTATTTACAAGAGTTGGGACACGCTTTCATGTGCCGCTATCGTCTCCAATTGGACAGATGCCAGTCACATGGTTTTTGGATGCCATCTTTGTTCTTTTGGAAACAGGTTCTCAATCATTTCAAGTGAAACGCGCGAAAAAATACAATACAATATGGCTGAAAAAAACACACAACATTCTCCTGCACATGCGCACTGTTAAAAACGTGCTCGGGTCCAGGCAAAAAGATACAAAAATGGCAGAAGTGTCCCAACTCTTGTAAATAGATGGCTCTGGTAATGTCGCTATGGTAGAATGCTAAATTTTGATCACACTATGAATCATGGATATATTGAGTTGATACTGAAAATCTACTGAAAACATAGTGGGATGGGATTGAATACTGAAACCATATTGAAATTCACCAGACACTTGGATCTAGATTGTTCTCACACTACTGAAAAACTACTAAAATGCACCTTAGAATTTGAAAGCTACTGACACTACTGGGAAAAATCCATATGAATATTTACTGAAAATCATCTGAAAATGGCAAAACTTCTCAAAAACATTGAAATTTGATGTTACAAATTTGGCTATCAAACTCTTAGGACTCTTAAATTCATCTGAATAACGTATAAAACCCGTCGTTGGATATTTTCAAATCTTGAAAACATGTGAAAAGAAATACATGTGAAAAAAATAATGAAAACTCTATGTGAAGAGTTTCTATCGTCCTATAATTTAGTTTACTGTACTGCTTTTATATGCGTGTTTGTGTGAATCCTACATTTGTCTCTGTGAGGATGATAGTAATGTCATCATGATACTGTACGATTTATAAGGCCCTTATATGAACTCTATAATTGCATTTAATGTAGTATAACCCTACGAAAATGAATTCATAAATGTTTGTAAAGTTCATGGACGTCATGGACACAACAAATGTTTTTGCAGGAGAAATAATATAAAGGCGCCAGCTTATTCCATATAATTATGTTATATGATATAATTATTATTTCATTTCACGGCATTGGACATTCCAATTCTATCCATACATCAGCTTATTTTATCTACTTAAAAACGACCACTTAACATACTTTTCAGAGGCAGAACTTGCATCAAAAGCATCTAGAAATCATAAAAAAATTAAGAGGATTTTCGGAAAAAAAACCCAGTAGTATGATCAAAAGAGCCTAATTTAGTAGTTACTCAGTAAATTTTCAGTCCGGGATGTTTTCAGAATTCATGTTGTCAGGTTTTCGTTATGTTTCTTCTTTAGGGAGGTAATAGCCCTCACCGCTAGTGTCGTCCCGTTTACTGCTGTGTTTGGTATACTAGATGGATTCCAGGTTGGTATTACGGTAGATACACATTAATGTGTAATACAGTCAAATCTCTTATAACGATCACCTCCATAGAGCGACCACCTGTCTATAGTGGTCATTCTTATTCTAAAATAATATTTTCTATTGAATCGAACCTGTATATAAAGGCCGCCATTCTATAGTGGTCGATTTATCTACCTCTCGTAGCTGGCAGTTATATACAGGTTTCACTGTAAGAGCAATGTACAGTATTTTTATGAACGATTGGGCATGTAATATACGACATACATGGTTACCAGGGTTCGATAAAATGGGGAAATTGTGGGACTGAGACTCCCGCAAGACAAGCACAAATTCAGACGGAATGGAAAGAAATAGTTGTATTCAAATTCTAATAAACAGAAGACAAATAACTTGCTTCCTCTTCTTTAAGAGATGAAAATGAAAAGATGCATTTGTATTATATTTTATGATAATAAATGAACAATAATCTCCAAAATAAAGCTTTTAAAACATTTAAATGATTCAATCAGCCAAATAAATTATTTTGGGAAGCAAAATTTTGAATCTCAGAAGAAAAAAAAAAGTTTTATCGGGCCATGCTCGTTACACGTAATCAATCAAACTAGAAGCCAGAAGAAAATAAGGATAGTGTTATTGAAGTTAAAGATTGGGCCCATAATTTCTGAATTTGGTTTAATCGTTTTGGATTTAGGATCCCATTGGAACCATTGGTAACATGTTTTATAAAGTATCACATCATAATCTAGTGAAATCAGGGTCCGACAAAAGGTTCAGCCTTCTGGAATCCTGGAGGCATTTCAACATTTCCGTCTGAATATTTTTGTTGATGTTTAACCAATAAAGCATTAAAAATATCAATTTTCTTCTGAATTGATCTAACCTTCTGGGATCTAGGATTCCAGGACAGGGTTTTTTCCACAATTTTTTTTGGTTTGGAAAACGGACCCAGAAACTGATTCTTCAGTTGAGTTTTGAAACTCAATGTTGAAAAATAAAATTTTTTACCAAATTTTTTGTTTCATCTTCATTAACATCTTGATACAATTTCAGATTTTGAATGGTAATACAGTTGAACATAACAGTTTTTGATACAAATTAAAATTACCATTTATACGTGAAACCACGCAGAGTCTACATTATACTGAATAATATTCATGTCATTCATATTTGAAATAGAAATTTGAAAAATTGATCATTCAAATAGTAAAATGAAGTATTCAATTATATGAAATTAATTTAAATATTTTTGTTTGCAAATATAAAGCAATCTTTCTTGGATAACCTTTTCTTGAAAATAATTAAAAATATGAAACAAACACGCGACAAATATTTCACAGCAACGTCTTAAGGATTGTTACTTTTGTCGGACCCTGAGTGAAGTCCTGCAATTTGATTGGTTGGTTACATTGTTTGGTGTTGGTAGTGTAAAATCTTTTACAATTTCAGAATCAAGTTTATTTTATTTTCCGAAGGTCACTTGAATTTTAAATTAACGAGTTACAATTCAATTTCTATTCCATGTTTTGTTAAAGGAAGCAAAAAATGCACAATGTTAATTTTCCAATAGAGACAATTTTTATTAAAATAAATAATTTTTAATAATATGTTGCAATTTCCTATCCTTCTTCATCGTTGAGCCTCAGTTACAACTTTTTTTAATTGTCATAACACAAATTACTGAACAATGTCTATCCTAGAATTTCCAGACACATGAATCAACCAATAACATTGCAAGGATCTGATATTATATTTTATAATGAATTTTGTTGCATGCTTACCTTTACGATGTGTTTTCTCTCTAGTGTCTTTGTGGTGGGATTATTCGTGGTGCTGGAATTCAAAAAATTGGTGTCCTTGTAAATCTAATTGGTTATGCGATTGCATTACCACTTGCTATTGTCTTGTGTATTGTCGTTAAGCTTTTGATAAAAGGTAACTGAAGTTGTTTTTAATTCAGAAACAATGATAGTTTCTTTCTACTTTCTAAATCCCTTGGAGTTGTCTAAATCACTTTTAAATTTGTCTAATCCTTGTGCTGCCAATGAACATGATTTTAATCTACTCATCGTTATTCGATTTAGGTATGTGGACAGGATTAGCAGTTGGATTGGTTGTACAGGTAAGAAATGCATCAATAACAATAATTGTGAGGGGTTACATCACTCTTGTGAGTTGGTATTGGAATTTAGACCCACTCGTTCTCTAACAACAAACGAGAAATCCGTATCGTAAATGAGGCCACCGAGTTGTTGTTAGAGAACGAGTATAATTTCAAAATATGATGCGAAGATTTCAACATAGTTATTTTTCAAACATGTTTGCAATATTAAAAATATAAGTAAGAGTTACATCTGAATATAGCAAGTCCCAAGTTGTTACTTTTTTGAATTTCTCAAGTTGATTTTCAATTACAGAGTATACATTTAATTTGATTTTATGAAAAATTATCCAATCTATCGCAGCACATCGCCATTTTCAAAACACATGTTCTAACTTTTTGGTTAAAACCGTGCAGGTATAGGTCTATAACCGCACATGTGCGGGTATAGACCTATGCCTGCATGCTTTTAGTGGTTACCATGGAATCTTGTGGGTTGTCTTGACATAACTGCTAAACACATGGTACAAATCCACCAATCGTGACTCAAGTTTTTTTCAAGTGATTATTAATTATGTTTATCATTTGACAGAGCAGTAAAAAAAAATGAAGTAAAAATTGAATAAAAAATCTGTCTAAAGATAATTATTAAAAATATTGTGGGAACAATAAACGTGTATGCTATTAACAATAATCGTTATAAAATAGTGACGTAATAAACAGTTTGTTCACATGTTTGCCATAATAGCCCCATAGGAATACAATATGGCAGTCAAATATTATTTCATAATTTTTATTTTTCTATATTGACAGTGCACTGCATTTACAATCATAATTTACAACTTGGATTGGAAGAAGCAATCTGGAAAGGTAATTATCACGCCACACGTGTGTAATGTGTATTGTTTATTATTTATACACCCTTGCGAGAACAGTTCCGGAGTTCATGAACAGTTCATGAACTAATCATGAACTCCGGAACTGTTTTTTGCAGGGGCAGTACTAGCATATCGAAGCATTCCACAATTTTATATTTATGATAATAAAATATATCTATAACCAAGGTCCGACAAAAGTAAGAATCCTGGAATCCTAAATTCCAGAAGGTTATCTAAAGAAAATTGATATTTTTTATAATTTATTGGTCAAAAATCAACAAAAAAATTCATTAAAAAACTGTTTCACATTTTACCAATGCTAAACTTTAGGCGTGGTATATGCGAAACTCAATTCTCATTAATGTCAATTTATTCTGTTTAATCAAATTTGTTACACATGTGTAACTTAAAAGATGCAGTTGCAATTTCTCTTGAACATTTATTTTGCAAAGTTTAACAAATAACAGTAACCCCTTCACTATAAGTTTTACAGTAACATTGGGAATAATTCTCAATCGCTGCAACACAGGTAACCCAGTTGCTAGCATTATGTGAGTTATTGTTATTAGTCTGCTATATTGTAATGGAAGAATGTTGTTGTTTTTCTTATCAGGCTGTCAAACGTTCAGCTGTCGTAATTAGACCTTGTCGATCAAACAGCGCTGTTTACTGTGAAGCTGATAGTGTATCAAGTGCTGACGGTACAGAATTAGCTGAACTGGTTGAAAGCAATGGAGTCACTCTTAAAAATGAAGGTAAGAACTGAGAAGGCATCAAGGGTATATTGCCTTTCAGGAGAAATCTAAATAGTAACATCTTTATATTGACAATAAGGGCTATTGCTGTCGGCCTCCATGTGTAACACTCAACTCATGCTTGAAGAAAATAGCTAGATGATTTTTGCAGTAATGAATAACCCCTGCAAAAAACAGTTGAGGAGTTCATGAACAGTTCATGAACGATAAATGGCCCCAATTTTCATGAACTGCACATGAACCCTCACAGACAGTTCATGGACAGCTCATGAAATATTGAGTCAATCAAATATTCATGAACTGTTTATGAACTGTCCTTGAGCTCCTGAGATGTTTTTCGCAGGGGAACTGTTCACAAGAGCGATAGGGATACTCAATAACATTAGATATTTGGTAAAAAAAACATGATGCATTTACGAATTCGATCTTACAATTGCTGTACAGAAATTGGAAAGGTAACGGTTGCCTTGCAAACAACTTCTGACAAGGAAATCTTCACATTACCAATTAAGGACCTATATAGCTAGGTATCCAGGTTTCTTTTCAACCCTTGGCGTTGCTTGTTTATTTGTATTTTTAATCAAAAATTAAGATTTGCCTGCTTCAACAACATTTTCTGTTTGTTTTTATTTTTGTTTTGTTGCAACATTTGTTTCAAAATTCCCGCTACTGTACTTCCTCTAATCAAATTACTAGGAATCATTTTGTCATTTAAAAAAATCAGTTTACAAATACTTTACAAACACTTCATGAATGTTAAATAGACTGTTTTTTCAGCAAATTCTAAGAGCATCCAATTTAATTCGAAAATGTGTATTATAAAGGGTTTTTTATTGTCTACTGAAACTAATAGCAACCAACATCTTTAATGAAGGCTACCACTGACATTATGATTTTACAAAGGAAGAACAGTTTAATGTTAACTCTCTTGTGAAAAATATGATTTTTCCTTTTTGGTTTCAAAAAATGAGATAGGAGAATCTCCAAAATACCATGTTCAAGGTCAATTTTGATGGGGAAAGAGTTGCGCAATGTAAAGACAAGTGACATGTACAGATAGAAAAAAAGTTTCATCCAAATACATTGCGTAAAAAAGGAGTTATATACACTTTAAGTATTGTCGTTTATGAACTTCCCATGAACACAACATTAACAACTATGTTACATTATGATGTTAATTAATGTTTATATTATCTGTGTACAGTACAATCAACAGAGTTGTTGTGCCACTTACAAGGCATGTTCTTGAATTTGTGACCAGCTCTTCACTGGATGGTTGCTCCAAGGCCCTGACACCCGGGGAGTATGGGGCAGGTGTGTGATACCCCTCCAATAAATTTTTTGACTCATATTTTCGGACATGACAGTAAATTACAGTGCAAATCGGGATTACAGTACTGAACCTCCCAAATATACAAATGCCTGCCTTTTTCGGGCAAAATGCCCATTTCGTCCGTCAAAATTGACAAATCCCTTCCAATCAGAAATATATACGGTCGTGTGTTGCTTGAGTGTATAATAAAGCCATTCATGTAAATGATTTTTTATCTTGTATAGATGAAACAAAACCAGGCAACGCAAACAATGACCAACTTTTATACAATGGCATTGTAACAAAAACAATGAAAGGCAAAGACTTCATATGGCGTCGACTTTTTGTACTTGCACTATGCTTGTCCACACTAACTGCATCTATTATATCAAGATTTATCCTTCACTGAGAATAATATTCAAAACTGTAAGTACAGTTACTGTTTTAAAGATATCATATGGCTATTGGTCAAATCATTAATGACAAGCGATTGAAGGGGGTTTTTCTCCTAATTAGGCTTTCTCCTGGAATACTTGAGACTGGAATGCGCCATAAAGACAAAGTTTCTGATCATATTTGAAATGCACGTTTGTGACTTCAAATTCGAATTGCAAGATCAATTGTTTTTTCGAATCTCATGGTTTGTTTTGTGTTAATATGATTATTTAACAATTGGCCACTAATGCATGTGGTCTTTATATACAGGGTTAGTTCATTTTATTTTGGACAGTAATGCAGGTGGTCTTTCAATACAGGATGAATGTAATTAATTTATTGACCATTGTAGACAGGTGGTCGATGTATAAAAGTTTGAATGTAATGAATTTAGTTAACAAATGTGATTGACTTGGTATTAATTTTATTTATTTTGCAGATAACTCTTAAGAGATCATATTGGCTCTTCTTCATTGTTAAGAAAACCAAAGAATTAAACGGTTATTTATTAGTACTTTTATACTACTAATATTAAATAAAAATTATAATAATCTAAATTATTTTTGTACTTTTACCAAACTTAAATTGTCCCCAAAGACCGCTAGTAAATATGTTTTCTATATATCGCTATATAGCTCATTACGTTTTAAATTATCTAATTCAAACATGATGGTTTTCTTCATACTTGAATTTTTAAAGTAGATAAAATAATATATTCTCATTTTATTTGTTATTATTTTTCAAACTCTGGTCATTTATGGCAACAAATTGTTTATTTTATTGCAATTGCAGGCTTGCAACCTTGCGGTTTTGAAATTGAACTGGATCCGATTATATAGCAATCCGATGAAGAAATCCGATCAAGAATTAGGATTTCTAAATCAACTCAACAATAAATTAGTTATTTATCCGTAATTTCATTGCTAAGTTCGATTAATCGGGTTTTTCAACTGCATTTTTGCCCAAGTCGAGAGTTTTCTGTGAAGTATAATGAACAACGAAATTATTATTCCTGAAGGCTTCACACATTGAATTGAAATTTTGAACTTTTTAAAAGATGTTCGTTTTCTCTTTCATTCGCCTTAAAATTACCCTCAAATAACATCTACTAAAATAAAATGCATAGCAAGCTTACGAACATCGATATCTAGCCTAATTTACTGTACATACAAATCATTGTTTATAAATACAAACTGCCTTTGATTTGATTATGTAAGAATAATATTGTGGTCTACACGCAGGCTATCAATCAATCTGAGCCTCACTAGTTCATCAAAGATGAAGGAAAAACCGGAACTAAATCAAATATCGCTGTCTACTAATTTCTTATCGAAGCGAAGAAAGGCACGTTTCGCTATTGCTGTGGCAGTAGTGTATCTTCTTGCTCGTGATTTAGTAACTATTCCAGATGGAAAACAAGGTGAAATTTGAATGTAGGGGTAACCAACCGCGAGAGGTAAGCAGAGACCGCAGTAGTCCAGTACTTAATGCAATACTGGGACAGGCGGCGCGCAGTTGGTTGTTTGTTTGTGGCCATGACATCAGTGACATGTGCTGACTGCAAGTTTTGAATGAATTACTCCTAAATTATTCTATTCATAATTGGGCATTCTTTTCGCCCTTGTTATTTTCCAAGTCCACAATTTAGGCATAAGATTAATTTATAGTAGACCTACTAGAGTAAACATTGTAAACATATTATCAATAGCCCGCGTGCAGACCTTTACATCGTCAATATAGGTTTTAGTCTATACGCAGGCTAATAAAGTTGACCTGCGTGTATGCAGCTCGAAATGCTTCCAAGCAAAACAGTTGAATCTGTAAATCCGACTGCAAAGTCTAGTTATTTTTATGCAGCACTAGCAGGATTATATCACATGACATTTTTCGATTAATTAATTGCCAAAGCAAAAGAGCCTGAAATAGAACTAGTGACATGTAACCATGATGTAACTTAAGATTTTTTTGTCACGGTAATTAGGTAATTAGGGGGAGTCGCCTACACCATTCGAACATGCAAAAGACGATCTATGAATATTTATCCTGTGGTTAGTGAATGTTGGTCAACATCGATTCCACCAGGGCATATCTCTACTGTTCCACCAATCACATCCTGATTTGACTTGATGTGTTAAGTATCTTGCTTACTTTGCCAAGTTTTTTCGATAAACCGTTGAGTATTTTTCGAGAAGAAGCATTTGAAAAAGTGACAGCTTCAAATCTTGAAAAACAGAGATTCAAAGTGAAATGACGTCCTACATATTTCACTGATCTTCTATTGATTTTACTGACTATTCTTCCATGATAGTTCAACATAGGTCATCACTGATATAAAATCATCAAGATATAATAATAGCACTATATGAATGATTAATGATTTTCTTCAGATAAAAAAATTAAAGGTAGTATGCTGTCGACCACGCTCTAAAAAGATTGAAGGCATCACTGAAGAATTTGTTAATTTGGGAGAGTTGGCCCTAGTCAGTGGCATACTTACAACGTTTGAAGGCTTACCTAAGCTACCAAAGCTACGAAGAGTAAGTAAAAGACCAGGCACTAGAAGCACATACTTTGGGCGGCTTTAAATAGGCCCTTTTTCAAAACTTTTGTACAATTTTTTTCAAAAGAAATTTGAAAGTACTGTAATAAAATATTTAATTATTGAAATGCTAATTATGAAAAAGAAGTTAAAATGAGCTTAGAGAAAAGCAATATTCAAAAAATGTCTTATTCAATTGATATTTTATATGTTTTAATTTGATAAAATATAGGGCGATACAAAAGCTCAAGTTAAACCTGTATATAACAGCCACCCCATCTATGAGAAGTATATAAATTGACCACTATATGCAGGTGACCTTTATATGCAGGGTTGGTTCAATAGATGTACTATTTTAGACATACCAAGCATAACCACTTTAGACAGGTGACTATAGACAGGTGGTCTTTATATACAGGTTTGATTCAATAGGAAACATAATTTTAGACATCACTAACAGACCACTATAGACAGATGGTCTTTATATACAGGGTTGATTCAATGAAAAATACTATGTTAGACATTGTTAGGGTGACCACTATAGACAGGTGGTCCTAATAAATAGGATTGATTCAATGGCAATAACTATTTTAGACATTACTAGAGTTACCACTATATACAGATCGTCTTTATATACAGGGTTGATTCAATAGAAACTATGTTTGACATTGTTAGGGTGACCACTATAGACAGGTGGTCCTAATACATAGGGTTGACTCAATGGCAATAACTATTTTAGACATTACTAGAGTGATCACGATATACAGGTGGTCTTTATATACAGGGTTGATTCAATAGAAAATACTATGTTAGACATTGTTAGGGTGACCACTATAGACAGGTGGTCCTAATACATAGGGTTGATTCAATGGCGATGACTATTTTAGGCATATCAAAGGATCATGCAGAAGTGACTGTTATAACATTTTTGAGTGTATTAGAATTTTCATAATGTAGTGACAGCTAATTCAGTTTTTCAGGTGTACATTACTTAATCATGAGATATTTCGAGGCTTATATCATGGAAAATTTAATCGGTTTTACATGCTGCAGCTATGTTGAATTTAGTTTGAGAATGCTTTCACCAATTACTGTACCTCCGATATTTTAATTTTTATAGTTTTAATAAATTATGTAAAACTTTTAAATATTTTCGTCATGAATTTTGTTGAATACTTTCTATCAACGTAACATCTTTAAAGTGTATATCCCGGATATTGGGAGATTGCTTCTTTAGATAGAGAAAATTTTCTATTCGTACATGATCTTCTTGTGTTTTTACTTTGCACAATCATTTCTCCTTCAAAAATGCAGTCAAAGTGACTGTTTTGAGTTAATTTTGTGTCTCACTCTTTTTCCTCGAACAGGAACCCGTTTATTTTCAACAAGAGTGTTTACACCGGAAAAACACTAAACATTTTACTTATTTGTCTCTAAATAAAAGCGGCTTATCCTCCGGGCTTAACCAAATGACAATGTGCTTTCGGGATGATGTTTTCAACGTTCAGCGTTTCATTATTTTCAAGATTTAGAGCTAATTTTATCAACATTTGAGATCCAGGAAAAGAGATACAAGCCTCTAAGGTCAAACATTCTAATGTTAGATTTTTCTCACTCAAGTGCTCACGTGATTAACACCTCTTTACGACTTCGCCTGAGCATAGTCGGCATATTTGAAGCGTTGTAAAAATAGTCACACACCTTCAATAACCAGCAGCTATAATCTGTTTAGATGAAGTCGTAAAGAGGTGTTAATCGTGTGAGCACTTGAGTGAGAAAAATCAAAAACTAAAAACTTTTGACTTTAGAGGCTTATATATCTTTTCTTGGATCCCGTATATTGATCAAATATGGCTCTAAATATTGAGCTGAACTTTGGAAACATCATTCCGAAAGCAGATTGCCATTTGGTTCAGCCGCTGTTTACTATTGGTCGAGACAAATAGGTAAAATAAAATGTTTAGTGTTTTTTCCAGGGTAAACCCTCTTGTGGAAAATAAAGGGGTTCATGGTGGAGGAAAAAGAGTGAGACACAAAATTGTAACGTTGCCTCTATTTTTGAAGGGGGAATGCTTGCATAAACTAAAAACACATTAAGAACATACATACGAATAGAAAAAATTTCTCTATCTAAGAAGCAATCTCCCAGTGTTCGGGATATTAACTTTAATGAGCCATGGAGTCCATGCTGGGACACTGATTACTTTGCTCCAGGAGCTTGCATAGCACAGTGTTTTGACAGTCACTTCAGTTCATATTACTGTTATGATACGTAACATGTGTGCAGACAGACTAAAGGTCTGCATTGAATCGCATTATGTAATACAGTCAAACCTGTTGTAACGGTCACCTCTATAAAGCGGCCACCTGTCTATAGTGGTCACTTTTGCAATGTCTAAAATAGTATTTTCTATTGAATAAAACCTGTATATAAAGGCCACTTGTCTATAGTGGTCAATTTATCTACCTCTCGTAGCTGGCCGTTATATACAGGTTTCACTGTAGTAATTTTCAGAACAGTCCAGAAAAAATCCAAATAATGATTCAGATTTATTGATTTGATCCATTTCGACCATAGACATAATAGATATAGACTGCTGATGGCGTTCGAAAACGGGCTTAAAACGTAGCACCTATGGGGATCCATAATGGCTGACACATGCTCCCAAAGTGGCGGGAAAGCAGTGTTTTGACCCAATATTGTTGTTAGAAAATAAAAGAATAGATGGGGCCGGATTATTTCGAGCTACTTTTAAAGCAATTAAATATGATTGAAATTAACAGTTTTGTTGTGTATCACTCAATTTCGAATCAAATCTGCTCAATTATTTTATCAAATTTTCACTGAAATATTTCAATTTTGTAAGTAGATATATCGCCGCTTTTGTAACAATAAGACATCAAAATTTCAGAGTTGCTCAGATTTAACATTTATTAATCATCCAAGCTGTATTTACATGACAAGGTGCATGTTTACTGCTGGTTACAGCAAAACACAGGACGCAGAATGAGTGTAGAAAAGTTGATATTGAAACAATAACAAACAAATTGCAATAATGCTACGAAAAATATTCAAATTTAATTCACCAAATATCCAAATATTTTACACCCCATAGTGATAATAGTTATAAAGTCTAAGATTGATGAAGATAGCCACAAATTAAGCCTCATAACCAGCAGTACCATCGCAAACAAGCGTAGCGGATACCAATTAATATCAAAATATGCAAATTTTTATCATAATCAATGTTTCCGAGAAAACACATAGCCGTAGACGTAGATCATGAGCTTATAATACGAAATTACATTATATATGCAAGTCTGCAATAAGCTGAATTAAACAAAATGAAATATGGTTATGTTTTTTAAATTTGATGATAGCAAAAGTTTGCCTGTCCACACAACGAAGCAGGCAACGATGAACGAAGCGACTTTTTCCCGTAAATAATTTGTATATCTTTCCAGCTTTAAGAGAACTTCATCCAAAATAATCAAAATAAAATCTCTTTACAAGCATTTTTGGAACATAAAACTACTTTAACTCTTTTCAAAACTGTTTCCTACAAAGTAAGACCCGACGGCCGCTTTTTCTGTCTCAGTAAAATTATTCATTCAACCATGTTCAATAGAAGATGTCAAGTGGCATGACGAATCATTCGAACGTTTTGAATCAGTATTGAATTACAAAACGATGTAAGCAAAACAGAGCGACTCCACTGAGCGATACAAACTTTTAATCAAGATGACATAAAAACATGAAATTAATGAAATTTTGAATATATAAATTTTTATATTGAATTTCATTGTCTGAAAACAATCAGTTTAACGATTGACAAAGTGATTGATTTGCCGATGCCGATTATTTTCCGATTAGTAAAAATTGGCGCCAATGATCGTCAAATTCGATTGTTTTCAGAACAATCGTCTCAATCAATCAGAACAATCGAAAGGTTTTAATCGTTCTGTAACATCACTATTTGAGGTGAAACTTCGAAGATAATTTTTGTTGTGTTTTGACCATGAGAACTTTTAAACCGACAATTCATCATTTGTTTGGGGCTTAGACAAGACAGTATTATATATTTATTGTTTTTATTGTTTTCTGAAGTTATGTATTACATCAAACTGCCAAGCCAGTCGTCATCGTTTTATTTGGTTTATTAAAATGTTTTAATTCTGCTGCGACATCAGCTTGGTTAAGCGTCTGCATCAGGTGCGCGTGGTCCGGGGTTCAATCCCATCGGTCTGCCTTCTCATTTTTTTTTATTTTTTCATTTGATTTATTATTTGGATATATTTTTCTTTATATTATTATATTATTTGGATATTGTTATAATTTATTTCATTTTATTTGATTGAAGTTGATTTTTTTATTTGATCTGATTTTTATATCATTCGATTGGATTGATTTACTTTTTTGAATTTGATTTGATTTGATTTTTCTTTGCATGATGATTTGATTGATTTGATATTCTATTGAATTTGATTTCAATTGGTTTATTTTGATTATTATATTATTCACCATGAGTCCGAGCGTAGCAGAGCTATTTTTATTCATTTAATTAACTAAAAAAAGAGTAATCGTTAGATAATTTGTTGATATTTTCAAGGAAATGTGAAATATGATCTGATTCAAAATTGATTGTAAGAAATCAAATATATCCGACGATAAACAATCCTACGCTTGGCACGTGGAAGTGGAACATCTTCATTGGATTGTTGTGCCTTTGTCTACATAACATTTAACATCTTAGGACATTGTAGTGGTTTGTTTGTTGTCTTATATATATTGTAACTTCCGTTTATCACTTCATGTAATAATCAACTGTAATATGTAATCTCTCTCTTTCCTTGTAACCGTTGTAGGGTCAACACCCTAATAAATCACACAATAAATATGTAGTTTTATCTATATGTCTGAACCCTACAACATCTTATCGTGGGCCTGTCGCTGTGTTGTCAGTTATGAAAATGAAACGTTGATTTGATATGTTTACAACTTCTTTAGCCTCAGATCATGGCCTGATTGGCTAACGGGAAATAAGATAGAGTCGGTCCACGTAATATATATTGTATAATTCATTCATTCATATGTATGCTTGGGGTAGCACAAAATATCACATAATATAATGTATCAGACAAAAATCCGGTCGGATCAGATCGTATTTACAGATATCCAATGCAGACTATGGAAAAAGCAACATTTCGAGTATTTATCTAGCCTGCGTTACAGACCGCGATTCATTCACAAAAGAATAGGGTCTGTGTGAATTGCTCGGTTTCTCTGTCCGGGCCTTGTATCAGAATAAGATTGATATCACATAATTATGCAAGATTAAGATGATTCTCAGCGGGATTCTCACATTACTTTATTCACTTCAGTTGACATGATTGCAATAAGTTCTATTTTAGGCTTCGTAGCTATGACAATTAATTAATCGAACGGAGGTGATGAATTTATTATCTAAGAACAATAGATTTACCAGGCATCGATCAGAAACTTCCGCTCTACGTTTTCGTAGAGTGGCTGGACAGAGAACTGTGCAAAACACACAGACCCTATTCTTTTGTGAATGAATCGCGGTCTGTAAACGCAGACTAGTATTTATCCAAAAGCTTATCAATTATGCAAAGTATTTTGTTGGCTGTTTGAAGCCTTGTCCTCAGCAAATAATTCAACAGCAACAGCAGATAATTTTAGTTATTCATGGCAATTCATTTTGGAACCATAACATGCCAAGTGACGCCAGGACATTGCACGTCAGGACCTATGATTGTTTTGTTATTTCTTTTCAGCTTGACATGGCAGACAATAATATCTTTCATGGCCTTGAATATTTGCGAAACTGTCCTAATCTCACACATTTATACCTTTGTGGGAATCAGATTGATGACATTGAAGCATTGCGGCCTTTGGTAAGAGTTATGCTTTGTTTGAGACACTACAACAGGAGCCAAGCCCTCTCACATGTAGTATATATATGCAGGTATGTTATAGTTACTTTTGATAATTAGCTACACCTTTTCTGATTCAATTTCAGAAATTTCCAAATTAATATACAGTAATTTTAGATGGATAATTACTTTACAGACAGCTGCCGATTTCATGTGTATAGATGTCAATAATGAAGTTAAGGATAACTATTTCTTGAATGTGAATAGTTATTGACAATTGGCTTATCGAGGATTGATGAATGATTGGCTTGTCGGGAATTGGGATTGTTGCCTCGCCAATATCCGTCAACCCCCGTCATCCTCCAGCCTCTGCTAATTTCATTGTGCTCCCTCTATCGAGCACTGTTCTCGTTACCTTCGTTAATGACAAATCTACACACAAAATCTGCAGTCGCTTGTAAAGCAATTATCTGTCTGAAATTCATTTGGAACTGTATGAACTTCATTTGGAAATTTCTGCAAATCATTTGGAATCAAAAATTCTGAAATTGAATCGGAAGTTTCTGAAATTCAATTGAAAGATTTCTGAAATCCATTTGAAGAAGGTGTAGTTACAGTTACAACTTACCGTTACTTGATTGAAAATTTCAAAGCCGAGTTACCTTTCCCGTAAAGAAATCTTGATAAATTGATCTATCAAATATCAAACACAGGTATCGAATAACGTGTATCCAATATCTTTCACAAATAATAAATTTAGAAAACATATTGAATAATCGTAGTACAATCAAACCTTTTATAACGGTCACCTCTATAAAGCGGCCACCTGTCTATAGTGGTCACTCTTGAGCTGTCCTAAATAATATTTTCTATTAACTCAACCCTGTATATAAAGGCCACCTCCACATAGTGGTTAATATATCTACCTCTCATAGGCGGCTATTATATATAGGTTTCATTCTAATTGTAAATTCTACCTTTTAGGCCAAACTACGCGATCTTAAAGTAATGGAACTATTCAATTGCCCAATTACAAGTCAAGCGAACTATTTGAAAAAAGTGTTTGATTTGATCAAGTCACTTGAATTCCTAGATGCTGTGCCACGTAGCCGTTTTGACAGGTATGTTATAATATGTGTTGGTTTTTATATTTACTCATAACATGTATTAATGATTAAAGCAATATCTTAGTTGAATTATATATCCCCGATATGGGGAGTTTGATTCTTTGGATAGAGAAAAAGATTATTCGTAATCGTACATATTGTTCTTGTATTTTTGCTTTGCGTGATCATCACCCCTCCAAAATTGCAGTCAAAGTGACGATTTTGTGTCTCACGAAAGAATCAAGAACAAAAAAGTTATGACTTTAGAGACTTATAATTCTTTTGCTGTTCCTCAAATCTAAATAAAATCTATATTTACATCTTAAGCTGAACGTTGGAACAATCATTTTGTAAGCAGATTTTCATTTTTTTTCAGCCGGATTTGGTTTAGACACAGAACGTTTAAAATATTTAATGCTTTTTCTGTTGTAAACCCTCTTGTGGAAAATAAATGCTCTCCTGGTGGGTGAAAAAGAGTGAGACACAAAAATAACCCAAAAGGGTCACTTTGACTGCATTTTTGGAGGGGTAAAAATCATGAAAATCTACTCTGACACATAGGCCTACCTCTATTCTATAGCGTTATGTATAATAAAACTATAAAACTAGAAAATATTCATTAGTTATACAGTCAAACTTGATCATAGCCACATTGTATCATGTCTTCGATTATCAATATATGTTGGACCTAAAAAAATGATTTGCCTACACATTATCACCACCTTAAATATTTGTGTCTAGCTGTGATGCAAACCCTCACAGCAGCCTGTTTGTAATGCAGTTGTTTCTCGATCCTGTCACTCTTCAGTAAAAGTAGCTAGCAGGATCCGAATGAACAGTTGAACATTTGATAAAAAAAAGTATAACGATTTTACCTTTCGTATTGCTTGTTGAAATATAAATGTAGTGATGTAGGCCAAACATCACAGTGAAACTCTCTTGTGGTGAATAATATTGTTCCTTTTTTGGTCAATTTTGACGAGAAAAGAGTTGCGGTGTATGAATAACGCAACAATGACATGTACAGATAGAAAAAGGAGTTCTATCTAAATCCATTGTCTTAAATATTTTCTTTAACCACATTTAGGCCCTGTTTACAAGGAGGGCGTGTAACTCGGGTCTATTGCTTATGCGCATTCTGTTTACAAGCAAAACGCAGAAGTTGTCTCGCCCCCTCCCCCTGAGTAACTCGCCTACCTGAGCTACTCGCCCTAGCAGACCGGGCTACTCTACCACCCGAGACAACTTTTTGCTTTGTAAACACAAATAGGCGAGTAACTCGGGTAGGAAAGTTAAAATTAAAAATGGTAGCTTGATTTTCTATTGTTTTGAACGTTTCCGTGGTAGACATCTTTTGTTCTCTATCCGTTCGTGTTCAGCGCGAATACTTAGATCCGCTTTAAACTGTTCAACTCAGGTAGGCGGGTTACTCGGGTTGCTCTTGTAAACACACAACATATTTTAACTTGGTAAGGAGAGTAGTTCGCCTACCCGGGTTACTCGCCCTCCTTGTAAACAGGGCCATAAATATGGTTTAATATTTTACTATTACAGTAATGCTAACAGATCAACAACAGAAAATTGCTGCAACCCTGAAAAGGAATCTGTGAAAAAATTATTTGATGATGACTGTTGGAAGCAAAAACGGTAAGCACAAAATCGTCCTAGAATACTGGTACAGTCAAACCTGTTATAACGATCGCCTCTATACTGTGTCTATATCTATCACTTACCACGGTCACTTACCACCTGTATATAGCGATCACTCTTGCAAGTATTTTCTATTGAATTAACCCTGTATATAAAGGCCACCGACATACATCACCTCTATACTGTGTCTATATCTATCACTTACCACGTTCAATTACCACCTGTATATAGCGATCACTCTTGCAAGTATTTTCTATTGAATTAACCCTGTATATAAAGGCCACCGACATACATCACCTCTATACTGTGTCTATATCTATCACTTACCACGTTCAATTACCACCTGTATATAGCGATCACTCTTGCAAGTATTTTCTATTGAATTAACCCTGTATATAAAGGCCACCGACATACATCACCTCTATACTGTGTCTATATCTATCACTTACCACGGTCACTTACCACCTGTATATAGCGATCACTCTTGCAAGTATTTTCTATCGAATTAACCCTGTATATAAAGGCCACCTACATACATCACCTCTATACTGTGTCTATATCTATCACTTACCACGGTCACTTACCACCTGTATATAGCGATCACTCTTGCAAGTATTTTCTATTGAATTAACCCTGTATATAAAGGCCACCAACATACATCACCTCTATACTGTGTCTATATCTATCACTTACCACGGTCACTTACCACCTGTATATAGCGATCACTCGTGTAAGTATTTTCTATTGAATTAACCCTGTATATAAAGGCCACCGACATAAATCACCTCTATACTGTGTCTATATCTATCACTTACCACGTTCAATTACCACCTGTATATAGCGATCACTCTTGCAAGTATTTTCTATTGAATTAACCCTGTATATAAAGGCCACCTACATACATCACCTCTACACTGTGTCTAAATCTATCACTTACCACGGTCACTTACCACCTGTATATAGCGATCACTCTCGCAAGTATTTTCTATTGAATTAACCCTGTATATAAAGGCCACCGACATACATCACCTCTATACTGTGTCTATATCTATCACTTACCACGGTCACTTACCACCTGTATATAGCGATCACTCTTGCAAGTATTTTCTATTGAATTAACCCTGTATATAAAGGCCACCGACATACATCACCTCTATACTGTGTCTATATCTATCACTTACCACGGTCACTTACCACCTGTATATAGCGATCACTCTTGCAAGTATTTTCTATCGAATTAACCCTGTATATAAAGGCTACCTACATACATCACCTCTATACTGTGTCTATATCTATCACTTACCACGTTCAATTACCACCTGTATATAGCGATCAATCTCGCAAGTATTTTCTATTGAATTAACCCTGTATATAAAGGCCACCGACATACATCACCTCTATACTGTGTCTAAATCTATCACTTACCACGGTCACTTACCACTTGTATATAGCGATCACTCTTGCAAGTATTTTCTATTGAATTAACCCTGTATATAAAGGCCACCTACATACATCACCTCTATACTGTGTCTATATCTATCACTTACCACGTTCAATTACCACCTGTATATAGCGATCACTCTTGCAAGTATTTTCTATTGAATTAACCCTGTATATAAAGGCCACCGACATACATCACCTCTATACTGTGTCTATATCTATCACTTACCACGGTCACTTACCACCTGTATATATCGATCACTCTTGCAAGTATTTTCTATTGAATTAACCCTGTATATAAAGGCCACCGACATACATCACCTCTATACTGTGTCTATATCTATAACTTACCACGGTCACTTACCACCTGTATATAGCGATCACTCTTGCAAGTATTTTCTATTGAATTAACCCTGTATAAAAAGGCCACCTACATACATCACCTCTATACTGTGTCTATATCTATCACTTACCACGTTCAATTACCACCTGTATATAGCGATCACTCTTGCAAGTATTTTCTATTGAATTAACCCTGTATATAAAGGCCACCTACATACATCACCTCTATACTGTGTCTATATCTATCACTTACCACGTTCAATTACCACCTGTATATAGCGATCACTCTTGCAAGTATTTTCTATTGAATTAACCCTGTATATAAAGGCCACCTACATAAATCACCTTTATACTGTGTCTATATCTATCACTTACCACGTTCAATTACCACCTGTATATAGCGATCACTCTTGCAAGTATTTTCTATTGAATTAACCCTGTATATAAAGGCCACCGACATACATCACCTCTATACTGTGTCTATATCTATCACTTACCACGGTCACTTACCACCTGTATATAGCGATCACTCTTGCAAGTATTTTCTATTGAATTAACCCTGTATATAAAGGCCACCGACATACATCACCTCTATACTGTGTCTATATCTATCACTTACCATGTTCAATTACCACCTGTATATAGCGATCACTCTTGCAAGTATTTTCTATTGAATTAACCCTGTATATAAAGGCCACCTACATACATCACCTCTATACTGTGTCTATATCTATCACTTACCACGTTCAATTACCACCTGTATATAGCGATCACTCTTGCAAGTATTTTCTATTGAATTAACCCTGTATATAAAGGTCACCGACATACAGGGTCAGACAAAGGGATCCATGAAGATTTTAGCTAATTCAGAAGAAAATTAATACTTTTATGATTTATTTGTCAAACTTCAACAAAAGAGTCGGCAGAAAATGTTGAAATGCCTCTAGGATTCCAGAAGGCTGAACCTTTTGTAGTGCCCTGTCAATCAAGTCTGCAATCATGCTCGCACTTGTTATACCAATGCCTATTGAATCTGGTATGCTTCAATTTTATATTCCAAATTAAAGTCAAACCTGCCATAAGGGTCACCTGTATACAGCAACCACTGATATGTATTAGTCACTTTAACAATGTCTGTAATGTGGTCAAACCTCTTATTATTGTCACCTTTGTACAGTGACCACCTGTCTATTGTGACCAATTTTCTACATATCATATATTTTATTATCTTCATTTTTTACTTTACAACAATGATTGATTCTTCAGTCATTCAAGAGCAGTTGAGTTGCCAATTTTAATGGTTTTCAAGCTTTTAAAGGTTCTGTATTCAATTTCAAAATTTTCTAAATACTATCAGAGTTATGTTTTTAAAATAATTAGGCAAACAGTGAAAGTCCAGAAAATGTGGTACCTACATAATGGTACTGTAATATGTTATAATTGTTTTCATAATATCTACCGTCAGGGTTCGATAAAGCGGGAGATTCTGGGACTAAGAGTCCCGGAAGGCTAGCACAAATTCAAATGGAAAGGAAATAAATAGTTTTATCCAAGTTTTTTTTTAATTACAGAAGAAAAATTATTTGCGTTCTTTTGTTGGACAGAGAAGTAAAACTGTGCAGTTTTCACATCATATTTGCATGATCATATTCGTAAAATGAAAAGATTTGAAAGCGTAAACTTGCACAATGAAATCACCCAAAAAATGTTCGAAAAGAAAAATATTTTATCGGATCCTGTCTACGCCATCATGATTTTAATTCATAATGTTTTGAAGGTTTGAGAATTTTGTGATTAATTGGAATTTTTCTTGTTTTAGGATATCTACTGTTCAGCGAAGAAAAATTATTGTGAAAAAATGTTTGTTTTGTGGAGAAATGAAAGTGTGCTTAACTTGTTCGCGATGCCATGCAGCAAACTATTGTAGTTCTAAATGCCAAAAGAAAGGTTATTCATTACATAAGCCAAATTGTTTGAAAATAAAACAGTGTCTGGATACATTTGACTTTACCGAGAAAATGATGCTTGACAGAGAGGCAATGCGCCGTGATTTAGGTTCAATACCTGAAGATCAACATACATTTATGGTTTATTGTTCAGCAAGACAAGAGCTCTCATCATGCTACCTTGAAACTGGTGTAGCTGAAAATAATGAAACTGCTATAGATCAAGCATTTATGGAATATTTAGCTGTTTTCAGTATGTCATACTCAGACGTACAATTCTCGCGTTATGACTTAGCGTTTACTTTATTACTTCTTGATCGTAAACAAGACTGTTATGATTTTATTAAATGATGGGCTGATGAAAATTATAAGTGTGGAGACGAATGGGAATATTCCGACACAGATACTGCCATCTTAGAACTCCGAGGTGAATATCGAGCTGAATATGAAAGCGAGGAAAGTTATTGGAAAGATATGTTGAAAACATCTAAAGTTGGTAAAAATCTGGAAACTATTCTGCTATTGGCATTATTAGCATTAAAAATGATGATTGTTCAAGATTTAGAAAAACATATCAAAGAAAGTATGGCAATGTTTATGAAAGGAACAGATAAAAAATATGGTTCTAATTCTGCAGTGTCAAAACTTGCGGGTAAACGATTGATTGTTAATAAAATCTCAACCTTATTAAAAAAGAATTGTGGTTTAGCGAGGCAAAAAGCTTTAGTCGATAGTTATTGGTGTAAAATTGAATCAAATAACCCAATTATTATGAAAGCAATTGCTAACCCAGAACATTTATTATCTCATCCTAAACCACGGTTTTTTATACCAAATAATCCTACTCATGAAGCTTACCACGCTGTCCATTTATCATTAAAAGTATTTCAAAAATATAGCCTTGATGTAAAAATTAAGAAGAAATATGGAAGTAATGTTCAATATCAGGTGAATTTTAATTTTTAAACGTTCATCTAGTTATTCATACTATTTCAAAAATTTGAATACCACTTTGAACAAAAGAAATTGTATGAATAATCATTTGAAATTATTTTATTTTTAATTTCAAAATTCGAATTTTGTTTATTGCTACTTGAAATATTGTGTTAAAAATTATTTTAAATGATGTTGTTTTTATATTTATTAAATTTATTTTTTTAACATTGGATTAATTAATGTTTATGTTAATGATATTTTTTATATTTATATTAATTTCCTTTGTAGTTTGTATATAGGATAACACTGGATTAGTGATTATGATGAACTTAATTTTCTTGCTATTGTTTTTTCTGACGAAAGAATATTAACAAATGCACTGATTGTATTTGCTAAGAAACCTGTTTTGATTATCAACCTGTATACACCGACCACTTTTATTCTATTGAATGTATCCCTCATATGAAGACCACCTGTCTGCAAAGGTCGATTTTCCGATACCATGGTTGTTAAAAGTACAAATTTGAGGTAAAATATATTAATCTAGCCTGCTCGCAAGCTCACTCTCAAATGTAAACCTATTTGCTGAGCTTTGACGAGAAACCTGTTTACGGAACGTTGGGTGTTTGCCTGGATGCTTTCTATCACAGACATGTACAAGAGTGATGTAATTGTCTTAATAATCATGTAACATAATCTTTGTAACATATCAATTATCTCTCATCAATTTCACAACAACAATGATTTGTTTCCTAATTTAATGGGTCATTGATTTTTCATTAATTAAATACAATTTCAATGAAATTCCTACAACTATCATTTAGAAATAGAACGCGAAGAATTCAACATAATTGTTTTTCAAACTCTTAACATTCAAAATGTGTGTTTTCTTTGATTAAATTTTTAAATTAGAAGTAAAGATCTTATATTTATATAAGTAATATATATAGTAATTATATTAAAAAAATCAAAACTTAATGCTGACAATTGAATAGTGCTCAATGCTAGTGAATAGCAGAGCAGAGCGTAAATATTAATAATGAGTAGATCAAGAAAGATAATAACTCAGTTAGTATTTATTGTCTGATGATCGTATAATCACGTGAAACTTGGGAGTTACAACCAAAGAATGTGTCTTTCTTAACCTACTCATTATTAATATATCTTTTATAATTGATAAACTTACTTATATCATCTCATCTGCCAATTTATGATTATCTGCCAATCTGGAACCAAATTGATAAATCAATTACTATTTCAATCTAATTAATTAAGTAGATTTTTTTCAACGTACTTATATCTGTGTGTCTGTGACTCTCTCTGTTTCTAAGACTGTATATTTGGTTTTGATCCGATCTCGTTTTATAGTAATCCGATCCAAAAATATGTGATTCGTAATTTCACCATGATTTTAATGGGCCTCGTTATTGGAGATAAAGGAAAAACCGGAACTGCCTTTACTCATTTACAGCATAAAATATCGAAGAGTGGTTTGGTGCTTTTCAAAATGATTCAATTATCTCATTCAGCTCCATATTATGTCCGCCGTAGGTTCACGTTTCGCTGCGTGTTTTGGCAGTACAATACTGGGTTCTCGAAGTTATTAATTTTCAACTTTTTAGATGGAAAATAAGGTGAAATTCGAATGTGGGGGCTACCACCCTCGAGCGGTAAGCAGGTCTAAACATGCAATGCTTCGTAGGTCGTAGGATATTATTCGTAGGTATTATTGATTCTTTTTTTGTCAACTATTGACAACCAATTGAATTTCTCTTTTAAATTGTTCTTCATCATAATTGAATATTTATTTTGCAGTTGTTCACTTTCCAAAGTCCCCAATTTAATAGGCCTTTTCATTCATAGGGTAGGCGCCAGTGTACTAGCAAATAGCCCCTGACTATTACTTTTGAACGCCTGTAATTGTACCAACTGTATATTCGTGACTGTATTATATGATGCATATTTGAAAATAATATTGAGACATCAAAATCACTACAAAACAAAAAAGGACAGTAGCCTACTACTCCAATGCCATTACAGGATCCCTATTATTCTCATGAAACACCAACCACAACTGTAGGGATAAAATACCAACTGCAAACTCTTGCAAACCTACCAACCAATCCTCAACCCATACTGAGATAGCATCAAGCTTGACCAATAAATAACAGTGATTTAGAAAAAGCATTTACTCTGGTCGAAACAGCGCTATTATTGATTGTTGTCCTCCTCATGTTAGCACGTCTTATCATCATAAACCTTGGTTTGATTCTGAATGTAAATCACAGAAGAAATATGTACTATCTTTATTTTTTTAAAATAATGCATGGATCAAATGATATTAGCTTGCGATACCATTATTCAGACGAGAGAAAGCGCTATCAAAAGTTATTAAAATTCAAAAAGTCAATGTATGAGGAGAAAATGATAATTAAAACTGTTGAACTTTCTAAGAAAAGCCATGGTTATTATTTAAAAAGTCAAATGAAAAACAGCCATTATCAATTCCCCTGGACACTCTCGTTGGTCATTTTCAAAAACTATTAAATCCATCTGGTAAATCAGCTCTCCTCGATCATACAACACTTGATTTGTCGTCTGATGACTGGTAGGCCTACAACATCTTATTTGAAGAAGATGAAGTTCTAGCTGCAATTTTATCTACATCCGATCATAAAGCCACTGGTATAGATTGTATTACAAATGAGCATTTAAAATTATCTGTTGAACAACTTTTACCACTTTGGACTATGTTTTTTAATTTATGTTTAAAACTTGGAAAAATTCCACAGCATTGGTGCTGCAGTATAGTTAAGTTATTATTTAAAGGTAAAGGACTTCGAAATGATCCAAATAATTATCGTGGTATATCCCTTCTCTGTTGCCCATTGAAAGTTCTTACGTCTTTAATGAATGGCCGTTTTAAAGAAAACATTTTTCACTTAATTCCATTTGAACAGTTTGGATTTCAAGAAAGCAAAAGCACATTACAACCTTGACATATTCTTATTTCCGACATACATCAGCAGTTTTCAAAACCCAAAGGAGAAAGGCATATGTACTTGTTTTGTAGATTTTACGAAAGCTTTTGATAATGTCACTTGTTCATTACTAGTTACTAAATTACAGAAAATTTTTAGAATTGATGATTTATTTTTACGTTTGGTATCAGCTTTATTGGAAAACAATTTTATTTCTATTGACGATGGTCTAAACTTTGCAAACTCTATGAAACAGAATCATGGTGTGTTTCAAGGAGATTGTTTATCACCGACTTTGTTTATTTTATTTATTGCTGACCTTGAAGAACGATTAAGGAACTCTGGCACTGATCTAAAATGTTTATTTTACACCGCCGATTTGGTCTTATAATAAGACTCTTATACTCTCCCAATAGCAGTTCTGTACAAAATGGACTTGATATTTTGTTTGATTGGTGTAATGAAAACCATTTATCAGTAAATCTTGCAAAAACTAAAATTATAAAACTCCGTAAAGGTGGCAGACTTAATTAGACAGACAGATTAATTTATGTATGGCACTAATAAAGTTGAATATGTAAAGTCCTACACTTATCTTGGAGTATGTTTGCAGCAATCTTTAACTTTTCACCAACATATTACAAACAAGTTGAATAAATGCATGATCACTATTGGTGCTTTACAAAATCTGTCACGAGTATCACTACAAACATCTTTAATTATTTTTTTATATGAAAGTTGCTCCAATAATCACTTATGCATTTGAAGTCATAGCTCATTTTCTTAAAGCACATCAACTGGTGTTTCTAGACAGAGTCAAAACAGCGTATCTGAAACGAACTCTATGTGTCCATACATCATCATCAAATACGTTAATGTTCATTTTCTTCAACATACCTTCTTTCGTCGATGATATTAAAGGCCGCTTTCAATTTCATACCGAATCTGTTGACACCTGTCTTAAACAAAGAGATGAGAAAGTTGAACAACTATTATCAAGTGACTACATAAATGCTCCAATTTTAAAATCTTCAGGTTGGCAACCATGCAACCAAACAAACCGCAACTATCTCGCTAGACTCTCAGTGCATGGCTTTCATCATGAAATTTGCACCAGGAAAGACTATCATAAACCTCAAGTGAACTGCTTTTGCCAGCAGTGTAATGGTTGTGCGACTAATCTCTTCATACCTTGGATTATCCATCCATTCCATCCTACATCGGTTTGACCAAAAATAAGGAACAATTATAAAAGATAAAAAAAAAATGAAAAAAAAATAAAAAACTCCTAACAAATTAATAATAATAATAATCTATATAATAAAAGAAGTAGTCCCATAACCATAATACCTAGAGTATTTTTTAATAACATATATATCTCACATTATCGTACGACATGGTTGAATACATTATATACCTTACTTTTGGAAATATACTGTACTTAATACATTTAAATAACTATATCAACTTGTTTTATTTTGAACATATGATTTTAAACTTATAGAAAATGTACATAACACAAAAATCAATCTAGAACCAATTTCAAATTTTATTGATTACTTCAAAATTTCCTACTTAAGATACACAGGATTCAGCTCTTTCTTCCTGCAGTATTTAATACAGTAGATACCAAGTCTAGGCTATCAAGGTTAACAGTTTAAAAATACACAAATGGATGTCTACTCATGATGAAACGATAATCAATTCAACATTTGATTCATCATCATCATCATCATCATCATCATCATCATTTATTCAGAACCTGATAAGTTTTACAATAACTTTTTTTCACAGGACTGATAATTGAAATTGGATTGAAATTGCAGTAATAGAAAAGTATTTTGCCTGCAATACTTTCGAATCCCGGCTGCTTCTGAATTTTCTGCGAACAGTATTGCAGGCAAATTTGTGAATATATGGTAACCAGGCTCATCTATCTGTTCTTTTGATCAGCAAATGTAAAAAGCGCTAGGCCTATAAACTGTAAATTAAAGTTATTTTCAATTGTCACCTCGGTAGTACTATAACTTGATAAGTAAAAGTAATAGGTATTATTTAATCAATAATCAACTTCCGTAAACTCAACACCAACACATGGATATTCGTTATACAGTGCTATTTAGACCTAGCCTCCTTTATGGAGTCTCACTTTCATGCATACGTATGAAACAATAACGCATTATCATTACAACCTCATTGCCTGCAACTTCTTTTTAACTTAAATTTCTAAGCGTCTCGCTATCTCTGATTTCATTATTTTACATGATTTTGACTTTGATTTGAAACGGAGGATTAGCTCAGATGGCAGAGCAACCAAACTTCAGATCGGATCATATCTGATCGACTGTGGTTAAAATCCCCCGAAGGTCAACTCAGCCTTGACTTTATCTGAAACATCAAATGAGTACCATCTAAGGATGGCGGATGGAATGGTCCAGAGGGAATTGCATTGTGAGTCGCTGCGGCGCATCTTTGCGCATTGGCAATCGAGACCTATCTGCCATGAAATCTGTTGAAATTGACCTGCAGTGTCGCTGCTGAGATCGACAAAGAGCGTTTAAAATCATTGCTCTTAGCAAAAAAAGCCACTCATCTAGAAATAGAGAAGTGGTACGGGTGCCTTCGGTAGGGCGACACCGTCTACATTACTTTTTTGACTTTGATTTGATTTTCGCTGAATTGATTTTTTTGACTATACAATAACAATATTGTGTCTGCGCCGGCAATTATTCAACATCCTTGATAACTGATATAAAGTATAATGATAACATTATAATGCATTGATGATTTTTTTTTCAGATGAGAAAATTGAAGGTAGTATGCTGTCGACCACGCTCTAAAAATATTGAAGGCATCACTGAAGAATTTGTTAATTTGGGAGAGTTGGCCCTAGTTAGTGGCATACTTACAACATTTAAAGGGTTACCCAAGCTACCGAAGCTCCAAAAAGTGAGTGAATAGGAAAGTAATTTAATTGTAGGATTGAGGATTTGAGAATGGATTAGCGCAGATAGAGATGGTAGAGCAACCGGATGTGGATACCAACTTTTCCTTCCAAACTTTTTTGGGTGATTTCATCATGCAATACGTTGTCTTTGACATCTCTTTATTTTATGGTTATAGCCATAAAAATATGATAAAAACTGTGCAGTTTTACTTCTCTATCCAAGCAAAGAAATCAAAGGATTTTTCTTTTGATTTAAAAAAAAACTTGAATACAACTATTTCTTCCCCTTCTGTCTCAACTTTTGCTAGCCTTCCTGGATTCTCAGTCCCAGAATCTCCCCATTTTGTTGAACCCTGCTTCAGAGGTCTGATCATATCTGGTCAAACTGTGGTTGAAATCCTCCGAACCTTGATCTTGACTTCATCCGAAGGATCAATTGAATACCGTCTATATCGGATGGTGGATGGAATTATCCAGAGGTAGCTTTCATGTGGCAACTCTAAGGAAATTGAGTTTGAGAAAGGAAACATGCCAGTGCTTACCAGTTTGTGTATGAACAGAACATGGCATAACAGCTTGAACTGATTATCACTTCACGTCAAAGAATCACAAAACTTGAAAAATCTGTTTCACATCTAACCAAAATACACTTTACTCTACTTTAATAACCCTTTGAATATTTGATCTTGGAAACATTCAAACACATTATCTAAACTTGATTGCTAAATTAACGCCTGTGCTTTTTTTTTCAGCTTGACATGGCCGACAATAACATCTTTCATGGCCTTGATTATTTGCAAAACTGTCCTAATCTCACACATTTATACCTTTGTGGGAATCAGATTGACAACATTGAAGCATTGCAGCCTTTGGTAAGAGTTGTGCTTTGTTTGAGACTCCTCAACAGGAGCCAAGCCCTCTCAAGTGAATTAACGAAAAACTGTATCGTTAGACGGAACTCCATACATATAAGTCATGTTTCTCCAGACAACATTATATACCCTACAGATACCCTAAATTATTTACTCTATGTTGTTTTAGTCAAATTGACAAATTTTACTGTAAACTTATCAAAAATTCGATTCACGTTCCATAGTTCACTGCAGTCAGAGCCTTCTTATCATTTCAAGGAAATCCAGCATTGGAGGAGCTTTATGGTCTATGATCATGGTTTGTATTATAGAGATGACACGGCTGCTATAAAACGCACTCCTAAAATGATCAAGGCGTGCTATCGCACACCATCAGATGAGTGTTGTCATGACAACATGCATCATGATTATCAGTTGTCATGGCAACACAAATTTATTCTTTTCAACACCATTATTTGCTGGTAAATCCCAACTCGATAGAGTGGAGCATGTCTCTCCATTCAAAAAATTGCCCAGCAAGTTGAATTAGAATCATTATAATCGTAGATTGAAGTTCATTGAATAATAAGTAATAATTAAGTAAAACAGGAATTTGAAATGAGATTTAAATATGTCATCAGAATCATCACTAAACTTATTTGCGAAAAAAATTTTTTTTTACTCTTTTGGTGTGCAATTAATCGCACGTGTCAGGGTGTTCAGGCGTGCGCGTGCACGCCTTATAATATAATCCATGTCTATGATTGTTTTGTTTACCCATGATTTTGAGAATTTGTATAAAAGAAGATGGGATGAAAGATATTTATCAAGAAGGCACTGACTAAACGTAAACTGTTATGTATTTAAGTCTTTATTGATGAGTTAAAAAAACAACAAATAAGAATATATGTAGGGTATTTATGTATACATTTTCTTATATGAAACGTGCCACTTTAAAAATTTGTGGCGCTCGGTCTAAGTTCTTAGCCACCAAAGTTGAGTAATTTGTTCAGACCTGTGCATTATTCAGGATACAATGTAATCCGCTCACAGTGAAGCTCGCGCTTCAAATTTTTATGAAATTTCAGGAACTGTTCATTAACAGTTTATGAAAATTAGTCCATTTCTGTTTTCATGAACTGTTTTTTCGGAAAACTACTGAATAACTACTGAAAATAACGAAAATGAAAAATTTTGTTTTCTCATTTTTCAGACATACTGAAAAACTACTGAATTTGATTTTTTTTCAGTACTTTTCAAAGACTACCCGAAAAATGCCAGTTTCAGTACTTTTGAATCTCACAGTGTCAGGACACCCCTGTGTTTTAGTATCATCATGAAAGTTGCTTCTAAGAAAATCTATTCGCGTTGTCAAATATTTTAAATAATTCCTGATAAATGCAGAATCTGATGCTTGCAGTTGATATTAGACAGTTAATAGAAGACATTGTCAATGATGGCACAAAATAATAACATTGAATTTTTACATTTTAGGCTGATTTACATGATCTCAAAGTAATGGAACTATTCAATTGCCCAATTACAAAGCAAACCAATTATTTAAAACAAGTGTTTGATTTGATTAAATCACTTGAAATCTTGGATGCCGAGCCACGCAGCCGTGTTTATGAGTATGTTTATGTGTTGATTTTTATATTCTACTAGCAATTTTTACCCGCTCCGCTGAGTATTGTGGTTTTATTATTGACATTTTAGGGAGCCGGTGAAAACCCTATGAATTCCTTGCCTTTCCTTCTTGACTTTAATATCTATTTAATGTAGAAAGTTATGTAGGAACTTCCTGAAACATTAGAATGTTCTAGATGTTTCAAGAAGGTTCCTACAAAGCACGCTATTTTCCATCATTCTATTCACTTTTTTCCAACCTCAGAACAACAGTCGGAATGATAAGAGGGCTTACCATAGGAGGTCAAAGATGAGGTCAGAATTATAAAAATTTGTACATTATCTCCTTTTCTGCAAAATCGAAAGTTTCTAACGTCCAAGTCAGCTATGCCCGGTGTGGGGCACCTTTTTTGTTTGAAGTGAATATGATTTAATAAAACAAATACATTATGAGATACAAGGGTTTTGGTAGCTGAATTTTCTTTTTTCTGTCAAAAACGTGTCAATCGTCATCCACGGTGTGCGGTCTAGTCTATGCACCCGCTATTTTACGTACATATCACCTCCATGTAGCATGTGTTAGTCATGTGCTTGTCAGGCAACTCGACTTTACAGCCAACAGCATTAAAATCTACCATCCTTTATACCCATCGACCGTCCAACTGCATTCAACTGCATGGGCAAACAATCCAAACAAACTCTGTTGGTTCAACAAAGTCAAACAAAGTCGAAACGACAAAGTTGAATTATTTGCTTGGGCCTTTCTATACATGTTTATTCAATAGAAAATACTATTTTTCACATACCAAGAGTGACCACTATAGACAAGTAGCTGCGGTATAGATGTGACCAATACATAAGGTTTGCCTGTATTGTTATTGTATCTTGTTAACTCACTGCTATGCCGGATATCACAGTTATTATATTGATTATAACTACATTTCAAGGGCTATACCATATTATCTGCATGACGTATGTCCCTGGTTTGAAATAAATCAACAATTGAATATAAGAGACTAATCACCTCATGCATCTATGATAAAATTAGTAGCGCGCAGCAAAAATTGAAAGTACTTCACCTCTGTGACTGATTGAAAATGAGATAGTTGTGATGGGACTTCATTGGATTATGCCTGTCCTAGATCGACTCACAGTACCTATAGCTACACTACGAATTTTGAAAATCTGAAAACCTACCGAAAACTTACTGAGTAACTACTGAATAAGTCTCTTTTGATCGATCAGTAGCTTTCAAATGTTAAGGTGCTTTTCTGTAGTTTTTCAGTAGTATGAGAACAATCTAGATTAATTTAAGTGCCTGATAAATTTCAGTATGTTTTCAGTGTCCAATCCTATTCCAGTATGTTTTTAGTAAATTTTCAGTAGATATTCAGTACATCCAAGATTCATAGCAGTAGTCAATGTCGTCTCACAAGAGATTTAGCCTTCCGGAATCTTAAAACACTTTCAACATTTTCTTCGGAATTTTTTTTTGAGGTTTGGCCTATGAATAAGAAAGTGATCAATTTATTCTTCTAAATGTTCTTCTAGCCTACCAGGATCTAGGATTCCAGGATATTTTCTTTCAACTCCACTTGTACACTTTTATCTTTGATTTAACCACATTTAGATACGTTTTAATATTTTATTATTTTGCCTTACAGTTTTTTAGTATTAGTTGTGGTTATATTCACCATATTTACATATGTATTTATACTACAGTAAAACCTGTATATAACAGCCAGCTACGAAAGGTACGTTGATCACTATAAACAGGTGGCCTTTATATACAGGGTTGATTCAATAGAAAATAGTTATTTTAGAAATTGAAAGAGTGACCATTATAGACAGGTGGTCGCTGTATAAAGGTGACCTTTATAACAGGTTTGACTGTATTCCATTATCATAGGGCCCCAATGAAAATCACGTATGTGAGTAGGCCCCCCTATTCAAAGAGTAAATTTCATTCTTTCATTCAATATTACAGTAATGCGAAAGAAACAGAAAATTGTCAAAATGCTGAGAAAGAACTCGTGGAAAAGCTATATGATGATGAATGCTGGAAGCAAAAACGGTAAATATATCGCAAATCTACAATCTGTGTAGTAGTATAGTCTCATTGAAAATATCGAACAATCATACGGATACTTCTACTATCAGATAATTATTGGAAATAGTCTAGAATTATTCACCAAGATATTCTGAACTAATTAGAGTGGAAAATCTACTTTTAAATTTACGCCGTTTCCATATGCATGTCTGTAGTATGTAAGGCGGGGATTCACGATGTCATTTAAGATGCAATATACTTGAAACACATATCAATGGATTCGTCATTAACCAGAGGGTTACATGGCCAGCTTCATTTTTTAAGTAAATACATCTAAGTTACAAAAAACCAATAAAAACTGTTTCGCTTTACAACAACAATCATTTCTCAGACTAAAGCGCTAGTTAAACAGCTTCGCACTTCGATGAATTTCTTTTGCCTCGCAAATACAAAACAGTACGACTGTACGATCTGTATATTTTCATCATAGTGATTCTCAGAATGAAATTCAAACGAAAACAAACAAAAACACATACATTTATAAGAAAGTGAAGAAAATAAGATGTGTTATCAATGTCTTATCTTTAATTGGAAATTATATAATGATTGATCAGAAATTATAATATTAAATAAATCATTGTGTGACTATTACACTGAGTTCCACATATCTAAAATGGCAGGTTTCTCCAAGCAACTTGAAATTCACAGAAAATGTTCATAAAACTACCATAAATACTTTCCTGTTTCCTGTTTTAGTCAAATTTTATTGTGGAGCTCACCAACGATGAATTTTTAAATCATTTCACGGTCAGAGCCCTTTTAATTCATACATTTCGTGTTTTTGTCGTGCTTCTATGGATTTACAAAATCATGGGAAAACAAATGAATCAAAGATCATGAAGCTCACATGCAGCATTTTCTCAAAATTATAAGCAGCCTTTGACTGTGAATCATGAAATATAAATTGGATTTTTGAAGGGTTTACAATAAAATTTAATTAAAACAAGAAATAGGGAATTGTTTAGCACATTTTTATAAAAGCTTTTATGTGATTTTCAAGTTGCCCGGAGAAACATGCCATTTTAGTTCTGTGGCGCTCGGTCTATATGTTATTTGTTACTTATTTAAGCATCCATACTATTTTTTTATTGTACCTTTGACATCTTCAAAAGGTTTAGATTATTATTAAAATGTCATCAACCCTAATTTCAATAACTATTTCTGGTCTTAAAAAGGGAAAGATTTAGGATTTTCTAATATAATTTTATCATATCTAAAAGAGGCTTTCACAAAATGCGGATCCTTGGAATCTGGTGCTCAAAAGGCCTACGTAAATCTGGAAGGTTCCAGTTATCACCCTTGCAAAAAACAGTTTATGAACAGTTCATAGAAATTACTTCAATTTTAAATTAGAGATTCCCAGAGACAGTCAAACCTGCCATAAAGACCACCTGTAGATAGTGACCACCTATGCTTTTCTACATCAAATTCAGAACCATCGAATTAATTCGTCAACAGCAACAGATTATTGGATTTCCGTACTAAATGATGGAAATGCGAATTAGGGATCAAAGCTAACTTAATTAATTGTCCTGTTAATGAAAATTACATATATCAAATTATAGTACTTTTAATATGAATTCACCAAGCGTTGCTATTGTTCTCCCTATTTTATAAGTACATGGAATGTCGAGTCACAGCTTGAAGCAGATTAGAAGGCTTCGATACTTTTAATCAAACTCTTCTTACTTGAAAGTATATAAATCAGGCAAGACTATAATTTAACACTATAAAAATTATGTGCTGCTACAGCAAAACATTAGGAATCTAAATTTATTCAAATATTCCCCAAATCGATTGAAATGAGGTCTTGAATGTCATAAAAGTACATCAGAAATAGCAAGTGTTTGTATGGAATGGATTGAGAGCTTCCAGCTTGCGTCAAGCTGTGCTTGACATTTTGATCAAGTGCGGTGTGACCGCGTTTGGTAAATTGAGACATATGGAATATCTATGCTGAAGCTGTCAAATATTCAGCACACTTAATTTTATTGAGACCCAACATTGATAGCTGACAATAGTCAACTTTTCATAGTACCTATAACTTTGATTCAACGGCTATACCCCTGCGAAAAACTGTTCAGGAGTTCATAAACAGTTCATGAACGTTAGATGGCTCCAATTTCCTGAACTGTTTATGAACCTCCACAGACAGTTCATGAACAGTTCATGAACAGTTCATGAACAGTTCATGAAAATTTGGGGCCATTTAACGTTCATAAACTGTTCATGAACTCCTGAACTGTTTTCGCAGGGGTAATACGAGTTCAGTACTTTCAAAAAAGCAACAAATGAACTGTTATCATTACGATGTATAAAATATTGATAACTATTGGTGCCATTTCATTCGACCTGCTTCTATCGGATTCTTAACATAACTCAAGTATTAATTCATGCAGGAGGTACATTCCCGTTATAAATGTTTCACCAGCAATTGCATTTTCCGCCTAATCGGAATCTCTGAAAACATTTTCATGATCAAGAACCTTTTTAATTGGAATCTTCATACGAAAAGAGACTGACAATACAAGATTGGACCGAATGATATCATTTGAAACTATCTAACCTTTAATATAGAGTTTCCAAAACTGTTTGTTCATCCATCACTTCGCCATTTTTCAACCAAATATTTTGTACATAACATTATCAGAACTGCTGATATTTAAACTAGGTTATCATATATGTTTTGTTTCTATTTGCGATTTATCCTTTGGTAGCGAAATAAAAGAAATCATTTCCATTGCTTCCTTTTGCGGCTCCCAACTGCAAACTAGCAAAAACAAGGGTTTCCCCCATTCGATTTCCAAATCCACGGCTATGCATCATTGATCATGCACAAGACTGAAAAAATATCTAAGGTAATTTTAACTCTGCTCAAAGTAACCCAGCAACGTACGAACCTTATTGCTAGTATTCAATAAAATCATAAGATCCAGTAAGCAATACAATTCAATTTACCTACAATAATATTAACATAGAAATAGGCCTTGATCTGGGCCTTCCTTGATAGCATTTTAAATTAAAACTCAATGTTGTCATGATCATTATCAAAATACATTGCAAAAATAAACATTTATATTAGTTATGCCTTGAAGATCTAGTGGCAATATTCATTGTTCCATACCGTAAGGTGTTTGAAGAGAAATATACAGTTTTAGCACAGATATTTGATTTGAATATTAATTTCGGTACATACAAAACGTACTATAATTTGATCTACTGTATGTACTTTTCAGTAACATCACCTGCGATCAAAACATCTATTTTACACGAGTGATGATCTTGGTACAAAACCTTACTTTGAGGGAAGGCCATTGCCCCCTAAATAAACAACAATATTTTCAGGTTTTCTCCTATTACAGGTTAGCTGGTCTGATTCTTCTGAAGTTTGAGAAAAGATAAACATGTATTTTATGATTGATTAAAACCATGTTATTTTGTTTCAGGATATCTACTGTTCAGCGAAGAAAAATTATTGTGAGAAAATGTTTGTTTTGTTGTGACATGAAATTGTGCTTAACTTGTTCGCGATGCCACGCAGCAAGCTATTGTAGCTCTAAATGCCAAAAGAAAGGCTATTCATTACATAAGCCAAACTGTTTTAAAATAAAGCAATTTCTTGATACATTTGAATCTAAAGAAAAAATGATGTTTGACCGAGAGGCAAAGCGCCGTTTTATAGGTTCAGGATATCAAGATCAAGAAATATTTTTGGCATACTGTACCGCACGGCAAGAGCTTTCATCTTGTTACTTGGAAGCTGGTGTGACTGAAGATAATGAGACGGCAATAGATCAAGCATTGATGGAATATTTAGCTGTTTTCAGTATGAGCAGGTCATATTTAGATGAGCAATACTCACGTTATAGTTTACCATTTATTTTATTACTTCTTGATCGTAAACAAGACTGTTATGATTTTATTAAATGGTGGGTTGATAAATATTATAAATTTGAAGACGAATGGGAAGATTCAAATATTACTGATACTGTCATCTTAGAACTCAGAGGTGAATATCGAGCTGAATATGAAAGTAAAGAAAGTTATTGGGAAGACATGTTAGAAACATCTAGACTTGGTAAAAATCTGGAAACTATTCTACTATTGGCATTATTAGCATTAAAAATGATGATTGTTCAAGATTTAGAAAAACATATCAAAGAAAGTATGGCAATGTTTATGAAAGGAACAGATAAAAAATATGGTTCTAATTCTGCAGTATCAAAACTTGCGGGTAAACGATTGATTGTTAATAATATTTCATCTTTGTTGAAAAAGAGTTGTGGTTTAGCAAGGCAAAAAGCTTTAGTCGATAGTTATTGGTGTAAAATTGAATCAAAAAATCCAATTATGATGAAAGCAATTGCTAACCCACAAGTTTTTTATTCTTATCGTATGCCACAATATTTTATACCAAATCATCCTACAACTGAAGCATATCACGCGGTTCATGTATCATTAGAAGTATTTAAAAAATATGGTCTTCATGAACAAATCAAAAAGAATTACGGAAGCATTGTTCAATAACCAGCTAATATTAACTTTTAAACATTCATTTTAGTTATGCATGCTATTTCTAAAATTTGAATACCATTAACTATGAAAAAATAAATTGTACGAAACATTATTTGGAATAAGATTTATTTTTATTTTTATATCACAGTTTTCAAAATTTGAAATTTCGATTACTGCTACTTGAATTTTATTTTTATTAAAATCTCTTTGAAAAGCAAAACTTTGAATATTTTATTAAACCTTATTTGGAATGTTGTTGTTTTTATATTCATGTAAATTTCATTTTAGTTTGTACATATGATAACACTGGTTATGATAAACTAAATGTTATTGTTTTTTCTGACTACAGAATATTACTGATTGCAATGATTGTGTTTGAAAATCTCTGGCAAGGAACCTGTCGTAACAGCCAACCTGTGTACACCGACCACTGTTATTCTATTGAATGTATTATATAAAGACCACCTGTCTGCAAAGGTCGCTTTTCGGATACCATGGTAACGAAAACTTCCATTAAGTTTCCCTTCACGTTTTAACAATGTATTCATAAAGGAAATTGCCAAATATTTAGGAATGACAACTTCTTAACCCTCGAAGAAGAAAAGATATATATAGTAAGATTGTCAAAACTCCCAAATGCTGAATATCATTGATATAAATTACAGTAGTATGTCCCAACTCCAATTATGTTCAACATCAATACTTCAATCGTGTCATTCGACCCTGAGACAAATTAATAATCCGACCGTGGAACAATCTTCCTGAAGACATTTGTCTCAGCGAAGAATTTGTAAGCTCTCAAAAATAAATGAAATGATTAAGATCTATCAACTATTGCTAAGTATATTCTGTTAAAAGTTTAAATTCAATCATTAATTTATGTATCACATGTAATTAAAGGGCGGTGCGTAAATGGGAGCCTTAGGTTTTCCCTGTATTCGCCCGTCAAGATTTAAGCCCAGTTTAGATGAGCACATTTCCTGTGACAAACATCTATGCCATGGAAGTCTATAGTCAGTTAAAGACCATAAAATGACCAGCAGCCTTTGCATATTTTTGTCTTTGAAATCTGGACCCAGATTTCAATCACTCGTTTTCATGATATACGGCCCGCCTTTGTGTCTCCTTTGCACACACGCTCGATTTTGCAAAACATTTCGTAAAACGAACATGGAAGCATTCTGTGATTCGGCCAAGTTATTTATCAACGAACTGGTTTGGAAAGTTACAAGAGCAATAGAGGTGGACGTCGTAAGGGCTTTCGACGCTTGAATAAATGTGTACCACGAAAATCAATTCACTTGCTATGCTACTAGCGTCATACGAATTGAGGAAGGAAGACAGAGTTGAAAGCTAGAACTGAACTCGACTGATTCAAAATTTCATGTTGGTGTTTACTTTATACAAGAATATTAGGGATTGAAAGAACGGGAAGAGATTTGTTAGCATTCAAAATCGAAATTTATCGCCGAAACAAAATGAAATTATAACACCAGGTGAATTCGATTTTTAATGCGGATACTTTGATCATTGACTCCAAATTATGTTTGTAAACACGTAGGCTCCGTCTAAAAATAGTTAGTAACATACCTATGTGTGTTTTATATTGCATTGTTTTTCTGCAGTATATATGCACGTGAATTGTAAAATTTAGAATCATATGAATTTATTTAGTGTTGATTTGAAAGTACATTTTATCCAAGTTGTTTTGATTTGTGTCAAACTTCTCAGACAGATAATTGGACTGTGACTCCCATTCCGCTATTTATTTTTGAGCCGTATACATTTGTTGGCTATCTATAGCCATAGACTTTGCGTTTCGACAAGTAATAATTGAGATTTATCCAAAACTGAAATTGATAAATCAGACTATTTTCTCGAGCTTTCTGTCGTGTCTTTCCGTAGCAACAACCACGAGGACAATCCTCTGACGTGAGCGCTGACGTCACTTTCCAGAGGATTAGCCTCGTTTCTTGTGATCCAAAACAACAAAACAAAGCAAAGGCTGCTGGTCATTCGAAACTCTTTAAGGCGAGTTTACAAGAGAACATTTCCCGTGACACACTAAATGTGTCACAAGATGTCTAACTGACTAGACTTCCATTGCATAGATGTTTCACAGAAAAATGTGTCATATTTCGATATATACACGGTCGCAGTGATATTACTGCCTTTACTGGCAACAATCAATGATGTGATAAGTCAAATTTTATTTCGAACTTATTGTTTGATTGAGATAATGTTTACAATAAGAAATGAAAAGAACAATTTCCGGTTGAAGGAAACGTGGTTCAATATTCCCGCCAGTAATGATTTGTTGGTTCCACCAGCTATGATATCACTTCACAATCACTAGTGGCAAGAGGCAAATTACTTTTAAATAATCATACCATTCATTAGCACCACGCATCACAGTTATTTAATTAATGACTGTCGACGAACTGTCGCAGACTGTATTGCCTGTTGAAGATTTGCAATTTGTATATGGTGAAATTTGACACGAAGGTAAGGGTTTTTTGATTGTTATCTATTTCTGCATATAACTTTGTTTCATGCTTTACAGCACCTGCCTGCAATGTTTTCAATTGATTCCACTACATTTACTACGGGCCTGGTTTTCTTGTTTTCTTGCAAGTTTACAATGTATCACAGATATTGTTTAGAGCTTTTTAAAAGAGTATTTTACAAGGTTAAATACACACGTGGTAGAAACGTAGAAAATTCGGCAATATGATTAGGTCTCTATAGGAAAGAAGCTGTCCGTTTAATCTCTGGGGCATGCCGTACAAGCTTATATGATGCTAGGTAGGCTATCTATCTTCCTCCAAGTTGAACTATGGATTGACGCAAACAAAATACGAAACTCAAAAGCAAAACAGCTGGAATCTTGAATTAAGATTAGGCAACATTAAAATATAGCAGTTGACAAAATTTGTAGTTGATAGGAAACAAATTTTTGTCTCATGATTCATTACAGAAGTATCCATGGTCTATCTTTTGGATTTTTTATCAATTGAACTTTGATTAATTAATAAGAACACTATGATATGTTTATTGTTAATAATTTTTTAATAACAAATAAAAGAAATGTTTCTTTGTAATTCGAATATTGGTGTAAAGCGAATTCCCCTCCGATTGTCAGCTGGGGATTCCCCTAGGAACCAAGTCTCGGTGCAGTGTCTGACAAAACCATTTTCTTCCGGACTCTGATCAAGTCTAAATCAGAAAAATATCAATTTCCTCTGAATCTCCCCCCATCTTCCAAGTCTCCCGGGATCCCCACTTTTGCTAGACCCTGTAAGTATCAATTATAGATTAGTTAAAGCCTTTTTCTAGAAGCATCTATTTTGTGTCATCATTTTAAAGATTTTTTACTTCTCTTTTTATAGCTCTAATTTCATCAAATAAGAACATGGCTGATACCAAGCTGAGAAAGTGTCAAGCTTGCAAAAAGGAAAAGCAATGCAAAACATGTTCACGATGCAAAATAACATTTTATTGTAGTGTTAAATGTCAGAAGAAAGCATTCCCTACTCACAAATGTAATTGTAATGATATTAAACGAACTAAAGCAAAGTATACTTTCCATTCAGAAATTATCAAACAAGCCATTGGTCATAATTCAACACCTGGAGATGAACCATTTGATATCTTGGAGAATTTAAAGCGATTCTTTGTCTGTTTTGATATGTGTGAACATCATGCATACTGTGCTTCTCGTTTGGATTATGGTTTGGCACTTCTAGATGCAGGTATCACTGAACATAATGACTATGCACTTGAAGCAGCATTATACGAATACATTGGGGTTTTACGATTTTCAGATACAGATGGATGTGGTGCCAGATTCCAGATCCCGTTTATATTAGTGTTAATGAACCGTATGCAAGACAGTTACGATTTTCTTCAATGGGCAGTTGGTATGGATCTTGAAGAGACCTATGATAATAAAGATCCTATTTTACTGTATTTGAGTAAAGAGAATATGAATGCCTTACCGAAGCATGCAGATATGATGGGAGATTTACTTGAATCAGAAGAAATACAGGAGACATTAGATGCATACTGGATTTTAGCATTAGTTCTATTAAAAATTATTATTGTTGAAAAAATCAAGAAAAATGTGGAAGTTGCTTCGAATGTATTTTTGGAAGGAACTCACAAAGTTGAAAATAACAATTCGTCAATTATCAACATTTCATCTAATAGATTGGTGATTGAAAGAATATTGTATTATATCAAAGTTAGTAATGGTTTATTTCAACAACAAGCACTTCTCCACAAATATTGCCGTCTCATACATAAACGCAATCCAAGAATTTTGAAAGCAATAGCTTATCCACAAGATATATTACATCTGAAACTTCGGTCATCTACATATACACCAAATTCGACATCTGAAGTTGTTCATGCTGTAGCTTTAGGACTTTCTGCATTTCAAAAAACGGGTGCAAATAAAATACTAAAACGAAAATTTCGAAAAAACCCAAAATCTGATTGTAAAGTCAACCCTATTAATTATGTTTTTAATCATTAAAGTAATAAAAATTAATACTATCCTGTATATTTAAATAGACTATCTAGGACGATATATCTTTGAATTGAATGTGACCTTTGTGGAGAGGTAAATTTTTTTCACAATATATTAAGATATTATTGTTCCCTTCGTTGGTCCTAATGTATTCTTATCTTTCTGTTCTGTTATTACTTAAACCAATAATACAAAGATGTATATTACTACACAATAAATATAATATATAAATAGATTTGTTTTTATTCTGTTTCAAGTGTGTTTACATTTTGTATTTTTTTCCTGTTTTCTGTTTTAGAGAAATTGATGTAGGAACGATTCCACTGTCATCTGTAAATAACTGCATTTCTTGTTCCCAATAGGTTAGATCTCTGCATTTTACTAGCCTGTATGCAACTCAAGATATTTTCTAACCAAAACAGGAGCAACATTTTGAGTCTGCATGCAGGCAACGTGACGTCATCCGCGTTATCCTTGACTGCCTCACCTCTGACTCATTTATATTGCTCATATTCTGTAAAAAATGAAGATGGCGTTTTTCAGAATGGAGAATTTCAACTGAATTGTCTAAGCTTTATAACTAATGTTATCTATATGCGAAGAAGTCAGATAGAAAAATTAAAATATGGCTTACTATCGAATGAATTTAGGCTTAGCTAAAGGTTTTCTCTGTAATGGTTTCAACGGTTCTGTTCAGAGGCGTGCATTGAAGTCGAGTTTGTCAAAATTGTCAAGTTATCGAACGCTGTGTACTGGTTTATCAAATTCAAAAGAAACACTAGAGGTTGGTAATATAACTCCATCTAGCTTAGAAAATAAATCAGCAAATGTTTATAAGCCATCTTCTAATATTGAATTTATATTTGATACGCACGGTCTTGTATTGAAGTTACAACAAAATGGATTCACATTATTACAAGCAGAAACATTGGTGTCATCTTTGACAGAAATTAATAGAACAAGTGTTAGTTCTGCTACTAAATATATGGTAACTAAAACAGAACAATCACAACTTGAATTAAAATTAAATGCAATAGCTGAAGGCATAAGAAAAGATATGATAATATTAGAAAAAAGTGAATTAGGTTTATTGAAAGGCGAAAATGATAAAATGAAAGCTGAAGTTTTGCAATTAAGAAAGAATCTTAACGATGAACTATTAAAACTTAAATCAAATGTTACATTAGATATGACATTGGAAAAAGGACGTGCAAATGAAGAAGTATCATCGTTAAAACAATTAATTAAAGATACAAATAATAGGATTGAAACGGAAGTGGCAAAACTGAGGACAGATATGGAAGCACAGAAATTAGACCTTATTAAATATTTAGTAGGTTCTGTATTATCAATTTTGACTGTCTCCATTGGTGTATGGAGATTTCTAAAAGCATAGCTATTTACGTATTGTTTTATCGAGATAAAATTCCTGTCATATTCAATATCAAGACATTACAATAAGATAATAATAAAGTCAAGAACAACATATGAATTTTTTCTACTCACAAATAGCTAATTAAGTTATATTCCGCAGCACACAGCTAGTATTTCTCTCTTTGATTCTACACTGTACAATACATCTGATAAATTAAACTCTTGATTGTGAATTTGAGCCTCGATCGCAGTTGTATTTCGCAAAAGAATTCTATAACTTGGTGAGAAAATTGGCCGGAGGAATTATCTAGGGCCGGAGGAATTCTCTCTCTGCTCCTTCAGCCTTCTCGCTGCTCAGGACTGGCTGCTAATAAACTAACGTATGTTTCTGACCGGCGGGGGATTCGGCCCAAATGATAATGAAATGGGAAATTTCCCCAAAAATGGCAGGGCATTTGTATATACAGTTAGGATTTTTTTAAATATATGAAGAACATTTTCGATCAGATTAATTTGTAATCTTGAAAGTTGACTTGATTCAAAATTCGAATAGTTAGTACCCTGTAGTCAATCTGACGCACACCTCTAATTACTAGCCTGCATCACAGACCAAAACTTTTTTATTTGTATTTGAGTTTTAACAATAAGAGCCTGGAACTAGTCCCGGTGCACATTTTAAAATAATTTTCGACTCTAATTAGTTCAGAATATTTTAGTGAATAATTCTAGACTATTTCCAATAAGTAATTAAGTATCTGATAGTAGAAGTGTCCGTATATGATTGTTTGATTTTTTCTATGGGACTATATTACTACATAGATTGTAGATTTGCGTCTGTGGCTCATGCTAACCTCTTATTTGTACCACACCATCATAAATAGAACCGTGATCCATTTTGAAAATTATAATTAATCTGTCACGGTCTGGTGTAGCTTGAATAATTTATGGCATGTTCAAACAGATTGGACATGCCCCCAAAACTAGAGGCTGTAACGCACAGACCTTAACATTTTCAAATGTTCTAGTCTGTGACGCATGCTAATCTCTTATTGTACCGCATTATCATAAATAGAACCATGATGCTGTCAGGTAGATAACAACCCTCATGATCAGAAGAATATAGTAGGTAATTAATAAAACAAACAGATCTGTGATTCAGAAGTTGTACAACACAAATTAGGGATTGCATTTCAAATTAAGGTGCTTATATATATATATATCAGCTTTACAAGTATATTTTTAAGCATCGTATTTTCATATGTAACAAATAATTATAGCCTATATCTATTTAAAAGAAACTAAATGTGATCAATAAAATAATAAATTTCTTGATATAATAATATTGATTACAAAACTACTTGTGTAGTGATCTTGTTTTATAATATGGGAAAAGTATCTCGATATTTTTCAATGTAATAAGTTTATATATTTGTATTCAAAATGTCTGTGTAGACTAATTACTTGTTCAAATAATCCATTAACATTATTGAACAAAAATATTATTTACTATTATTTAAGATTTTTTACATTTCCTTTTCACGCTCAATTTACTTCTTGCCAAATCCAGATAAGATTTCCTCTGTTTTCGAGTCAACTTTATGAGGGCTTTTTATTCCAGCTCCCTTTTCTAATTTTTTCAAACGTTTGGAAATATCTTCAATTGTTTTATCTAAGAATCCACTTTTAACACCATGTTTGCCAAATGGCACTTCAAATTCCTCTTCATCAACCAAATTATTTGACGAGCCATCCAATTCTTCTGAATATTGATCAGTTTTCTTCGATGGATGTTTCTTATGTAAATAATCTTCATATTTCCTTACCAAAGCACGTAAAGCATCAAGATTACTTTTTCCATTCACTTTACTTGTTGTTTCCTTTTCATTATTCTCGTTTGAATCTTTTCGTCCCATATATACAAGAGGTGCTTGCTCTCTTGTGTTTTGTTTTTCTTCTCTTTTACCCAAAGCAACAAGTGTACCTGGCGGATTACCTCGTTTTTCTTCAGTTTTTTCCATTTCTTGTTTGAAATATTTATCAAAATCAGAAGCTAAACGTTTCGATAAGATTTCAACCATTCGTTTCGATTCGACTTGGTTTGTTTCAACTTCTCCTTGTTGTGGGTGAATTTTCTCATTAGAAGGTTCTCTATAACCATTATCAACGACACGTTTCTTGAGAAAGTCAAATATTGCTAAAATAAAAGATGCCAAGAATTAGCGATAATACTCATTTTGGAGTGTTTAGGTGTGCGTAGTGCGATCATACCAGAGCCATCTATTTACAAGAGTTGGGACACTGATGCCATTTATGTTTTTTGGCCTGGACCCGAGCACGTTTTCAACAGCAGTGCGCATGTGCAAGAGAATGTTGTGTTTTTTCAGCCATTTTGGAACTCTGTGAAATGGCTTGCGATTGTTTAGCAAGAGTAATATAACCATTTATGAGTTGTCTTTCTCCATATTTATTTGCTGGACTCTCAAAATTAGAATACAAATTTACTTCAATGTATACTATGTTATTGATCTCATCAGCATATTGCTCAAGAGTAAATCAGATCAATGCTATTGGAATTGCTAAATGGACAAGGAGTTTGTAGAGTTGAAAGAGTATCTCTTACGCTCTTACGCTTATTCTTTGCAGTCAAAGACAACTTTTTCTAATTCTTGTCCCCAGTTGGAATAGTAAACAATGCTTTTATTTCGATTACTATTGTGCCTATTGACACAACAATTAATAAATTAATAGCCTATGTTTGTTTTCACTGATAAAAGTTGTATTTTTCCGCGCGCTTCGCTTAAAACAGGAAACCTGGCGCCAAAAGAACAAGAACCCTGGTGCCGAAAGTACGAAAATGGCGTCCAAAGATCACGTGAATGGCATCTGTCCAATAGGAGACGATAGCGGTACATGAAAGCGTGTCCCAACTCTTGTAAATAGATGGCTCTAGATCATACAACTCGTATCCCGGGATCCTGACTTTTCCCATACCTTGCTGATAGAAAACGAGAGGAGACTAACTTTTCAGAGGAATTCTCTCGTTTTCTGTCCAGGAATAAAAATCGGAAGCAAAACAATAATTGGAATTAAGTAGGCTAGTACATATAATGGTTCAAGTACACTAATCATTATCATCTTTTATAGTTATGTAACTTGTGTTTCTTTATCGCCTATATAAATCGGTGAATAGAAGCTGAGGATTTAAGTCGCTTAAATAAAAAGTAATATGTAAAAAAAGACAACTTACATTTGTCACGTTTGAGCTCATCTTGTCGCAGTTTAAATAATCTCTCGAATCGATCAGCAATAGGTCCTCCGCTAGCTGGCATGTCTTTTGCTTTGTTCCATAAATTTTCTATTTCTTTTTTCTCCATCGGTGCATTTCTTTTATCTGATGATCCTTTGATAATTTTAGGAACTGCTACAGGACCACTAAGAAATTTTTCAGCTAATTCTTTAAAATTATCAGTACTATCTGATCTTGATAATAACTGAAAGAAAGACAACGTACATAATTAATTACAACAATGATTGAAATAAAATTCTAAAAACTATGGAATGATTTCAAGTAATTTGATTGGCTGTTGAGCGTGCAGGTAAAAGTCAATGATGAAGACACACGGCACCATTTGTTCTAAAATAATCGAATGATTCATAGCAATTTGATTGGTCGATTAAACGTGTAGGTAAAACTCAATGAAGAGCACCAACACTACAAACTCAAATTGGACAAAAATTGTGAACAAAGCATGGAACTGTTTAAAATTCATAGTGCAAGGTTGAAACATGACTTTATGGCCCCAAAACAAAACCAATAATCGAAATGACAGAACAAGCAAACTTTAGTTTTGGACATGATTTTAGATGGTAATAAATTAATAAAATAATAATGGTAACGATATTAAGAAGGTTTTCCAAGAAGACTGGTAAAGAACTTGAATGCAAACTAAATGCAAAGGCAACAAAGTACAGAACGGCTGATGCACAATCATTATATTCATTGAAAGTTTTTGTTTATAAAATGAATAGGCCTAACTGCGGAGACTTAACGATTAAATACTAAATAAATATGTTTCTCGTTTTAGAAAGGGGTTAAACGGCTCGTTTCAGGGTCCGACAAAAGTAGTAATCCTAGATTCCAGAAGGTTAAAGAAAATTGTTATGTTTATGATTTATTGGTCAAACATCAACAAACAAATTCCGAAGAAAATGTTGAATTGCCTCTAAGATTCCAGAAGGCTGAATCTTTTTGTGGAACCCTGACTTGTTTATTCATTACGCTTCATTCGCACAGGAATTTCACAATGAAACATGGCAACCTGTGCATAAACCCTTGAATCTAAACTATAAACGTTTTATTGAATATAGTGTACTGTTTGCACTGGTAATTTTCCACGCGTAGCAACGACATCCAGATCTCAAGCACAGCTTGATGCAAGCCTTGCTATTTCGGATATACTGTTATAATATATTTTGCCAGATTTTGACCCTAGGATTTGATACATGCTCTTTCAACCAATCAGATTGCAGAATTTCACCTCATGATATTTTAAGAATGTTAATTAAAAAACAAGGATGGTATAAAAGCTTAACTTAGGTAGACTATATAATTATTAACATAGTAGCCTACCATGTTACAATAATATTTATAACAGGTAAACCCATTGTATATTGTATATTATAAGAAAGAATTCACAATTTAAATTTTCTTGATAAGTACATCTAAAACCGTGCAGGTATAGGTCTATAACCGCACAATGTCAAAGTTATGATTCAGGAAGAGTGTTGAGCTGTAGAAGTATCACTGTTATGCGTGTATCAGCGGCTTTCCGGAGGGGGGGGGGCAGGGAACCCTCGCACTCCCAAGGGGGTTAGTAGAGTTTGTAAAGAAATAGATGCCCTAGGGGTAAGGGGTTTTTCTTCTTTTGAAATTTTTATTTATACCCCCGGGGAAAACCCGTGGGCAATGTAATTTATGGTAAGCAGGTTTTTATAAAAAACATTGCCGTCAGAATTGTTGTACATTGCACATTTATGTATGATAAATTGTATTAGTATTTTTGTTGTCATATTCATTGGCAATACATTTTGTGCAGATATTCCCTAATATTAACATTAGAAATTTAGATTAATTTTTATAATCAAAATAATGTTACCAATAATATCCAATCCCATGTTAACTCTATTATGCATATTTGTGAATTTTTTTATATATTAGATAAATTCTTACCTTGAATTTGTTAATGAAAGCTAAGTATGTCCGACCCCGGGGGAAGGGGAATTCCAAAATTATGTTGCCCCTCACCCAGGGGGATTAAATTAGTTTGGTGAGACCAATTTGGCAAATAATGTATAATTATATCTTAATTTTTGCTTGCAGCTGTTATACAGGACATTTAAAATTTAGAATATATTATATCTATATCTATATATATCGTTTTGTACTTACAAAATCAATGAATTTTCAACAAATAATGTGAAATAATTGAATACGAGGGTCATTGTTCAACGTAATATTTACTTGAAAATGAAATTTGAAAATCATAGTAATAGACGTCCTCTGCGTTAAAACTCATCATTCAAAATAAATCTAATTGAAGATTTTAAAACTAAACGAATAAAACAATTATAATAAAATAATACGTTAACAAGACGTCACAACTTATGAAGGTCTAATTTCTCTATGTAATTTAGACAACTAAAATTTCACAAAGAACGTTTAAATAAGTTTCAAACCTCCTTGAAAGCTCTATCTTCTGCAGTAATGTCTTTTGGAGCAGATTCCACGACGATAAAGCCTACTGATTAAGAAAACAAAACAAAGGGTCAAGTTTAAGAAAGTACAAATCAAAAATTGTGGTTTATAATAATTCTAGTATTTAGATTGTTTGATAATACGTCAAGCTGTGAAATCCTCATTGAATTTGAAAAGTTCTTAAAAAAGTAAACGTTTAATTTCAGTACATTTTCAAATTCATAGTGCTGTTTTCGAAAATTATCAGTATGATTTTGGTAAATTTTCAGAGATGTCAAGCTACAGGAATTGATGATAAAGAAATAACATGAAATGTGAATGCCTGACTGGTTTCGATAATTGATTCCTCTGTGTGAGGATGAAGGCGTTATTATCCGTTATACTCTAAAGAATCAAATCGGAAATTTGTATTTTCTCGTTAAAGAATAGACATTTGTACTTCGGAAGGAACGAAAAGCGACTGTGAAGGAACAAGACCGTTTTAAAATAATTGTCTAAACAGTCTGAAGGTATTTCAATCAATGTAATTTAATATTCCCTATATTAATAGTATGATCTTCTAGTTCATAAAATACATGAAACAATAGAAAGCTGATGATAAGTTTCGCTTACTTCTGTCAACATTTTCATAATAAATGCTGCGTCCCTTTGTGATTTTGTGAAGTTCGAATTTATTTGTGCTTGACTATTTATATTCAACCTAATGTTAAAATAAATGAGGAACTTACTTTGAAAGATTGTAATCGCCAACATACCAACACATATTGCCATTAATCGAGTAGCCATATTGAATATAATATATATAAACTGTAAATAAAATACAGTAAATGTTAAGTTTCCTAACTTCGATCCTACTGGTCTGACTCGAATAAACTGTTCAACATTATAACCACTTGCCGCGTTTTATCTCGTGTCGAGAAAATTGATGTTGTTTGCTTTCCGATCGCTTACAAAATTCGAATCCGACTTACCTTACGCTGATTGGTTTCTTATTAATGTAATGTGTTGTGATTGGTTCAAATCATATTGTGTCATCCTTGTCTTTTCTATTGTTATAGTAAACAATAACATGCCATTGCTATGTCGCTAAACGCCTTTGATAGAAATTCACTATACATGCTTCTCTACGTATTTTCAAATGGAATTTTGGCGGAATTTTTTCCTAAAGCTGTTGGTCTTAAATGATCTGTTGTTTCTATTCTTTCTACTGCGTTGTACATATTATAAAAAAATATTTGAACACACACTATTTTAGTACTTTCAACTTTATCATTCTATTATCACGCAATTTATCGCAATGTTTATGAGATTTATTGCCCAAAAATACATCAACATATTCCTGTTGTTTTACGTATCTAAAATTTTGATTCTAAAATTGTTTACCTACCACGAGACAGTTGATATTCTGCCTAATTCAATAGATATATATTTCTACTAGATAATTCTACACGTAAAACGAAAAATTGGTTGCGATGTTTTTATCACTGTCTATTTATATACAATAATTGTATTTCATGCTGCATTGTGTATAATAGTTCTATCCGCCTTGTATTGGTAAATAATATTACGTTGATCCACATAAAATCTGTTTGTGAAATCTCTATGACGTAGAATCACATCCTGAAATAGCAGAATAAATGACTAGCGCCATGGAAACGGGTACAAACGAGTTATTATAAATTGTTACTTATTTCTTTCACTGCATCATCAGTATTTCACGGAGCATATTTTTCTTTTGTCTCTTTGTTACTCTTTTAATAAAATTCCGTCATGGGAATTTGCCTTGTAACAAACTTATATTCAGGAGGCTCTTTTTTATCTTTTCATACTTTGCCAATTGCCATCATAGAACATTTAGACCTTTTTATGGAAGAAGGCAGGTCCCTGAGATGTAGAAACCAATAAACCATGTAGTTCTCAGATCACGAGTAAACATTTCTTGAAATTTCAATCAATTAAAATTGCCTGTTTAATTTTCTTGAAATTTAGTTTTTCTTTTTACGAAAAAAGATACATATTAATTCTTAATTTTCTAGCAAAACTTATATAACATTAAAACAATTACTATTACACTACAACTGTATGTAAAATTGTAAATCCATTGTTTTTAATTGTACTATACGATTGTATACTTACTACTATATATAATTAGTACGATTATCAAGGATCCAAAACTTATCAATAAACAAACAGACATTTTATATATGATTAGGAATAAAAGTTTAAATAAAAAATGAAACCACCTTACCCGGGCACCTTTAGCCTGCTCGCAAACACTCACCGTCAAAATGTAAACTTGGTAAGTCTACTGTTTATCAAGTTTACATTTTGACAGTGAGTCTGCGAGCAGGCTAGGGCACCTTCTACTCACTGAATAGAATAGCTCTAGACATCAATAAACGTATATAGATCATGTAGATTTGCCTGTAATATTGTATGAATATAATTTTCCTTAGTTGTATTGTCACGCGTTTATATGTTTCAACTATGCTGCTACAGTGTACTGTATTACTACGACTACCAGGGACCGACAGAATGTTCAGTCTTCTGAAATCCTAGAGCCGGGCATTTCAAGACATTTTTTACTGAATTTGTTTGTTGATTTTTGACCAATAAACCATCAAAATCTCAATTTTCTTCTGAGTTTTCCCTAACCTTCCAGGATTTAGGATTACATTTTGATGAAATGTTCTATAGTTCCTTATACCTAGAATGTCCGTAGCGTATAAATTAAAACTGTGTACAGTGAAAATGATCTACAAGGGGTGAAATTCTAAGTTAAAGATCTGTTTTGAGGCTCAAATCACGAAAAAGTGAGAACACTGGAACTTCATTCAAAAATTTAAATTAATGTAGTTTGTATATTGATAATTATCATTATTATTGGAAATTATTTTTGCATGGCCGATTTGTATTGTTTTTGTACGCATAATTTGTCAAAGCACTAACTTATACGATGATAACAGTACTATAAACAACCCATTGTTATTAGAAATAAATATGTATCCGAGCCAAAGAAAGATCAGAACACGGTTTATACGCACACTGAGCCCCACATTTGGATAAAATCAAGAACAATTAGTTGAGTTTCAACATAAAAAAATATGACCCCAGTCTTATTCCATTATACCATTTCTAAAAAGTTTATAACATCATTTCCTACCTGGATAATGTAAATTTTAACTATGAACCTGAATTCTTCTTAAAGTATATATTTCCACCAATCGTCTTGTTTTGTTATGAGTTAGCCACAATTTAGTTTTAAAACGTATCACAACTAGACAAATTTGTGTGTTAAAAACCGTATGGACATGTAGTAGCCGACAGGAAAGCTATATAATCCTCCTGCGAAGTAAACGAGATCAAAATATTTCAAATATGATTAAGGTTGGAAAATGCTTAATTATTTATGTAATCTGTTTTATAGGGCCTAAAGATTTCTGTGGAGCATATTATACATATGATATAAATAGTAATATCAAGGTACTTGTGTCTTTGCTGTTTCAATATCTATATCTTTCTATATGATATAAATATATAGATAGTCGAAAATCGGTCGAGTAAAGAATGTTGCTAACTTGTCAATGATTCAACAAAAGGCCAATGATCGATTTAGTTCTAAAACACACGCTTAATTGTCAGTCGCTTTGCATTTACTCATGGCTTTTAATATTCCGCAAAGTACCAAAGTATGTATGGTTGTCGACATACTTTACTCATGATTCAACATAGACCCAAGTAACATCATATGACTTCGTATGATCATAGACGGCAAACCCATATAGGCAAGAACGACTTAATAATTTGGAAATTATGAATTGACAAAAATACATTTTCTGGTAACAACTTTTCCTTTATTTTGCTCAAACTTGAGGCTCAGTGTTCTTATAAAATATAAAAAGAGTGTAGTAGTTCTGAATAGCATTACACGTTTTCTTTATATTAACTGAAGCAGTAAATGTAACATTTAATTATGATTATAGTAAATATGTTTCTTTTTTTTTCAAATTTGAGGTTTAAAATTTTTCTAAACTTATCCTGAAGCTTGTTCTAATTTTAAATTGTTCGAAGTCACAATGAAAATTAAGAATTGGCTCTATAGATGAAATGTTTCTGATACGGTTACTTCCTGGGGGGTAACTTCCATACTTTTGGTATACGGGGACGTTGAATATTAAAGGGTACTTTTTTCGAAATCCAGAAAAAATTTTTAGGGTATACTTGGTCATGAAATGTTTTTGAGGTATCCCTTTGACGCTTTGCACTTTTTTCATATTGCAAAACAAATTTGCCTATGAATTTTTTTTTCATTTGTTTTGATTGAATCAGTCATTCATTAGAATATATTTGAGGTATCTTTTTCATCATATGGAATTTTTATGGTCATTCTGCCAAAGTTCCATTTGGACGACCCCATCGAAGCGCAATGGAAGTTACCCCCGGGAGTTACTTACGGATTTGTCATGTTTTTTTTAGCTTTTATACAATTGTCATTACAAAAAATAAATCAAAAATGCAAACTATACTGTCTTCGTATTAGATGACAATGAAACTACTCCTTATTTTCAAAATTAGTATTAATCAGTTTGTTTTTGATGATAAAAATATGAGTCATTTCATATTGCTCTTAATCATCAAATTTGTAAAATTACATGTAACTATTTAAATTAAAAACAAAAATTATAAATGTTCAGGTTTTTCTCAAAGTTACGCCTTTTTCTGATTGTTCCAATATAAGTGATGTTCTTGTAAAAGATAAAAAAGGCAGTTTACAAACATAACCCTAGGTTTGAAGGTAGTGGCAGATTGTTCCATTGGTATATGATCTACTACCTAAAATTTTTGTTCCGATTCTTGATTTCTTAGTTTATTAAAATAATACTTCACCATTTGATCTCATGGACCTTCAGGAAAAGGAATGCTTTTTAGAGATTTTAAATATTCAGTTGCCTCTCCGATCAATTATTAAATGTCCTAGGAAATACAAAACCTTAGTAATTTGTCCTGGGAGGAGGTATTTCAGTAATTTTTTGACGGGGCAGTGTGCCGTTTTCAGAAATAGAGGGAAAAAGACCCTAAAATTTCATGTTTTTACGAGCAAAGCAAAGGAAAAGTTCTAAAAAATTTGGAAAATCTCTAAATTGACACCTTAAAATTTTACAAGAATGTGAAAAAGGTACCCCTTAGAAATGATGTATGGAGTCCCCCCGGTAATTTGTACACCGTATGGCACCTGGTCAATAGTATATTCCCTTGATTGAAATTGATTGAAAAACACAATTATTTATCACTAGTACGTGTGTATATTGATCTTATAAGTGTTACTCAATTAGATTTCTCAACCGCAGATTTATAAAGATTTCAAATAGAACTGCTTGGACTCTATTCCATCGTGATGTTTTTGATTGTAATCACCAACAATTTTTTTTTCATTTATAAGTATTGTGGACCGGCAATCTGTGGGTAGCAGCAGGAGAGAATAATATTATTAGGATTAAAAGGTTCAGGTGTCTGCGAACTATTTGATATAAGACAGCTCTTGGATTACTACTATTGATTGCAGTTTATATAAAACATGCCCAATTTAACATTAAGCTTCATGCAGTACCGCCGAGAGGGTGGGGCAGGTTGGGACAGGGGGTACTTAACCGCACGACCAAATTTTACGGCTTGCAAGGTCTTCTGATACGCCGCATACATAGTTATAATTCACTATCTTTGATTACTCGCTCATCAAAATATGTACGCATGTTTATATTTATAGACTTAAATCTAAGGACCTATCGCAAACTAATATAATTATTTTGTAAATACAGGTAATCACAAGCAATTTATTACAGTCATTGTTGTTTTACAGAAGAAAAAAGTCATTCATTCATTCATTGTCAATTTAAGGTTACTTGTGAACATATATTCTAGTCGAGAAACATTTTAATAGACCATATAAATATTCAAAAATTCTCCCAGGGGTGCTCGTGTGAGTGACGAATTGCTTTTATTAAAATTGCATTGATTTGCAGAGAATATATCCAATTTGACAATTTGCTTCACATTATAGTGAAATTAATCAATAAAATGTAATCGAAGCTGTAACGAATGTATCTTATTTTCTAATTTGTATTTCATTATTATTAGGAAAGTATTTCACGCGTTCAATTGCGATCGCCGTACCTAATATTTCTATGTTACTCTGTATCTTGATCAGTTTTACCTATAAAAGGCATTCAGCATTTTTATATACATATGTGTTTCTGAGTTTACACTTGATATAATTAATACTTTCTAATTTATTATTATTTCAGTACTATACAGTGGAATCCGCTTAAAGGAAATTCCCGCTTATCTGCAACCTGGCTTTGCCAAACCCTATATAATTGTGATTGTTTGTTGTTGTCGTCGACCTGTTGTCAAGTAATTAGTTAGAAAAATGTAGATTGTATCAGAGGCGTAAAGGAGCCTGAGTCAAACTCCGACTACTGTAGGAGTCCACATTTCAACAGGAGGCGGACTGGAGTGAAGTTTTTGTCAGACAGGAGTGGGACGAATACACAACACCTATACACAACTCTGACGAATACACAGATCAAATCATCTTGAGTGTAGAATCCAGGCCTGTCATTTCATAATTTTCTTAATAAGCATTTCAAAGTTCTCAGAGTCAAACGCTTCTATACGGATTATTTTTGGATTGTGAGTCTGAAAATTATGACTCCGTATACTTTACAACATTTTCACATTGTCTCGAGAATAACTATTAAGTGTGCACTTGTGCCGTTCTGTAGCAACCACGGTTGTATCCATGAGGATAATGCGGCACATTTTGTTCGGAAAAAAATGAATTTTAGGAAGTATGTTGTATGTGTTACTATCAAACGAAGGTAGTTATGTAAAAAGAATAGCAATTAAAATTAAAAAATATGATCGAAAAATCTGCCGTAAAATGTTACATATAATTTTAAATATTCACACAAATCGAATTTAAGTCTCTACACCTCAAGAGTCGTAGCATATTAGAAGTATATATTATATAGTACGTCAGTTCGTATAGCTAGATCATGCGTACATCCGATGTATAGAATCCCCCCCCCCGGTAATTTGTACACCGATATGTTATATATTATATATATTATATCAAATCATATACCAGTCCTAAATTATATAGTACGTACGTTCTTACTGAGATCTACCTGCTTCAATTTGACACAAAGCAATCGAAGAGCATAATTGTATTCAAAAGAGAAATCGAAAATGAATCGCTCGATAAATTTTTGTACTTTAGCATGTCATCTATGTAATCATATTTACTTTACTCCTTTTCAATTTGTAAAACGCATTCCCATGTTGTTTAGTTGAATTATATACCACATTACATTTCATAGTACGTCAGTGTCATCCCACGTGACGTCAAATATAGATAGCTAGATAGAAATAAATCTTTGAATCTTATAATCCGATTATTTTTATCCTTTCTGGATTACTTAATTCATATTTGTTCCACCCCAATAGCATAACTGAGGAGGCAGAGTTGGAGCGCTTGCTGGCCTGAAATGGATTTGACGATTCTGATAAAAAAATTCGCGATGTTGCTCTGTGTACGAGCCATATGGAAGATGCTGTAGTAAGATTATCCTCTTGATAGGATTATCCTTTTCTTACTGAGATCTCCTTATCCCTTCCAAGTACTGAGCACTGAGGATATATATTCTTCGACAGGGCAGTTCAAATAATTATAGCTTTGGCAAGTGCTTCAGATTACCACGGAAAGAAAGTACTCCAAATATATTTTAAAAAGCCGAGACATATTATATTATCCTAATAAAAATGGGGACAAAAATAAACGTACTTAATGAGACAATGTGAAAAGCAAAACAAGACACGAGCCCGTAGTGATTTAATTTATAGAAATAAATTAGAAACTAATTTTTCTCCGTTACTCAGAGTTTTGTGCGATAGAGCTCATCATAATGGTTTAGTTATAACCTGATGAACGCTATCATGCGAATGTCTGAGTAACAAGGAAATATTTTCTGAATTATTGCTACAGTCAAACCTGCTATAACAGCCACCTCTATACAGTGGCCACTTCTATAAAGCAGCCACCTGTCTATAGTGGTCACTCTTGCAATGTCTAAATTAATATTTTCTATTGAATCAAACCTGTATATATAGGCCACCTGTCTATAGTGGTCAAATTACCTACATCTCGTAGCTGGCCGTTATATACAGGTTTCACTGTATTACAGCTCTGCTATTTTAGCATTGAACACTATATTGATGTGTTGCCTTTAGTAAATGAATATAGACATGTCAAAGTCCGTGTGTGTGTATGTATGCATGTTTGTGTGTATGTCCAGAACAGTTTTCTCAGTCAAATGTAGCTCTTTAAAGCTTTGAAAAATATGATTGTAAACTGTATATAGCGCGATTCAAAAACACATAAACATTTTAAACTTAGTAATATGTATTTTACGGCTATATGTAAGTGAAGGCTAACACCTTCCTCTATCTGCCAGTTAGTATTGATCTTTATTGACAAAAATATACCATATCATATCATATCAACATTATTGAAAAATTAATTATTATTGTTTACTCAGATTATTTCTGTCGACTATCGACTCGCTTCTGTTATAAAACAATTTTGGTGTTTTGTTTTGTAATAGCTAAAAATACACTTTCTTAACAAATTAGTTACTTTAAAATTAAATTAACCCAAATTAGCCAAACAACACTGTGGACTGATTACTACTGTAGTTACATGTCAGTGCGTCAGTACCAACTAGCCCACGTGACATATAGATAAAATCGAGATAAATCTTTGAATCTTACAATCCGATTATCTTGATCCTTTCTGGATTACTTAGTTCATTTTTACGCCACCCCAGTAACATAATCATGATTATCTGTACAGATAAAATTGTGATTGACATTTGATTAACATATTTGAACCAAGAACTTACTAAAAATCCAGCAAATATTAATCCGATTGCTCTTGGTATTGATCTCAATCCTTCTGCAAATCCTTGAATTTCTAAAGGAACAAATTTAGAAACCAATGATCTTGTAAGAACATCTTCAAGTAACCATGTTATAGATCCGAATATAATCCATGTGAAATAAAGAATAGATTTTGATTTCATAGCAATTACAATCATTAATAAAATTGGTATTGCAAGTTGAATAATAGCCATAATAAATATCATGTGAAAATCAAGAAAATTAGTTTCACAGCATATAAGTAGTCCATTAAATAATATAAATATTGATCCACTTATAATGTATGTTATATTTAATTGAGTCTTTGTGAAATCAAGCCAAGTGACAGACACTAAAGGAATGATTGATTCAAATGAAATAACAACGAAAGTCCATAAAAATGTACCAAAATATAATACTTGAATATTTTGATTGTAAGTTAATAATTTGATTTTTCCCCATAAATTTAATTGAATTTCTTCGTCAGTAACTTCATCTGATTTTTTATTGTCTTCTTCTTCCCAACCAAAATATTCTCCTGTTAACAGTAATAGCTCATCATTTTTCTTCTCGCTTAGATTTTCAATATCTTCGCTGTTATACAAACAAGTAACAACGAGAAATTGTGCTAGAACAAATAATCCACATGTAACATATCCAGGCATATTCATAGAGCTTATAAAATACCATTTATATTTATAATTAATATCTATCAACTCAAAGTTTAGTAAGGGTCCTATAACTAGACCAATACTCATTCCTGAATTAATACATGCAAATACTTTTGTTAAAGCTTTACCATCATACATTCTAGCTAATTCAGCTGTACTTATTGCAAAAATACCAAAATATCCACCAGCAATAATTTCACCAAGTATTAACAATTGTGCATTATATGGTATACTATACACAATTGTGCCAATAAAACCAAGTATATTAGCTAAAGATATCCAATATCTTGCATTTCCATATCGATCACATAAATAACCAAATATTATTGCAAATAATGTACCAATTACTTGACTAGTAACTGTTAAAATACCTTGGTATAACGGTATATTGTCTGTTTGTAATTCTTGTAAATAAAATATAACTTGTGTGGCACGGCTGTTATAATCAAAACCACTAATAAAATATTGAAAAAAATAAACTATGCAGCATAATAAACGACGAAGTTTTGGTGAACAAACTAAATTACCCATATATGATTAATTTTAAGTATGACTGAGTTTGTTTATCGATTGCCAACATTTATATTATAAAAAAAATTCAGATATTTTGTAAGAAATCATTTTGTAACATATCGTTGATCTATTATTAAAGATTCACTTACGGTGTCTATAATTGATTTCCATAACTTCTGAAAATAAAGATTAATAATTCCATGTAAATGTCTGAAAACACTATAGAGGGCACTATATGACTATTCAAAGTTTAGAAATGGAAATCGATGATAATTGATTGGAACAGTCACAGCTATATTCAATATACTTAGATATGCCAGTAAATACCATATAACAGCGAGCGATCATATATAAATTGGAACAATATTTAACGTGTAATTAATTCAATAACAGAAATACGATTATGATCGTCACAGCTAGTCTTCATTCTCCGATATGCGGCATGTCAGTCAATTCTAAAAAATAACGATCATATATGGACTACCAAGGACCGATCAACAATCATGGAACAGTTACTCATTTAATAATATATTATTCAATTCATGCCGGTAAATCGCAAGTTATTGATCGACAATTAATTCCACTATATACACAGTACTGTTTGAAGTTAGCCGTTATGTGACTTTTTGAGTCAATTCTATAGAATGCCGACGTGACATCAAAGCTGCAGGCCATTCAGTCAGTAGATAATGAATTAATAAGGTATACTTTTACTGGGAGACAGCGTGAATCATAGTAGCATGTATTTTATATTGTTGTATTTAAGTTAATTAAGTCTATCATGTCCTGTAATTATTTTAATCCGATTGAATCGGTTTATGACACGAATCAGATCAAAATCTCAATCCTTTGCTGAACAAGATTGATCCAAAATCTTTTACCTTATTAGCCAGTTGATGCACATATAATTTTGCTGTGTCGTACTATAACAATATTTTTCATTAAATTACTTACTTATAATTTGCTTCAGGAATGTTGTAAATGCTGTTCTGTATGGTTGAATAGATGCATGATGCAACCGACCCACGGAAGCACGTCTTAAGTATCCTGACTTCTATGAAACGCTTTAGTCTGCACACAGGCTGTGATCGACTTCCGTAGTCTCGTATATGGCGTAAGATATTATGCGCAACTGAGGCACTATGATGGCCTCAGAAAGTATACGAAAACTTGATTTCCAAAAATCAACAATTTCAACAAACAAACAGCAAACGGGCCTTGAAAGAAAACTAAAGGACAGCGTTAAAGCTAGCTCCGTTTCTTTTGTTATTGTTTAGATTTCCTGAATATATTACGTATTGAGGCTGATTTTCTTCTGGGTTGACATATCTTATCCAATCTTTTACAATTACATAGCTCAGCCAGTCAGCGACCTCAGTCAGTCTCACTGTCTCAGCTGCTCAGCAGTGTGCCGTGTTGGCAGACTGTGGACTTTGTGAACAATGAAGTAGCCCAATCGGTTGATTGAGAATCCAATATTTCAAAAGGGTGAGTTAATCCTGTTTTATAATGTCTGTTTAATACAACAAGCCGTCATTTGAAGTTGTCAGTTGCGTAAAACTTTTCTATGCTATGAATTCTGAATTAGTAGCCTAATTACGATGACATCAATCAATTTTCATAGAAACACAATTTTACAAGATTTTTGATTGAGCTCAAAGGTAGCCTACACTTTTTGTCGTGCCGAATAAAACATTTTTTTAAAGGTGATTTTTGTCACAATAAAATCTAAAGAAGTTTTCTAGGCTAACCTACCTTTAATAATTTTGGTTCCTTCCTACAAAATTGCGGTAGCGGTAAAATACCAAACTGCAAACTCTTGCAAACTTACCAACCAAGCCTAATGCTTGCTCATAATAAAACTGCCAGCAAGCAGCATCATTGATTAATGTCTCAATCAACTTTTCACCTGTTCTATTTTATAAACCTAGGTGAATTATCAATCATGGAAGGTTGCGAATCATCCGATGGTATGGTTGACGCTGAAGTATGTCTTCAATCACCTTCACACGTCTTTGATGTTGGTTCGACTCATTTATTTCCAGTACTATCAGAACCAGGTCTCATTTATTCTTTTGATAATAATGATAGCTCATCAAGCACTGAAAGCAAAGAAAGGTAATCATCATCATCATCATACAGTCAAACCTGTTATAACGGTCACCTCTATAAAGCCGCCACATGTCTATAGTGGTCACTCTTGCAATGTCTGAAATAAGGTTGTAACTAGAACTTTTATCACATTTTATTGCTGCACTGTTATTTGTATTAAATTCTTTTATCAACCGATTTTCAAAATTCTTTTTACATCTGATACCTTTGTACATCTACTATAATGTCTGTTTGTATCTACTGTATTCGAGGTTCATGCTTCTCATGGTAAGCATATCAAATCAATACTTTCCGTGGCGAATCTTATAATTTTTTGCGGCAACATAGGCCGTGTTTTATGTTCATATCTTTTTATTCCTTCAATTGACGGCCTGAAGCGTATTTTTTTCGTACGATTTTTCTTGAGAACGAATTATATTCTCATGTTCATCACGCAATATCTTTCACACCCGACTGACCTTCAGTTCTATTGTTTATTTGTCACGTGGGCTAACTTCTAGCAATTAAATTTTTATTTTTTTCTATTTTCAAATCATTTGAAAGTTTCACCCAGCGGAGCTGGTTCATTTCACTAGTATGGTTATAAAAATCGATATGTTTCATTTCAATTTCTAGGCATCCACCACCATCAAAACGAAGATCTGTTACTACAAATAATGTATGTTTAATTTGATGTCATTTCATCTTCTTAAAGGGGCAAAATTGACCGGCGACCGCTGCGAGACAATTTGAATTTATGCTTAGCGTAATTCAACCGTCTCGCTTTGAAACTATTGTTATACGCAAGCCTAATTTGTAATAAATTCATGTCAACAATGTACATTGTGTTATAAACAATAAACATGCACGTGATCCTAAGTGCGGAGCACCTGCCGATCATTTTTGCTCCTTTAAGTTTCAGGCCAACGCTCACAACTTTTATTGACGTATTTGATGTTTATACATACCATATCATATTTTTTAATTTTATCAAATGAGGCACGTGGCTAGAAATTCCAAATAATATTTTTGCGTCTGCGTCTTACTGTCTGTGATGTCATAACTACTAAGTTAGACAGAAGCAACTTGGTAGGTATTTAAAAAGTTTTATTTCAGAGCTTACAACAAGCTGTGACAGCTCTCAAACATCTTTGAAGTGGCTACACGCTTGCTATTTTGCCATTTCCGACAAATTTTTGACTGTTAAACAGTTTGTGGCCGTTAAGAGGCCAAATTTCCAAGAACAGTGCATGAACAGCTAATGGACAGTTCATGGAAAAGTTTGTGAAAAAGCCGTTTAATTTTCATGAACTAGTTTTGAACGTTTATGAGCAGTTCTAGCCTGCGCCACAGATCGTATTCAATTTACGCTAGAATATGGTCTGTGTAATATACGCCATTGTTCTATCCATATCCAGGGATCTGTAGATAGGAAGTAATGCTGTCTCGCTTTGTTATTTTGTGTTTAGTGGTAGTCTCCTTGAATGGTGTTATGAGGTTTACTAATACATCCCTCTCATTCGCACGAAAGGCGAGAAAGCCTTGTATGAATTCTGTAAATTATTTACGGCCCTGCACTACTCACAGCAAAACCATGAAAAAATTTGTGAAATTTCATTGCGTTTTCATGGGATTTTCAAAGCATTTTCACGTTTTAATATCGTCGTTTTCAAACCTTTTCACGGCTTAAACAATTAGTGGTTTTCACGTTTTACATTTCCATGGTGCTTTTACAACACTTTGATGTCATTTTCATGGTTTTGATGTTGGTAGTGCAGGCATGTGACGAAACAGAAAAGAGTTCATTACACAGACCCTGTTATACCGTGAATGAATTGGGTATGTGATGGAGGCAAAAGTAGTTCATGAATGTTCGTAAAGTTCAGAGTCAACAGACTTTGGAAATTATGCAAAAGCTTTTCTTAAACTCTGACTGTGTTGTCTGGATGGTTAATCTTACCAGGGTATATTATTAGAGTACGGTATACTGCTTAGGGTACATTAAAATCAGAGCAAGTGATGTCTGGAAGGTGTAGCAAAAATTGAGCAAATTCCAAACATTCAAATTTGTAAAAGCTGAAACATAAATTCAAAATTAATGAAGATTAAAATTAAAAAAATGGAAAGAATCTCAAAATAGCAAACAATTAACATTGTAATTGTTGCATATCCAAATACCAAATGTAAATTATTTTGCTGAACCCTGATCCTGTTTTTATTAGATTCCTGTTATTTATTTCAAGGTACAGCAACCTGCCAGTTCACCCAAATCTGATTATCATAAGAAATACTTACGAATGAAGAAAAAAATCAAGGAAACAATTTTTGTAAGTATAATCTTTGCCTGTGTAAGCAGTCACCTGTTTACAATGGTCACTGCAGCATTATTGCCGAATAGATTTCTTATCCACCAATAGAAATGTTGCCTTTCTTGACAGCATCTTTCAAATCTTGAGAGTTCCTTAAACCACTGGTACTACCCCTGCGAAGAACTGTTCATGACCTGCTTATGAACCATTCATGAACATTCACGGACAGTTAATGAACAGTTCATGATCTCCTGAGCTGTTTTTCGCAGGGGTTTGTACACCACTAACTCTCTGAGAATTCTCCATGAAAAATGTTTGCAAGTCATATCATTCGAATCACGATGCTTTGATCTAAGTTTGACCAATAAATTATAAAAACATCAATTTTCTTCTGAATTCGCTCTCCTTCCGAAATCTAGAATTCGAGCATTCCTACTTTTGTCGGACCCTGCAAGCAGTTATGAGATGTCCATAAACAGTTCGAAAATGTTTTGTAAAATTCATGACCACAAACAGTTCATGAACTTAACAAATGAGACTTGCAAAAACAATCACAACATTTGTTAGGTTTGCCACATGACAAATAAAATGCAATTGAATGAAGGTGGAAACATTTAAGATCATACAGCGGCATAGACAGGATAGACCACTCTGCACAGCCGGAATACATTTAGAATACATTTATGATAGTTAGTATATAGTCAAGTAAATTTGAAATGCTGTAACTATTTGACCGGCAGTCGCAGCCATTATGGATACCAATGCATGCGTATCATGAACAAACAAGAACTTACAAACATTTGGGAATATAAATAATGAAAATAAATTTAAAATTGGGATCGACTTGGAATAGAACTAGCATGACCTGCACACTAGCCGGACGCATTCCGAATGACCTACGCCAACCGACATGAGGCCATGAAACTGAAATGAATTTAAACTCGACCGGGTGGTTATCACGTGATCAGACCCTAACCCTAACCCTGGGACGAGTGAAACACGTGATCAAGTGAATGACGTATTTGACTGCCTGCACACGCGCAGTTGAATCCATAATGGCTGCAACTGCCGGTCAAATAGACATTTCGAATTTGAAATGCCAAACTCTTCTGCTCAATTATTTTATATTTTGAAGTGTTGATTTATCTCTTAGCTCAACTCTGCTGTTCATGATGAAGCGCAATACACTGAATTGCAAGTTACAAAAGCAAAGCAGGAAAGAAAGTGAGCGCAAATACAATTCTCAAGCAATTAACAATTATTAAACAAGATTGAGCGCGACATTGAGAATTATCAGACTGATGCGCGTGTTATCTGCCAAAGCCATAGGTCTAAGCCAGCACGTACCAAGTCCTTATAAATTCTCAGTGTCATGCGAAGCGAGTATGATAGTTGTTTTATTGTTAATAATAACAGGCCATATCTTGATTAATCTCATGAATTATGCAAGAACAGCCGCATTATGAGAACTTTTACTCATTCATCTCAACAAGTTTGTTTAAATATGTGTGTTTAAATTTATTTGTTCAAATCCCCAAACAACAACACTTGTCCGACGGCAAATCTACAATCTGTGTAATAGTATAATCCCATTGAGAAAATTAACCAATCATATGGACACTTTAACTATTAGATAGTTATTGGAAATAGTCTAGAATTATTCACCATGATATTCTGAACTAATTATTGCCATAAAATATTTTCAAATGTACACCATAGCTAGTTCCATGCTCTTAATCTTTATATCTAAGTTTTTATGATAACAAGTGTCTGCTGCTATATTCATTCATTCATTCATTCATTCATTCATTCATTGTTTTTGTAACTCTCTAGAATGTTACTAAAGAAAATATTTCAATATCTTCCAATGACTGAAAACCAAGCCATGCAAAGTGCAGCTGCTTTGAAATCAATTGCAGGTAGTTTTGATGGGAAATTACCCCCATCAATTCTTGATCCTGCAGGAACAAGTAAATCATCTGATGGACAGGGAATAAAACGTAAAAGGAAAATCAGTAACAAACAAAGAAACAGTAATAGTGGTACTGAAAGTTCATCGCAGGGATCGCAACATAATTCTTCGTCACGTGGTAAGTTATAACGCAAGTCACATATAACAACGATTGTAGAAAATGGAGATAATTGTAGCGGAATGATTAGTCAAGTATTTTATTCTCATTTAAAATCAAGCCATTTATGACGTATGTGCGTCCCATCCTTGAATATGCCAGTGAGGTTTAGTCATCGATTTTGAAAAAAGATATCAAATTGCTAGTAGTAGTAGTATAGACAGTCACATTATAGGAATGTGCCGTCCCTCTTACGCCTTACATATTTGCTACACAAAGAACACCACAAATCACGGTCAGACATAGCTGACGAAGAAACTTGTAAATAATACAATTCATGATACAAAACATTATGAAAAGATACTGCTCTCCCATAACCCCGCAGAACCTAGGTACTTGAACGAATCTACACGTTCTATGTCACCATTTGATGTAGCAAGGTGTGCCTGTTTTATGCCTAAAGCAATAAATTTCTGTTTTACCAACCCGTTCAACTTCATCAAGAAATTGTTGTGCATCAGATATGCTATTTGTTAGGATAGCAATATCATCAACGAATAAGAGGTCCGATACGCTGCGCTCTGGATGACGTGAAGACCTACGACGATCAAGGTAAAACCGGAAGAGTCAGGGTGAAATACGAAAACCATAATCAATAAATAGAGTAAATAAAAAAAGGACAATGTGTCACCCTGTAGTACGCCACAAGCTGTCGGGAAATCGTCAGTATCACCATAGTGAGTTTTAACAAAAGCCGAAGTAGAAGAATAAAAGGACATAATAGCATCGGTAAGAACAATAGGTGCATTATAGAAATCTAATATTTCTGGGATTCTGCATCTTAAGATAGAGTCAAAGGCTTTTTTGAAGTCAATAAAATTTGCAACAATGTCTTGAATTGAACTAAAAATAAAGAATTGCTAGAATCTGTAGAAAACCTATTTTCAAAAACACTGATACCGTTGGCTGTTTTTTTTTGGGGGGAATATGAAATATTGTTATAAACATTTTACGGTTCAGTTCTGCAAAGAAGTTATGTAGCATTAATACGTGTTATTTGTTCTACTTCACAAAGAGTGCTGTTATTATGATGTGTTTAATTAATCGTTTCAATCTGACTATTATTTTACTGCTTGTATATTAGGTGATACATCAAAACCAAAACGCCGTAAACCAGGAACGGCAATGAATCGTAAAGTACAATTATTACCAAAAGACGGCAATGGTAAGTCGATTATTTTATCCATATATTTGAAGGCTTTCATCTACAGTCAACCTTGTATACAAGGCACCTCTATCAATTATAGTATGACTGTCAATGCTGGGTTCCCACTATACCGGATACCCATCCAAGCGTAGTGATTTTTGTACCGGTTAAGCATTCGATTTACACCATGCCAAAGTAATCAGGCATGTCAGAGTTCGTTTAGCTTATCAAAATCCGCTCTTCTATGAATGTGATGTAAAATCGATCCAGATTCATGAATTGTTCATGAACTCCTGAACTGTTTTTCGCAGGGGTTGCATGTGCTGTTTTACTTCTTTTACGTAAAATGCTTAGCAGCTGCAAGACTATCTGAACTCTGAAAGGCAGGCAGGGTACACCTCCTATTAGGCTAACCACGCATGCTTTAAGATGGACCTATGGATATGTAACCTTTGCTAGATAGATTTTTGACTCATGGTTTGTTTGAATTTCAGGAAATCCTATTTTCCCAATCACATTGGGAAGTCTAACCGTACATAGTCTTGGCAAGGTAAGCTTACTTTCAGAATTTACTGTGGGTGATTAGCTCAGTTGGCAGAGCAACCGAACTTTAGATCGTATCATATCTGATCGACTGTGGTTCAAATCCCCCTGAGGTCAACTCAGCCTTGACTTTATCTGTAACATCAAATGAGTACCATCTAAGGATGGCGGATGGAATGGTTCAGAAGGAATTGCATTGTGAGTAGCTGCGGCGCATCGTTGCGCATTAACAATCAAGGCCTATCTGCCATGAAATCTGTTGAAATTGATCTGCAGTGTCGCGGCTGAGATCTAAGGAGCGTTTAACATCATTGCTCTTAGCGAAAAGAGCAACTCCTCTAGAAATAGAGGAGTGGTAAGGGTGCCTTTGGTAGGGCGACATCGTCCACATTACTTACTTATTTTTTACTTTCAGAAAATAATTACATTCATATATATAAGTACAGATACTTTTGTTTTCATAAGGGGATTCATAAGCTAACAGTTCGTAAAATCTTCATGAACCCCAAATTGATGTTCATGAACTTTTCACAAAGTCATGAATTTTTTCGCAAGGTTAGAAGTTGTTACATTATGAACATATATAAGCTATTCATGAACAGTTCATGAATATTCTATGAACTATTTGTCCATTAACTTATTCATGATTAGTTTATATATGTCCAGATTAACCCTTTCTAGCCTAGTGAAATAGTTCATGAGTTTATGAACCGTTTATGAACATTTGCCTGGGGACATTTTAGAAACTGTTCATTCATGAATCATTCATGAGTAGTTTATGAAAATTGACGAACTCATGAACTTTTTCACAGGAGAGGCTATCATCAAAAGTGAAAACGATATTTCCATTATTGACAAACAGTTCACCATATGGTCATCAACTGTTCACAAGCTCATCATTTTAACCTGTTATAATGGTCACCTCTATACAGTGGCCACCTGTCTATCATGGTCACTCTAGCAATGTCTAAAATAGTATTTTCTATTGAATCAACCCTGTATATAAGGGTCACCTGCATATAGTGGTCAATGTATCTACCTCTCATAGCCAGCTATTATATACAGGTTTCACTGTATATATATATATATATATATATATATATATATATATATATATATATATATAGCAATTGTAAATTCCAAATGTTGGATTTTAGTGTATCTTGGATATGTTTGTAGGCGATCCCTGGAAACCAACTTTTATCACATGTGCTGTACATATTTCACTGTATTGTATTTACAAATATCTAAATATCAGTAGTTTAAGATTCACTAGAGTGAAACCTGTGTATAACAACCATCTATAAGATCTAGATTAATTGACCACTATAAACAGGTGGCCTGTACATCATACAGTGTTGACTCAATAGAGAAATGCTTCCGGTATATTCCTGAAGTGACCACTACAGACAGGTGGCTACTATATAGAGGGTTCCATATTCCGCGGCATTATCCGATGACAGTCGAACTTGGTTAATATCCCCTTTTATTGTCCCACCTTGCTTAATATCCCCACATAAAACTGATTTCTATTTTCCATTCTATATACAACTCTCATAATCCTACCTCGTTTAATGTCCCTTTTTCATCTGTACCATCTGATGGGGATGTTAAGCTCAACTGTGGGCTTAAGTGCGACTGTAATAGGTGTTTGCCTGTATCTAGTTGAAATTGGCAAGGCTACATTAGACAATCACAAACAAAAATGAATTATACTTGTTCTTATCATGTATGAGCGCTTTAAAAAAAGCCACCACTACCATTTCGATGACTACTTAAATGCGGCATCGCAATAAATGATGATTGATTATGCATCAACGATCGAAGTCGAAAGCTCTAATAAGAAAATGGATCTAAGAACTAAAAAAAAAAGTTTACTAAAAAATTATGATGATTGGCAAAAGGCGTGAAACTTTTAGTAGAAAATACGAATGTCTGATTTTTTGCGTTGATTTATCATTACAGTGAAACCTGTATATAACAGCCAGCTACGAGAGGTAGATAAACTGACCACTATAGACAGGTGGCCTTTATATACAGGTTTGATTCAATAGAAAATACTATTTTATACTTTGCAAGAGTGACCACTACAGACAGGTGGCCGCTGTATAGAGGTGACCGTTATAACAGGTTTGACTGTAGTATAAATAGATCTGCATTTATGGCATTGAGCACTATTGATATCAGCAAAGACAGCATAAATACTTTTATATCATATAATAATAATTATCTTTAAACATTTATCATTCTATAGATTGCTCATGCGAAGCCAGGATTTCATTCAGAAAGATATTTGTGGCCAGTTGGTTATTGTAGTTCACGTATTTATTCAAGTATGCTTGACCCAGAAAAGAAAGTGAAATATGTCTGTGTGATACTTGACAGTGGGACAGATCCAGTGGTAAGCCTATTAACACAAAATTTGAAAATCTGAAAACGTACTGAAAACATGCTGAAAATTTACTGAATAAACTACTGAATTAGGCACTTTACAATATCTTTCACGTTGTAAGATGCGTATGGTCCGACAAAAGTAGGAATCCTGCATTCCTCGATTCCAGAAGGTTAGAGCAAATTCAGAAGAAAATTTATAATTTTATGATTTATTGGTCAAACATCAACAAAAAATGCAGAAGAAAATGTTGAAATGCCTCTATGATTCCAGAAGGCTGAACTTACTGTCAGACCCTGAAGATGCGTTTCAATAGTTTTTCAGTAGAATAGGAATACTCTAAACTAAAGTGTCTGATGAATTTCAGTATGATTCCAGTAGGTTTCCAATAGCATTTCAGTATATCCAACTCCAAGATTTATAGTGTTATGAAGTCTCTATGGCTCGTTTTCCCATATCAATTAACCACTCTCAAACCCTAATTAAACTGTATATACGTTACTGCCCCGTTGAACTACTGTATATTAGTAAATTATGTATATGTAGATTATTTTTAATTTTAAGCATGCCAAATCCATTACAGCTGTTCACTTCAATCTGCATGAGCGGAATCTGTATTATGGCTCAAGATACAATATGAATTATATTATTTTCACATTTCAATGCGATTCAAAAATGCTTGCGATTATTATTATTGCTTTTTTCAAAAAATTTTAACAAAAATTTGACCATATTTTATGATGCTATGAGTTTCCAAACCTAGGTTGCAAAAAGCCGGAATTTTATTTATCCGAATTGCATTTAATACCGTGCAACAAAACGCACCTTCTGAAAAAATTTCGGTGAAAGTTATGTAAGTTTCCGTTTTCTATAGAACACCAAAATTCTATTTTCATCACCGCTATATTGTCATTCTGCTATTGTCATGTTTATAATACGTTGCGGTATAATGCCCGCAAGGATTTGTGATATTTGCCCTGCTACAATGAACCACCTGTGAACAATGACCAGTTTCTTTATTGCTCCCAAGTGACTTTCCCTGGCAATATTGATGATCTGCAGTTACAAATAACACCTGTCGACATGACGGATTTCTTTGTTCTTAATTCATTGGTATTATTAATGGTTGTTAGGCAAAATTTCGGATACATTTTTGACTTTTTTCCTGCTTTCTTAATGACTTTTATATTAATTTCAAAATGAGATGAAACATCTGGTACTTTTTGTGTTTAATTTTTATCAAGCTCTTCTTGAAGAATGTTTTTTTCAACTATTCACATGCTGTTTTGAAACTTTTACATCGACTTTAAGACAGTATAAACTAAATGTTACATAATTATATCATAACTTATTTTCATACTATTGTATATATGAAACCTCGGAGATCTCGCAAAATATTTTGAGTTGGCTAAAAAAAATAAATTGAGGTACCATCAAATATGAAATATTGAACTAAACGTCGAATGAAATATTGAGGATTTCATGATAAAATCATTATGTAATTGTTGGTGTATTGAAAGTTTTTGAAAATTTCAATTATTAGCTTGATTCATTTTTATCATTTTGCTATGAAATATAAATATTCGAAAACATTGAGTAGAATTTTGTAATTTTATAAAAAGCCCCATAAATATGCTTTAATAATGTTCTAAAAATATATGAATGTTGCAGTTTATGATTATGTTCATTATTTATTACGATGTTTTTTCCTTTTATCCGATTTCTCAACATTATTTCTCATATTATTATCATTGATTTTCTCACGTATATTGTATTAAATTTACTTCAATGTTCATTACATCATTTGACATTTAATTAACTTCCTCTTAAGTTATGCTGATTTGATTGTATATCTCAACATCAGAGAAGTACTTCCTCCGGATTCGTTTGTTTGCATTTTTGGTATTATAATTGTTGTTTACTTCTCGAATATTATTATTTTCTTATGTCAATTGTTCAGGGCGTGGTTAATCTGATTTTCTTAATCCGGGGCGGATAAGGTTTGTTCCAAACTGAGTTTGAAGCTACTTCACAATATTTTATTAATCCGGGGCGGAGAAGCTTTGTTTCAAACAGACTTTGAAGCTACTTCACAATATTATTTTAATTACATTAAGCCTATATATTCCAATGTACAATACACATATACCCCCCGGGGGCTACTCTGGTTCTGCATGGACGGGGGAGGGATGCCACTATGGAAATACCCAAAAAATCTCAAAAATCCTGTGCATGCTACCCAAAAAGTTTCAAAACTATTCTTTTCAGAATTCCCTATGAAGTCAAAAAAGAAAACCAAAAAGGTTTCAAAATCTTGAAATTCCCACCCTAACGGTTTTCCCTCGGGTGGAATAGTCAGAGACCCAAGAAAGGCACGTCCCCGCAAAGCCATCATGTGGGAGTAACCCGTCCGCGGTATTTATCATATTTAAGAAACCAAGCAATACTAAAGTTTTCTCAAGTTTGAAGTTTCCTAATATTCACGGCTCATTCCTATAGTGTGACTGTCTGTACTACTACTACTACTACTACTACTACTACTACTACTACTACTACTACTACTACTACTACTGCTACTACTACTACTACTACCTACTACTACTACTACTACTACTACTACTACTACTACTACTACTACTACTACTACTACTACTACTACTACTACTACTACTACTACTACTACTACTACTGCTACTACTACACTACTCCTTGAATATTTTATTCAGGCCGAAATGTATACCCCAAATATTTTTATGGACGCGTATTTGAAGATTGATTACAGCTTAATATGTCTACATCAACCTTTCTTGCTCATTGAAAAACAATACCTCGAATACTTTGAAAATTCTAAATTTGATACCCCCAAACTGGAACTCAAACATTTTTATCAACGCATATTTGAAGATGACAAAATCTCGAATATCTTGAAAATTCTGAAATAAATACCCCAACAATTTTCAAAGACCATGAAAGGGTACCCCCCAATAATTGACACGTCCCCGTACACATGCAATTTTCAACTGCTTTAACTTTTCACCTCTGTATAGCAGCCACCTCCGTGTAACGGTCAGTTATAATGCTCAAGTTTCTTTATTGTACGAGTTGTTCCCCCTATACCAAGTATTTATACTGATCATGTTTTTGGTTTTAATATTTGATCATTAAGTTTTGACGGTCTCATCTAAGATGCGAGACTATAATAAAAGCCTTCTCAAAATCTGTTAAGCAACAATATTCTAATTAATATTGTTACAATGAAAACGATAATAATTACAGTTGCAGTCCAGGGAAGTCTGATCATATGCTTCGACGGGGCTATGGGCAAGTAGTATTATTTCATAATGTTTTGTATCGTGAACTGTATTTACAAGTTCGTTAATTGTCAGCTGTGCCTGACTGTGATTTGTGGCGTTCTTTGTGTAGCAAATATGTTCTCATAAGAGGGACGGCACATTCTTATAATGTGACTGTCAGGGACGTCTATAATATAGGCCAGTTGTTAACAAGTTAGTAATCTAAAAGAAATTGAAGACATTCGAAGCAAGGTACAACATAAACCTTTAAGATATCACTATAGTATGGTATAGGCAATGCGGCTAAATCCGTGCGAAGTACGTTAACCGTGCGATGCGACTGTCGATTCCAATGTTGTGATTTCCGTACAAATTACAATCATCTCCAAGGCGTCATCTTCGCTCTTACATCTTCTACAGTTTCAGTTGTGCGTCATTTCATTGAAGAATTTCCTCATTGGTGTGATTGTGATCAATCCGTTATCTTGTTTTTTTTTTGTAATCTGATCATAATCCTTTTATCTTGTCAATTAAAGATTAAATTATTCATGATAGAATCTTTATGGGCGGAGTTTTTCAGCTAAATTTGAAACACAAAAATAGTACACCAATTTAACTGATTTTGTACTTTGTTTATGTTAATGTTTCCCGTTTTGCATTTCGTATTTGTGCAGATGATAACATTGCAACCATTCGTACGTGTTTCTTAACATAGATTTTATCATCAAAAGAAAGATAAAGAAATGTAACATCCAAGTTATCCAATTAACTCAGGTAATTGGTTCCAAATATTTTACAACACAAAATTAAAAGAAAGTTACGAGTATCAATTTACTCGTAATTTTTTTTCATTTCATGTTGTAAATATTTGGAATCAATTACCTGAGTTCGTTGTATGTTGGTGTTTTCTTAATATATTTAAACATAATCTGGGCTCAATTAGGCTCAATTAGGTCAGCTAAATTTTGTAAATGTTTTTAATTTTAAGTTTTTAAAATTCAAGTTTTAGCGGTTTTTTGTGAGAGCTACCCTGTATAGCCATAACTTACCTACTCCATGTTATGTATGGGAAAATCAAAGAATAAAAAAAATGACAGATCTTAAGACAGATACAATGTCACCCGCTTATGTGCAAGTCGGATAAGTGGAATTCCCGCTTATCTGCAACCTGGCTTTGAAGCCCGTTAAACAATTTTGTGGTCACGTTCTTGGTAAACAATTTTGGATAACTGCAAATTTGAATAACTGCAATGAAAACCTTTGGCAATTTTGACTTGCACTTAAGCGGGTTACACTGTATTCTCTTAATTATCACACTTATTAATCGATAAGACGTCCCATACCATATTATTTATACCTATAGATAACTCAGAAAAGCTTTTTTGTTACATTTTCATAAATTCATAATACTGTATTTTAATTTTACTTAAGCAGGATTTTCGCATATTTTCACGATATTTTACTTTTTTGGTAAGGGAAAACTTCCCGGGCCCCCTTTAAGAAGAACGATACTCAATGTTAGAGGAACCAAAGAATAATAACGAATAAAGGGCAATTAGGAAACAACTGTTTTTCCCGATTTAAAAAAAAGAAGAAGTTATTGACTATGAAGCTGCATTATGTGGTATATTTGTGCATGTGCTATATAATTCAATTCTACTTCCACATGATTAAGAAATGCAATGTCTACATGCATTACCAACATCAAAACCATGAAAATACCATGAAAATGTCAAAAAGTGAAAACCACAAAGTTTCTAAGCCATGAAAAAGTTTGGAAACCATGAAAACATCAATATTAACGATATTAAAGTGTGAAAATTCCATGAAAACGCCATTTTGTGTTTCTATAGATAGAGAGCTATGTGACGATACCGTTCTTTCTTTAGTTCCAGGTCACGGCTGATGATGATGTTGATAATCCAATCACGGCTGCAACTGCTACAGCTTGTCATTGTTCTATACTCAAACGATTGAACCTTGCCCGTGGTAAAGAGGCTACTAACACAGGCTCTGGTCCAGAATTCTTTGGATTTTCTCATCCAACTATACAATATCTGCTTCAGTGTTTACCGAACGCTAAAGAATGTCGTAAATATAACTGGGTGAAGTTTGAACTTCCACCTGAGAATACAGGTATAACTTCGTATCATTTGACGCTGAATATATATACGGAATGTCGAATCATATTTCAATATATGCGGATTCCGGGAATACTGTATTACTCATCGTATTAATTGTGTATGTGTCAGCCCAACCGCCAGGATTGTCTATAGAGGAGGTTACGAAGGCGTGTCACTTGGAGCTTCAACTTGAACTACTTTTAAAAACGGAAATTAATCGTTGAAATTATCCTAGCATATTTTGACAAAAACTATGAATACCCTTCCATGGTGTAAATAAACAGTTCCTGCTGAGAAAAAATGAAAGCCTCCTATCGGGGGAGGGGGGGCACTTCCATACATCAGCTATACAGGCACGTGCCATTTTTAGGATGCCTTTTCCAGATTCTTGTGAAATTTTACGGTATCCATTTATTTGGAAGCATTTTAAAATTGTCTTAATTCTCGCCTGCTGTGAAATTTTGCCGTCCTCCCCGATTCTGAAAATGGCCCATACCCCCGTCCAAAAAATATCGATCCCCCCTGGGAAACCTACCCAAACTATTGTGATGCACTTGAATAACCTGGTCATCTCTTCTTCACAGTAATATAAAGAATACATTCAATATTTACTACAAATGGAAATCCCTTCAAAGTTGACACTATAGGAACTATAGCAGCACTTTTCTTAGATGCTTCCCATTGCAAATCCTTACACCAATTTTAAAATCATCATTGCGGGGTTACTTATAGAGCAAAGCTCTTTTCGGGATGTTTCTGTATTTGAATACAAACTATGAGATTGCGAGATACTTAGAGAGCAAAGCTCTTTGCGGGATGTTTCTGTATTTGAATACAAACTATGAGATTAATTGCGAGATACTTAGAGCAAAGCTCTTTGCGGGATATTTCTGTATTTGAATACAGACTATGAGATTAATCTCTGCTTTGTTAGTACATGTTGCGTGCTGCTTGGGTGTTCCATCCTTGTAAAAGTCTTATATATTACTCTACTAGAAAATGTTATTTCTATTTATATGAATTGTCCAGGGAAGAATTGTTAAATAATGAACATAACTAATTTGAATTCGGTTGGTTTCAGCTCTCTAAATCTATTTATTATAGTCCATTTCGAAACAAAATTAATTCAAACGATTTCTTATATTTATTTTTATTTTTATTGTCAGTGCCAAACGAGAACATTATTAACGCAGAATCTTCACAAAGTGAACATGATCATTCTCCTACACTATCTCGATCTGATGTTATCTCACCACCAAAAAGAGACAAATGAACGTAACTATATATTAACTAGATAATAAACTACAATAATCTAGGTGTACATTAGAATGACACTTCAACTATATACCGTCCCTCGTATATGTACTTTAACGTGGCATGTGCCTTAAAAACGTTGACATTAACTCCCATTGGGCTACAGTATACAGTAGCTATATTAATAGCCTCACATATGACTAGCCTCACACAATATACTGTAGACAAACATATGACGTATTATAATCCTATCTTTCAACTTATATTTATTCCCCCATATTTATCCCTTAATGTTTGGCGCTGTTAAACAAATGGGATTTCATAGATCTTAATCTTTTGACTTATCATTCAAATACTATATGTTTATCCACCTATAGACAGGATAGAGAGTATATAATATACAGTATTGTACGAATGTAATCGCTAATTTGTAGACTGGTACATCTATATTCTCAACAGTCTGACTATACAAGTGACCGTTTGTGAAACCGTTATTTTGATCTTTATGTCTCGTCTATCCACCTCATCATGTGCTTGCCAGACTTTGGCTAAACTGTCTCATGAGCTTCAGATTATTTACCCGATTAAATGTGTTACATGTTATACTTTTAACCCAGGGGGCACTTCTATACATCGGTTATATACAGGGACGTTCCATTTCAGGGGTGCCTTTTCACCTTTTCAAGATTCTTGTAAAAGTTAAACGTATTAATTTAGAAGATTTTTGAAATTTTTGAACTTTTCCTTTGTTATGATCGTAAAAATATGAAACTTTAGGGTCTTAATCCTCGTCTGCTGTGTTGTTACCATCCTCCATAGGGGTGATTAGCTCAGTTGGCAGAGCAACCGAACTTCAGATCGTATCATATCTCATCGACTGTGGTTCAAATCCCCCTCAGGTCAACTCAGCCTTGACTTTATCTGAAACATCAAATGAGTACCATCTAAGGATGGCGGATGGAATGGTTCAGAAGGAATTGCATTGTGAGTAGCTGCGGCGCATCGTTGCGCATTGACAATCAAGGCCTATCTGCCATGAAATCTGTTGAAATTGATCTGCAGTGTCGCGGCTGAGATCTAAGGAGCGTTTAACATCATTGCTCTTAGCGAAAAGAGCCACTCTTCTAGAAATAGAGGAGTGGTACGGGTGCCTTCGGTAGGGCGACACCGTCCACATTACATATTACCATCCTCCCAGATTTCTCACGTTTAGCCCGGCACTCCCCCTGATTCAGTCCAGCGCAAGCTTTCTTACGATATTTCGCAGACCCTACTAATCATAAAAATAGTAACCATCCCGTCCTACCGTATTCTGGAAATAGCTAGCCTGCGTGCAGACTAAAACATATCTTAACGAAAGTGTTTACATCCAAGAAATATGGAAATCCCCCGAGACTTTTAACTCTATTACACTAGCGTATTTCAAAAATAGAATGAATTACTGAATTACGTAACTAATTATTTTGTCCCACGTTTGTGATATCTGTAAAGTAAAACTGAACGTCTTTATTTTAGCTGAAATATATTTGAATATACTATACCCAGGTCATTGCTTTAATAACACGACCTTATTTGATTTTTTTGAACTTTTATTAATGATCAGAATTTAGTAATCTTTGATTATTAAGTAAAATAGGTCAAGTTCATAAACTACAAAAGTCAAGTTAGGAGATAATATTTTGAAATATCAATGATGACTATGATACCACATGTGGGTATATATTGTGAAATAAAACTTGTGTAACGGTCCCTAAGAACAATTCACAGGAAATTCAATCAAACCTAATATTCTATATTTTTACTCTATGATATGTAACGTTAACTAGACACAGGAAAACATGTTGTTTTCATTCTATTTCATGAGATATATTACAAGAGAAACTTCCCAGACTTAATGCATATACCATTGTTAACATTTTAATCTGTTTTCTTTACACGAACAGATTTAGAACTTGTTTGTCTTTATACGACACATGTTGAAAATACGAATTACAGCAGGGTATTTCCTTTTCTATATAAATGAACTATGTCAAACAGGTTGTTGTTATATCATATCATCACAACAGTGTGCTACAGTATATTATATTTAATTATTAGAACTTAATTATTAGAATTCCGATACATATACTGATGTGACATGGCTCCAGATGAGTTTTTCACTATTATACATTCTAAATATTCCTTGCGTGGACATTCACTAACGCTTTACCCAACTAAATCATTTAATAATCACGTTAATTTATCTCAGCTCACATGAGCTATTCCTTTGTCAGTTAATTATTTCTGATAACATAGCTTTCTTAACCTTAATATATAAATATATATTTTTTTAAAGGTCACATGTAAGTGAGGATACACTTAAAAGTATTCTCCTTTGTTCATTTGCCTGTTTGCCACTGTGCTGCAAAAATACATACATACATACATACATACATACATACATACATACATACATACATACATACATACATACATACATACATACATACATACATACATACATACATACATACATACATACATACATACATACATACATACATACATACATACATACATACATACATACATACATACATACATACATACATACATACATACATACACATAAATACATACATACATGCATACATACATACATACATACATAAATACATACATACATACATACATACATACATACATACATGCATACATACATACATACATACATACATACATACACATAAATACATACATACATGCATACATACATACCTACAGATAGACATGTCCCAGTGGCGAATTGTCCATATGGGTACGACGGACAGTGCCCTCTCAGTCATTTCAAATAGTCATTTAAAAACGCATGCTATCAATTAATGAGATAAAATTATCATTTCCCAATGTTGTCATTCCTACCTATTCGAATAACTTAGTGTAGTACTTTGTTACGTATCAAAGTATTGCTTTCCATAATATAGTTTTAATTTTATCCCCTTCTTCTTCCCTCTCCATGCTCAGTGATCAAATGGGTCCCATATTCCGTGGCATTATCCGATTACAGTCGAACTCGGTTAATATCCCCTTTCTTAATGTCCCACGTTGCTAAATATCCCCACATAAAACTAATTCTATTTTCCATTCTCCGTACAGGCTCTCCTAATCATACCTTACTTAGTTTATGTCTATAATCCGTCATGAATATTCAGATTTCTGCCTTAAGCGAACTAATTGTCATACGTTTAACCTGATGAGAGATATGTTTTGTGTGTAATTAGAATAAATCAAGCACAATCGCAAGTAAACTAAACATCGTAGAAAAATGCATAATAACTGCATGATACCACGGCGGTCTTGTTTGGTCAAAGGATATTATATATGGTACAGTCATGTTAACTAATCATAAGCGATTATATATCTGTTAACCTCTCTGCATGCCCATGCCGTATAAAATTGCATTAATTTATCCTATCAATCAAACAAACCCTGTCACAACGGTCAAAAATGAACTGACCGTTAAAGAGAGATGTAAATTAAGTTATGAAAGTAATATGGAATAGCCTCAAGGAAGGGATTTGACTACCAATCGCATGACATGAGCGCTTGCGTACATTTTTAACCAGTAATTTAACGCCTAGCAATAAACCTGTTAGCCTATCCTAGATACACGATTACAATCAATTCAAAGTGGCAACTACAATCTATGACGATTCATTTCTCTTTTTGTATGATCCTTTCGTCATTAAACCACAACTGTATCTCTATTATTTGATATGTTTGTAAATTGTTTAACTTAGGATAATTTTGTTTTGTGACATGTTTGTAAGTTAAATATGTTTGACCTTTGACCCCAACGCCAGATTAAAATCACTTATCACTTTTGAGTGAGTCAAAATGTTGTTTATCATTTGTAATGTATTATTGAAAGAAACGATGGTATTCACAGATTGATAAAAATACTAAGTATAGTATATATTTATATATATGTCTTCACCTTTGAAGGTTTGAAAGACGTAACTCAATATTTACATTATATGATATATATATATATATCGTGTCATTTACCGTTTTTAATCCCATATATGGTATATAGAGGTATAAGTAAGAACATTAAATACTATAGTATGAATGGTTTATGCTACCGATACAATTAGAAGTCAAAAGGATTTGACCTTTTATACAGTATGACATAAATAGTCAAAAATTCCGCAATGCGATCAATCAATCATTTTTCTACCTAATGGAATTTTTGTTATAAGCTGATATCAAATTGTTGTTATAAACAGGCTTAATTGTCATCTCTTTATGTAGGCTCAGTAGATTTGAAATTGCAAAGACCCGCTTCCCCCGAATTAGGATTTATTCGTTTATTTCATTCGCGTATACATTTGACGTCAATAGACAACATTTGTGTTGAACTCATGTTTGCATTTTTAACTACTGTATCTTGTATATAGACTGCTCTAAAACCTGTCACTATATCCTGGGTTTCGTGTCTTGACATATCAATTTTTCCTTTCTCTTTGTTGATAGTGCGCGCTTATAAAAGCGTATAACGCATACGAAACCAAGCAAAGGCGGTAATATATATACAGTCGTATTTAAATTTTCTTGACTTTCATGGGGTTTTAATATCAAAAAATTTATTAATATTCAAAGTTGTAAAATAGGCCAAACAAATCAAATTATGAACATTATATTGAGCCTGTGTTGTAATATAGTGTTTCTAGGTATACCAAACGATTGAGAAAACATTGCCGTTTTGAAAGTTTCATAGATTATAGATCAACCAAATTTCGCTTTTGGAAAAAATGTCAATTAAATAATTAAAAGGAATACTAAAGTTTCTTAAAATTTTCAAGGACCACGAAGGAAAGATATATTTGTATTATTTGTTTTCTATTGCTCAAGGATAATTAATTAATCATTAATCATGATCAAAATTTAAGTTAATAATCTTTATGGGCAAACTGAGATCAATTTGAATAGGTTGACGTCATTTCAAAAATATATTGTTCGTAGAGCATATCCCACACGTGTATACGGTATTTTAAGCAGTTGATACAAAAGCGATATTACAATAATATTTTTTATTTGTTCTTGCTGCTTGAACAATCCGGAAAGTTGTACGGAATTCTAATTATATGAACAGCTAAAGTATACTAAATTTATGTCGAATATATAATGCATTTTTACTCATATAGTTCTTATACTAGTTTATATAAATCATAAACTTAATTCGCTAACACAATTTTTATATTTTGTTGTTTTAATATAAGTAATAAATAATTTTTAAAGATATTTCTTTACTATCTCCGCTTTCAAAAACACAAATTCAATGACGTTTTTTTATGATTTTGTTGCAATTTAAAACACGTGAAACAAAATTGTTATTGATATTACTGTACGTAAGTATAAATATGGTGGTTTGACGTCACGAAATATATATTTTGTTGATAAAAATACTACCAAATAGATTCCTCATTATATATTGTAAAGAGCGATATTGGTATTTTCGTGTGGTATAAAATTCCTCAGGCATAATAATGTGTTTCGCAACGGTGGATATAATGAACATTATTTTTGAAACGTCATCATTTAGTAACAAGGCGAGGTCAATTATTTCTGATATGCGTGTTTTAAATGCCCTTTAGCTATTGCACGCACAATCTAAATTGATTACTGTATATATGTATTTTTGTAACTAACTATTAATGTTGCCCTTGAGCTTTGTATACTCATTGCCTGGGGGACTTCACATAATATGCAAACGGGGGTGTGCCAATTTTAGTAAAACCTCTATACAGAAAGTTGTGCCCGTAAAGTTCCACACGGAAGAAAATAGTACACATCAAACCCATAGAAAAATGTATATCTTTAATTTTATTAGATGAAAAGTTGATATAATGTATCAATGTAAGAAAATGTTCATCATTTTGAATTGACATCCATGAAATTATTATATACATACTTAACCAAATAGTAATTTATTATCATTTGTAGTCGACCCCCCATTTGCGAATTACAAAATATATTTTCAGTTAACCAAAGTTTTAACCAAATTATACTTCATAATTGACTCATTTGGGTGGGTCAATTGAGAAGATTAGTGACATGATATTAGACAGATAAATTCGAAAAATGAATATCAAAAATGTCGAGTCTCATGATGAATTCAAATCAAACACACGAATCTCATCATACAAATCATACACACGATTTACTGAGCAATCTGTCTCATCTTATTAATCATTACTTTGGAAGTGCCTTTCAAGACACACGTTGAGATTTGGGACCATTCTAAGTTCTGTGATGTTAGAGGCGGGGTTAGAGGTCATGTGCTTTGTTGATTAGGCGGACCGAAGTATACGGAACAAACTGGTTCCGCCTATGCTCCAGTACAATGTGTTGTTTTCACTGAAAGAAGCAGAATATAGTTATCAAAAATAAAATAGTTTAAAATTTACAGGCAGATAAAAGAAATGCAAGTTCCACACATGATTTGCAAGAAGAATAGATATATTCATCTTCGACCAAGTAATAAATCTAATTTAGATATCTTTCTATTCTCATTGAGTCCTTTCTACATTACATCTTTTATGTCATTTTAATCTTTATATATTATATGACGAAATAATTCAAATCAATTATCTGATAAGAATATACTTTGTGACGAATTCAAAACGATGTCTTGGAAATGTTAGATCTGTTGCATATACTTTCTGACTGCATAAGACATAATCTTAAAAATGCATTGGCTCAGAAATACTGTTTGACTCATATAAGACTATATACAACCAGTTATAGCCTAGTTTCTGTATACGAAATATGTTTATTTTCTTAGAATATCACTGTTTAACTACCTGGTATATGTAATATAGATATAATTCAATTATATTTCATCACGAAGGTATAATCATATAGTTCAGTCAAACTTAAGGATTTTGATATACAATTTTTCGAAACATAGTTAAAGTTTTCAAACAAAATCGTACACTAAATATTATTAAGCGGAGAAAGTAATACTACATACATAATAACGGGGTTAAAAGAAATCCAAGAATTAGTTTATCCCCTTTGAAAAGCTGCTATATCCCTCCCGTCGAGCTTTGCGATTACGTCTAATATTAAATCAATCGTATATCGATCTCGAATTCTTCTTGACCCTACAATCTTTCCTTCTTGCAAAACGAAAGCAATATTTCCTGTGCTTGAGTGTTGCAGCATTTGATTCTGAAGACTATACCAATTGTCGTGCAAAATTGCATGATTTTTGTGACAAAGTATCGTTTTCTAGAACACCCTCGCTGATTTCTATAATGTGTGGGAGAAAAGAGGGAAAACAATACGTCATATATTCGGCACAATTATTTAGCGTACAAATCTGAAATTTGAATTGAAATTTATTTCGATATTTATGTCACGATTTCATAAATCATATTTCTTTCTTTAAATTCAGGAAAAATATTTTATTTTTATGTTGACATAGTCGTCAAGCAGATACAAAAGTCGACAGTTTTGGATTGTGAGTCATTGAGGAATTCATTTTTGGCAAATCCTCATCACAGAATACGTCATGTTTTGTTTTGAAAATTCAATTTATCAAGAAAAGATAACGAACTACACCTATATATCTATTTAGAATTGTTTTGTTGTATTGTTACATCTTTTAAAATGTTGTTTCAAGCTACCATTTTGCAAGCCGTACATGTAGTTTTTTTAGTAGCCTCCGACATGTTATATAATATTTTGTATCACAGTATTTCGAAGTACTAAAGTCAAAAACGATTTTTTTTATTGCTAACTTGTATATTATGCCAGATAAAAATTAAATTAAAATCAAATACATTGTATAGTTCTTTATTTGTCCCGCCTATAAAAGGCATAACAGGACATCCATACATTTTTTCCAATCAGAATCGCTGTGTCATATAATTATGTTCAAAATTTGCTTGTCCTTCTACAAGTTTACTACTGCGCTCCGACTCCCTGCCAAAAATGAATATCGATATAACCATGAAATAACCTTTTTGGAAGTTAACTGTATATAGTGAAACCCTGCGTTCGGTTTAGCTTATATAAAATACTACAGAATACAGAAAACCGCTTGAAATACATGCTTTGCAATCAAATATACCGTTTGAGGCAGTGGTAATGAAATTTATGTGAAATTATATGGCTATATATACGTAACAAAGCAATGTTTAGATTTAACAATAAGTTTTGACGGATTGAAATTATGTGCTGTATGATCGATAGACATGATTTATTCTTGTTAAAAATATTGATTTTATTTAAAAATACGTTAAATTTCCAAACCGGAATAAAAAATAAGAGAGAATGAATATATGTATCATGGTATATGGTGTAAAATAAGATCCAGGAACTATACCACATAGGCTGTACATATCTATAGAAATAAAAATGTTGTTTTTTTGTAGTACACAACTATTTAATTAGACGGATTTCTAACAACTAAGAGGATATCCTTATTACTGTCAAATTTTGACAAAGAGGCACGAGCGAACGACTTTTAGCTCACGCAATTTTTCATTTCAATATGTACGTGATATATAGGATTCTGGTCGTGTAAAAGAGTAAATTTGAATCAATAAGCTAGCAGTACACATCAATAATCAAAAATGTTTCAAGAGTCAGAGACTTAAAGCGTTGATAGATTCTTCCCGTTAAATTTCCTATTCTAAATAAAAGGTTGAATTAATTGTTCAACAGTGTTTGCTAATACGTAAAAGAAAATTCCAAAATGTTTTGATACATATTTATTTAGTAAATTTTGTAATCAATTTCATATTTCGGACGTTGCACTATTCTAATTTCGTTAACATGAAATTCTGATTGAATATACTAATTTGTATCATCAGTTTCTAATAAAGCTGAAATAGTTAGAAAATTATTCAAATCTGAATAATATCCGAAAACTTATTGGTTACAATTGTTGAATATTTGAATTTTGTTTTGATTTATTACTTATGGGTCATATCACCACCAACACCAAAACCATGAAAATCCCATGACAGTGTTGAAAAACATCCATATTCACGATATTAAAATGTGAAAATGCCATGAAATTCCACGATTTTATTCATGGTTTGGTGCCAGTAGTTTATATCGTGTATGTGTCAGAATGGAATTTACATAATATCATTTGGTTCTAAAATTATTCATCGGCTATCTTTATTAATCAATGCATTGACCGATGGTGTTCCCAGTTGTTCCTATCAGAGGCTCCAATGTCTCTAATGCGTCAGGGTCCCGAATTAAACAAAAGATTAAGGCAGGGCATGCGCACAACCAACTTTAAAATACACCAGATTAATACTTGCTATTATGAAATTGTGGACAGACAATTGAAAGCTATGAATACTTTCTGAGGCATTTTTGCCAACCGAATGAAGAAAATGACCAATGGAAATAAAGACAACTTTCTTGTCCAGTAGTTATATTCAACATATATGATAAAACTAAATTTCCTCGGTATGGAGTTTCGAGTTTCATGTCCAATTTCTTAGCAGTCTAATTGTTGTAGAGTATAAAATTCTTCACAAATTCACTTGAATATTTGTTTTTAAATTTCATATGAACATAATTTTATGTTTTATTTCAAATAAAATTTTTAATGTTTCTTTGTTTTTAAATTTAAATCACGTTGAGTTGTTGTAGAGTATGAAATTCTTCACAAATTCACTTGAATTTTTGTTTTTAAATTTTAAATTTCATATGAATATAATTTTATGTTTTATTTCAACTAAATTTTTCAATGTTTCTCTGTTTTTAAATTTAATTCACGTTGAGTTGTTGTAGAGTATGAAATTCTTCACAAATTCACTTGAATTTTTGTTTTTAAATTTTAAATTTCATATGAATATAATTTTATGTTTTATTTCAACTAAATTTTTTAATGTTTCTCTGTTTTTAAATTTAATTCACGTTGAGTTGTTGTAGAGTATGAAATTCTTCACAAATCCACTTATTCAATTTGTATAATATCTGTACCGTTATGTTAATATTTGCAATTTATAAAAGTGATGGGATGTGTTTTGTAGTTCTCTGTTGCAACATATATCCACTTGTCTAGAAATATATAAAGATTGTCCCAGGGTTTCCGGTCTGAAAAAGATTGATAGAGATTTTCTGAACAAGGTAAAACGGACGTCTAGCGGGCAGCCCATGTTGTTCTACGGCAATTGTCCGCCATATAAATCGGAATCAACATTCAATTTTTTAACTAGGATTTCTAAAAAAAAAACTGAATTTTTTGTTCAAACAGGGAAATGATTGCATAAGAGCTTATAGCATGTTTAGACATTTCAAAATTAATGGAATAAAAAGCATACATAGCAATTTCTGATGTTCTCATATGATTGCGGTTTTATATATCGCGGTTCACTCAAAATGAATTGCGTAATTATTTTAATTCATTGGGTTTTTATTTTATTTTGACCTGTCTGCTAACTAGACATCTTTTTGCATATAATTGTCTGATTGAATTGCCTCTAATCTTTTGCAGACTTTTCACAAATCTTTCTGAACTGTCAATGAGTAATGTCTAGTTTCATTCATTTTTTTTTTTAAGTACCCATGCAAACTTTAATTGTCCAAATACTTAGACCATGGCAGACAATTTTACATTTAGTCATTAATTAATTCAAATGCATTTAATAAAAACATATAGTAGTCTCTATTGTTTGTTTTTAGTAACTCTTTTTTCAAAATAACAAACAATCGTCAATTCGTAATCCCAAGATGATAATTATGTTTTCTTTGTATGAAATGACATTTTTACGATAGGCGCCAATTGACTCTAAAAATTACTGAACCGCATAGATATAAATGAGCTTAGATTTTACAGAGACATGCAGATTTTAATTTTAACGTCTACATAATTATGGTGTTGTATTTCCTGCTAGCCATAGACTATTCCTTTCCCCATAAAATTATGTCGACAAACTCAAATTCAAATAAATGCACTTGACAATGAAAGTTGTCATATGCCGTTGTTATTTTCTAAATTTAGATCATATAGAAATCTGGGCGAGGTGTTAATACTTTTGATGTCTGCCTCTGTCATTTTCTGGTGTGACAAGTATGACCGCAAAAGGGTTTCGTTTTCAAAGGAATCTTTTTTGGATCATATAATAAAATAAATACTGTACTGAATTATTTGTTTTGCATTAAAACTATTTAGTAAACGATACACACAAAAAATAAAGTATTTTGTAGAAATGACACAGATCTGCTAGCAATTATTGTGTTGAGTAACTTTTGCGTAATATATAGCAACATTGATTTGATAACACATTATGGGCTAGGTGTCTAGGAAGCTGTGATCAAATTTGGGATGAAAATTCATGTTTACTTGGTAAATAAATTATCATTTAGCAACATATTGTTGATAAATCATAATATTTTTGATGAGAATATAGCACTATATTCGGATTACAAATGTACATAAACAAATAGAGAAATAGACGATTAAATGAATGGCGGAAATAGATAAACGCTAAAACGATATTTCATTCTCGGTTTGTACAAAATTAATTAATATGATATAATTCTATGATTGGTTGACCATGTAGAGTTTTTTTTTACCATGTGTTGAAAGATCATTATAGGTTTGTAAAGAATTATTTTTAGATATTGTTAGCTTGTCAAGGTGTTGATTACGGCATTGCGAATCGAAATTGTTCCCAAATGGGCAACTAAATCATTGGGGCTGTTTGCGGTCAAATATAACCCGTATGTCGAAAAGTAATTTTCACGGTTCCACAGAAGTTTAGAAATTAAAAAGTTAGTCACTACAAATTTAACAAATTCATTGATTATGTTTTATTTAATACTCGTAATTAACCAAAATGAATTTTCGTATGAAAAGTCAATAGCGTAAACCAAATCTCAACAAATTATATTAAATATTTGATCCTATTTTATGAATTGAATTGCTTTTTAAATATGATTCAAGTTCTGATAGTTTGCATATTAAAAATAGATTTCTTCGTAAAACGTTTTTAAAAATTTGGAAAACATAATCTAAAAAACAATATTATTTTGTTTATTCGCGTTTGAGTAGTATGTCCTATTGGGAAGGCAAAAGGGAAAGGTAACACATTTTTTACTGTCCGATTTCTCCAAGTATAATATCGCTAAACAATTCAACCGGATTCTCATTAAATTGCGTTTGACAGCTTTTACTGTGCAAGTGACCTTCTGTTGATATTGTATCGCGGAAAGCAATCAAATCTCAACGTAGGAAAACGCGTAGTGGGTCTTGCGAACGCTTGCATGATTCACGTCTTCAATGAAACATTCTATAATATTAGCTGTATCTTGCATATTAGGACCGGATAAACAGCCGTTTATAATGAGTCACAACGAATACGTTATGAAATAGGGTAAAGGAAATAGAAGGAGGTGCACTTTACATGTTCACAGCACAGCAGATATGTAGTTACTTATCACATGCAGTTTCTTAGCTGGTCAGAATTTATGCATTATTAAAAGTCACATAACTCTATGCAAAGTCGTGTAAGGTTGAATAGAAACTGTGTAAGCTATCGATAGGTTGTTTTCGAATATATTCTTTGAAATGAGATACAATTGTAGCTATTATTGCGGTGCAGAGCATAACAAGAGCTATGTAGGTTTTTCTAGAAGGGCATACGTGTAAACGTCTTCTCATTCATTCCGTTTCTATGGGAAGGAAAAAGCCTTAACAAATGACTGTGAATGAAACGATTAGCTATTATCATATAACAATTCGGTTTCCGGTTAGCGGTCAAAGCCAATTCGCGACAAATTTTCAAAATAAAATATACAAGCATCAAGTCATGAATTTTATAAAACATTATTGAAAATACAGTTTATTTGTAAAACATTGCTTATCAAAAATAAAAAACTGATAAATTTCAACAGTCGTACCATTATTTCTATAGTACAATGGAAATAGGTTGCCAAGAGAGCAACACGAAAGTCTTGTTGTTTTATGAAAATTGTGTTTTGATGGACTTCACTGATGCGTGACTCAAAGATTTCAACAGCCGCCAATCACGTTCAGTGAAAATTGTTCGTGTGGGCCGCAGGCATTATGAAACGGGGGCACGGGTAGGTTCGCATCACTGTCCGCAGACTTGTCAGCGGTATAGAAACCTTTTTTCAATGCGTAGGCGTTGGCAATAGAATTGAAAGAAATTTGATCGCACCCTATTGTTATCGTTCCGTGATTGGTCAATGATGACAGACTCTTTCATAGTAACGCCCCATGACTCCTGCAAGACAATTGTCAATCACCACTTTATTACTGAGCGCCTAATATCAGTGAGTGAAAACGCATCGAAGCAAAACCGTCATCGCTTTAAATACGCCAGAGCTTGGTCGTTCATAAATCAGTGCACGCCTGATCGCCGAGTGAGTAGGAAATCGACACCTACGTTCAGTACTAAGAAAAAACATTCCTCCAAGACGGATAAATCTAAAACATCGTAAGTGGAATATGGAATTAGTGTTATCTTCCTACTATATTATGCAAATCAATTTGGTTTTATTGTTGGTGAAAGATATCTATTTAATTTTGGTTATTTTAAACTTCAACTTTAAACGATCAAGGTTTCATTCATTGCCGCATTCCATTACATTTATTATTAACTAGTCGATTTCACGTTCCGGAAAGACTTTTTGTTTATCAGTTGTTATTAAACAACATTCTATGTATATATGATCTTTGATTACTGATCATATTTATTTTATAATAATATTGTAATATTATCGCCAAGGCTTTCTATTTTTCGTTGTTGTTAATTTCCATTCATTCGTGTCTTTTCCAGTAACACCTTCGTCTTGAAGCCGCAGTCTCGAGTCAACTCGATTTTCGGTTTTTAATCAACATGTATTTTTCTGCTGATATACCACAAGTTCCCGATCCATCTAATTACGCTCAGGTAAGAATATATGCAGTATTTTATTATTTATATATATTTATTTTGATTTATTTTCATTTTGCGTGTTGCTTAAAATAACAACATAATCTATTACCGAGGGAAAATGCTGTAAGTTGAATTCCCCCCAAATGTGTTAAAACCTTTTCTATTTTATCTTTTAACTTCATCTATATGATAAGGCACTCTCTATCATCATTTTACTGTCATTTCTAAATCGTTAAAAAATCAAGTGAAGTAATTAAATGCAATGGATATTTTCGGTATAAGTTGCGCAAGATTTAATCAACGTTAAACCTGCAAAGCGAAAGGACCTTTTTTAAAAAACGGTAAAAACTTTTCGAAATATTCCCTCCTATTTATTGGTATTTTATCTATAAATTTAATCTATACTTGTAAGAACTTAGTTGATTCTGTATTTTTATCTAAGATTTTTGTCTTTTAATTCTGTAGGAAGCTCTAAGTATTGGCTCAATGGAAGAACAATCTCTCTTCGATCCTTATGATAATCAGAAAGTGCCAACTGGTAAACTTGGTAAAATCCATGAGTCTTCATTAAAAAGACCTATTTCAAGTGAATTTGATGATTTCCACACACCTCCTAAAAAATCTAGCATTGCCTACGATGAAAAACCAGCCATTGGAGATTGCGCCGATAGAAGAGTCATAGTGCCCGCAGGTAATTACATTTATTAGTAGTTTACATTGACAGTATACATGTATATATATCTATATATTTACAAACAAGTTACTATTTCTATGTATTTTAAAAGCTACAATATAATCAGAAAAATAAATTTGTTATTAATGTAACAATATCGCAAAATAATTTATACAATTCGCGAGTTTCCTCACGTCGCATTCTGGCAATTTGCCTATTGTCGTAAGCAATATCGGAATTTGATCCATTATCAATTCAATACTCTGAATACTATCCTAAAATGTAGTTTATATGTTTATAATTAATAATTTAATTTTATATTTATCTTGCAGATCCAGGTTGTTGGACTAATGAACATGTAAAGCAATGGGTTGTCTGGGCAATCAAAGAATTCAGTCTCAAAGATGTCAATATCGAAAAATTTACTATGGAAGGAAAAGACCTTTGCAAATATAATAGAGAACAATTTTTAAAATTAGCTCCTGCTTACAATGGCGATATTCTACTTGCACATTTATGTGTTCTACGAAAAGGTTAGTTGGTATAACAATATTTTAATTTACCTCTTTTTTAAACGTAAACATAATTAATTAAAGAAAGTTAGAACTTTATTGTGGAAAGTATTTTATTAGGCAGCATTTGAAAAGCCAAGACCGTATTTCAATATGAAGTGCTCTTGTCAACATGTTTTTTACTTTTACTAATTAGAAGAGAAGCCGCCTTATATGATAGTTTTTACAATTGCTTAACAAAAATACTATAGTTGTTGTTTTTGTATTTTTAATGACGTTTAAATTTCTCACGGTCATGTTTTTTTCTATTATCGGGCTACTTTTATCCTTAGTTTTCCATTTCAATGTTGTTTTCTATTGATCAACCATCGACAAAAACATGAATCTTTGTCAAAAGTTTTCTAACCGTGTGTTTTGTTTCGTATTTTAGCACCTTTACCGAATTTGACGTCAGATGATGTGGACAAAGCGCTAGCACCACCATTGAATCATCAAGGGCCACGATTTGGTTAGTATATTTTTATTATTTATATATTTGTATTCTAGAAACGTGACTTCACTTTCTTTCTAACTATCTACTTTATCGGCTGTACGATACTTTCTCTTATATCATGATTTTAACTGATACTAAAGGTCTCAATATTTAATTCAATATATTGTTTAATTAATTGTTGAAACATTTGAATAACCAATATAATATTTGATATATTATTTCTATTCTCAAATAGGTTCACCAGTTTATTCACGAACTGAAACTGATAAAAGACCATGTTCAGTGATTGGTAATTTTTCACGCAACGTCCCAGTAGCAAGAAGCGATGGAAGTGAATATTTAACAAGTTGTGCCTATCAAGGATCAGGTAAATTGAACATATATTATGTAAAATTAATCTAATATTTTTAATTATTTCTTACACTATTGTTTCAAGCAATATCATAATTTTGTATTCAGTAATTAGTTCACCCTCCCACGGTGTTGAAACTTTCACAGTAATTACTTAGCATAATTTATTGTTTTTGTATTGTTCATTTTTAGTTGACCATATATTATCTCTATTCTTAATTACTCATTTTTGATGGTGATTTAATGATTAAAGTATTGTCTTTCTACAGATTATGCTAATCGTGATTCAGTCGTCCCTAACAAGCCACCATATTGCGATAGTCAATCGTTGAATTCACCCGCCGGAGGTACGGTTTATCAATACTCCGAAAAATATTTATAATGCATTGATATTTAATTAGAACAAGGATGTAACCTTTTCTCGTTACCCATAGTTTCGCACGTTTATATGTTGCGATTATCGAACGCTTTTTCATATCCTTGTATTCAATTTAACAAATTTACCAAACATTTTCATATTCATGTGTGTACTCGTGATTATATTATTTCAAATTATTGACATCTACTATTTCCATGAATCCAAAATCTATTGAGATGTATTTTCATATTTCTAAAGTCAATTGTTTTTTTTCTATTTTTAGAATTCACTGGCTGTGTAACACCAACTTCACAACCCAAACCAAGTCCACCTATCCAAGCTGCCACGCCTTCAATGCACCAAACTGCAACTGCTCCCCCTCCAGTTCAACCAACACCTGGTGGAAGCGGTCAAATTCAACTTTGGCAATTTCTATTAGAGTTATTATCAGATCCAGCTAACATCCCAAGTATAACATGGGAAGGCAACAATGGTGAATTTAAATTGGTCGACCCCGATGAGGTTGCAAGAAGATGGGGCGAACGAAAAAACAAGCCCAACATGAACTATGATAAACTTAGTCGTGCGTTACGTTATTACTACGATAAGAACATTATGACGAAAATCCATGGCAAACGTTATGCTTATAAATTCGATTTCCAAGGTTTGGCACAGTTAAATCAACCAATCACATCTGACGCTCAATTACATGCGGCACAAGCTGCTGCTTATCGCGAATTCTCATTTTACGGACCTTTCGGAGCTGCTCCACCATCCGCTTATATGTATCCACCAGGAACTGGACCCGTTGTACCTCAAAACGGATCATCACCTTATTATTTTGGTATGTCCGGATCATCACCTTATAGTACTTGGTCACGGCCTACTGGATCACCAGTTGTCTACCGTGGGCCAATGGGAGCAAGCATGGCACCAATTTCTTATTATTAGAATATGTCGCATGTAACGAACAATAACACAACTACATTCAAACTATTAACACTAACACTACGTTCGCCATTGAACTATGCGATAAGAGTACATGCTATCCAACAATTATGGATGAATCAACAAAAGAAGAAATCATTGAAACGCAGAATGCATCGTAGACTTAATTAATAACTGAAAAGTTCATTAATTACATGTATGAGAATGACAAAGAAAATTTAACATGCAAACATTTATATTATATATAAAAAAAACTATTTTCACAGAGATTTATTATTATTATTATTATTAAAACAGAGTTCTAACTATTTTCATAACATTTTTGTATAAAGCCGAGTAGGATATAATTTATATATATAGGACGGTTTGATAATTATTTCTAGCTTTTTTATTATTGATACTATATTATTGTAAAGAAAAGAATTGTGTGATTAACGAAAACTTCGTACATATTTTGTTATGTTTTCGTACGCACTGTGGAATAAATAATTCAAATAACTCATTAACATGCCTTGTGTTTTATATATCACTTATTTCTAGCGAAAAGGGTATGTTTTATATATCACTTCTCTCTAGCGAAAAGGGTATGTTTTATATTATCACTTCTTTCTAGCGAAAAGGGTTGAGTTATGATTTGTCCCTGAGATCTATTCAAAATCAATTATCGACCGGAGTAAAAATTACTGACAGGCTTTCTTTAATTAATTCAACTAGAAAGGTAGACATTCTAAAGTAAAGAAGTACCCACAAAATAAAAAAGAAATTATGCTGAACAACACAACTAACTTCAACATATTTGGAGCAAAATACAACATATCAAGAAAATATGAAAAATACATTTAAGGCAAAATATATAAAATTCCGGGATTAAATGTTTGAGTTTCAATTTTAAATAAAAAAAAAACAAATCTATTTAAGTCGGATGGCTTCAGATTAATTCAGAAATTTTGATTTCGGATTGGATTAAATTTACAATTTAATGCATCGAATCAGATCGGATTCGGTACATGCATTCGTATCCATATTCAATTTTCAGTAAATCAGATTCGACACAAATCTCTAGGATGAGTCTATATACTGGGACCACGGTCGTTTAGCCTTGAGGTGTAGCCGTGGGGGTGTAGGATTGCAACACTCACAATATCTAATTAGAAAAAAATACGGGCAATTTTGAGACATAAAATTGCAATTCTTCTTTCAAATTAAAATGAGCAATCCATGCTCACATTGGCTACGAAAACACGGCTGTAGGTAACAGTTATAGTGATACAGTGTAATCCGCTTAAGCGCAAGTCAAAATTGCCAACGATTTTGATTGCAATTATCCGAATTTGCAGTTATCCGAAATTGGTTACGAAGGACTTGACCAAAAAATTGTTTAACGGATTTCAAATCTAGGTTGCAGATAAGCGGGAATTTCACTTATCCGAATTGCACATAAGCGGGTTACATTGTATTTCTATTAAGTCAAAATTTGAGTCACATTTCGGGCAAAATTATAAAATTGTGCTGTTTTGAAGGTACTGTATACTGCATAGTATTGAAGCTCCAACATTTGCATATGCCACGCCTTGTTCGGGCAAAATTGACCCCCGCGATCAAAATAGTACTTAACTATGTAACTACGACCGTGCTCACAGCCAGGTGATGTACGCTTACCTATAGTCCAGTTTCCCATGTTGAGAATGGTAAACAATCAAGACTTACTAATGGACTGAGAGTTCAAAATATCACGTTTATTCTGGTGGGGCTTATGAGTAATTGTTCTGGGAAGGAGCCTTGGTGTACAGCGCCACGAGAGACGTGGGTTAAGCCGGGGCAATTTCCCCGGGCATATATAAATATTTCCTATACTACATTCTGATTGTGAATTCATAGAGTTTGATGTTATAAGGTCTGTGGGCCATGATTTAAAAAAAAACTCAAATTACCCTCGAAATCCTCTCGTCGGTGCTATATATAGATACTGCACATATTTTCATTAGATATAGGAATGGAAAAAACACCGCAGCTAAATAGATCATTTTCCTTTGATCAAGGCCTTTGATATGTAACTCTTATTTGGTGAGTATAGGAAAGCATGTGCACTAATTCAGATTCAGAACGTGTGTCATCAGGAATATTTTTCCATAACAAAATTGACATTATACTACCAGCAAAAATTAAAGTACTGTGCAGTAAAAGATTTACAGATTGGGTAGAATTGTATGTATGTGGAATTGATAAATGGTACATTTGATAATTGAATTTCGAATATTGATGATTTCAGATTTCATGAAGACAATACAAGCATTTAAATGCAAAGTAACTAAATAGCTGTGACTAATTATTGACTCCGTAAATTGGCTTTCTAGCTGCGGAGATTTAACTGGAATGTGGCTGGTACCGATTAGCTGCGGTAAAGGAACAGTTTAGCTACGGACATAACTATTTCTCTTAGTTATATCCAGTGTTACATCGAAGGCTGCACCACTACCAGTGAATCTATTAGAGAATTTATTAGATCTCCGAGAATTCAATAAACTCTATGATGATTTTCTTGATATACCATCAATTTTATAACTTACAAAAGACCTCACACAGGCAATTAGTTGTAAAATTAAAACAAACGCTTTTGTTGTTCCCTGGGAATTTATAAAAATAAATGCGCATCAAAACACGATCAAGCAATACAATCGTACAATTATTATTATTATTCTTTGAATAATGAGATGGAATGACCAAAATTAATGAAGGTGCGGCTCATTTATTGAAAATAATTGATCTAGGGTATTACAATGAAACAGCATGACTGATGACGCCGGAGCAATGAGAAAATTGCAAACAAATTTATTTTGGAGATACGAAAATATGAAAATAGCTGAGCTTATTATTTATATTTTCAAAGCTTTGTGTTGGAATTGAAAATGTTGCCAGCAGCTTACCAGATGTTTTTTTGATGTGGAAGTGAACGAAACCTCTTGACAGAAGTTGTTGTTAGTGTATCAATTAGAGAGCAGTCTCGGAAATTGAAACTTCAATTAGAAATCAAAATTAAAATTAAATCGGAAATTAAAACTTCAATAAAAACGCTCAAAAAGACAAAATTTTGCCAAAATCGAAAATCTTCGAATCTTCGGGTTATGCTTTTTGAGAAGAACGATCACCATAGTAAGCTAGTTTAGATTCAGATGCATGGTCCAGAAAATGGTTTAGACCGTTTAGCATTCTGGAATCCTAGAATATTTTTCCAATTTTTTCTCTAAATTTTTGTTGCTGGGAATTAGCTGGTAGGCCTCTAAATAAATTTTGCTACACCTTTTCATGCAGGGGATGTAGTTGACTGATTTATAAGTCCTGCTCTGATATGCCGCAATTTTACGAGTAGTAATTAAGCTTACCAACATCTCAAAATCGTCAAAGTAAAAGTGAGACTTGGGCAAGTCAAGGAATGTATGATTGTAGGAATCTAACTTTTACTTAAAGCCCAGCTGATCAGAAGTAAATAAAACTAATACACTTTACAAATTTGGAATGAACTGTAAAATAGATATTAAATTTCCTTACGATCAGAGCACGTGTGCACATTATATCTCGTAATGTAGAGATTTTATGACTGCATTTAAAGTTGCTGTCATGGACTATTGTTGTACGTTGAAGAAGGCGAACACTCTAGCATTTTGTATTTAGCTTGTAATCTCCTGAAAGTTCGGTAAGCCTTACGATAGCTTCGTTTTCTTGGGAAAGCAAAATTCATTACTTAAGTTTATGCATTTAATCAAGCTTATTCACTGCAATTTCATTGGTATAGTTGGCCAGATCCCGGGCCAGATACGTTATAAGTCGTAGATAATCACCACAACCATTTAATTTGGTATATTACGAACGAATCAAACACGTCACCATGGAAACATCAACTGGACGGAACCCGGGGACCTACATCATACATATCAGTGAGGCAGCCTCCTATTGAATATCTTACTTAATAACATAATAACGTAGCATTTTTTCTATAATATATCTATTTATTTATTTATTTATTTATTTATGTTTTCCACAATTGTCTCTATATCCCCAGGGGGAGGGGCGGGTACCTCGATATTTTTCAGACGGCAGTGTGCCATTTTCAAAATTCGAGGAAACTCCTAACATTTCACAGCAAATGAGGACGGAGATCCGAGTAAAATAAGGAAGAGTTCTAAGAATTTCGAAAATCTTTAAATTGACCCCCTAAAATTTCACACATAGTTTGGGAAAAGGCACCCCTTAAAAATGGCACGTCCCATATAGCCAATGTGTGGAAGTCCCCCTAAGTCTGTATCTTATGGGTTGGCGCACTATTAGCTCACTCCGTGTATGGATACATGTGCAATTGGAGACTGTTGATCTTCTGCCTTGAAAAGTGATTATCATCATCAGTACGCTTTGGTTGTTGCATGTTGCCAATGACGTGTCTGCCTCTGGAGCTGTATATAGGTTAGAGTCTGCGTTATAGACCGCGATTAGTTCACGAAAGAATAAGAATATTCTTTCGTGAATGAATCGCGGTCTGTAACGCAGGCTATATATAAGATTGTTTTGAGAGATTCGTAAATCAATCCTATTTATGCGTAATATGCCTTTGTCTGTTTCAACTAGATAAGAACGCCCATCCAATGGCTTGGTAACAATCCCTTTGCGCCAGACTTTTGCATTAAGTGCCGCAGGTTGGATTCTTACAACGATAAAATGAACATGGTTGCCCTTTGCCATCCATGGAAGAAAGATCCTACAACCAACGAAATCAACGAAATGGCGAAAAGTATGGTCATATGTAGGATAAAATGCTGGCAGATGCTACTGGAAGTCATGTAAGATATTTTTAATTTATAACTCTAACTTAAATCACTATGCTATGTTAATTTTTAATTTCTTAAACTGACATCATGGCATAACCAATACGCTCATAATAGACCTCCTTGAAATGTTTTCACAGATGTGTGAACTCTGTGATATGTTTTATGTGTTCACCTTATCATAACTTTGCATCAATATGCTTAATTTTAGTTTTCAAGGTATATGATATACAGTATATAAGTTGTTTGGCTAATAATTCTTGAAGACGCATTGAGCCTTCACTACCTATTTGATCATTATTGTTGTAGAATATAAATGTGTTTTTAAAATTCTAAATTATGCATTTTATGATATGATAAATATCGCATCAAGATAATCTCTGTATTTGATTGTAAATTTTATAACGTTTTTATCAAATTATCAGCTTGAAATTTTCGAGAAGTTAAAGAAACGTTAGTCGAATATGAAAAAGACAATCTATCTAGAAGCACCAAGTGAGAAGAAGAAGATGGCGAGAAAATTTTTTATAAGGAAGCGGAATGCTGAAAGTGACATAAAAAGTGGATTGCCTGGCGATAAAGGTGCAATTAATGCTCCTTCCAAAAGTAGTAAAACTTTTTCAACTCAACTGATGAAATTTCTGATAAAGAAAATATTGACGTCCTTGATAGTATGTACCGTGAAACCTGTATATAACAGCCAGCTACGAGAGGCAGATACATTGGCCACTATAGATAGTTGGCCTTTATATACAGGTTTGATTCAATAGTAAATAGTATTTTAGACATTGCAAGAGTGACCACTATAGACATGTGGCCGCTGTATAGAGGTGACTGTTATAACAGGTTTGACTGTACAATACTTTTTTGAAATTGCATAAATGTACTTATTGAAAATATGCAGATAATTTATATAATAAAATGCACAGATAATTCAAATTGATTGACTGATGCTACTCCAGGTTGTATATTTCAATATAAATATAAGAGTTTAGAGTCGAAGTATCCATTTATTATGTAAATACAATTTAATTTCAGTATACTCAGAACTTATTTTTCAATACGTCAGCCACATCTTAGACATGTATGAAGTGTCTATTGTTTTATTTTCGAATCACAATTCAAGCTATTTTTTACTCTTACTTTGACTTTGGTAATGTTATGCTCCAAGTTAATAACTCTGAACAATTTTGATGGCAATCCAAAATAATCGAACCATTTGTTCACAGGCACTAATAGTTTTTATGTCTATGTATAGCCTCATTGAAATGCATGCTTGACTCGTTTTGATTGTTTAAAATGTTTACTTTAGATGAAAATGAGGCATCCCCCCCCCCAACATGACATAGCGATCATGGAACGCCACAAGAGGGCATTCTCGAGGGAGTGGAAAAAGGCGAACCCTTCGAAGAAAGTGATAAAACCTTTATCTGAACAAGGAATGTCCTTGCAGAAGGAAGTGGCTGAAGTCAAGTTCAGGCGATGTTTGAGCCAATGCATTCTTGCAAGCTTATCCTTATACTTCAGAGATAGAATCGAAGTCTGTTTTGTTTAAGTTGGAAACGATTGTTATTAAAATAGACTAATCTCAACTTTCTCTAATTGAATAGTCAGGTCTTTTATTCATTTCATTAAGGCATGTTTAATTTGTTAATTTTATCGCTTTTCTCTTGTGATAGACTCATATCATTTTCAGACCACAAACATTCCATAGAAAATGTTTATCGTTCAACACCATACAATGTCACCCATTAAGTACAAACCAGAATTTACACCATTTTCATTGCTTTTATCCAAACTTCTTTCCAAAATTGTTTTCATCACAAACTATTTGTATTTGCTTTCTAAACCAGGTTACAGATGAATAGACATTTTACTTCTGCGAACTGCACTTGAGTATGCTATTACACCTCTAAAAAATTCAATTGAACAGTAAAATCCAAACCACATTGGTTCAATTGCAGGGGGATGCTTATACTGTATGTTTTTGTTTTCAGATTTGCAGATTTTTGAAGAAGTTAGAAGAATTTTAGGAGTGGAAGAAGGTTTAGAAGATCAAACATATTTTAATGGCCAAGTGTAAACAATTGGAAAGTCAAATTGGCTTTATATAGGAGTCTATTACGGCGCTGAGAAAAGGAACTTATCGCATCCATCAAAGCCATGTAAGAATAAATTCAACCTTTTTATAATGTTTTCAATTAATTAAAAAACCCATTTAGTTAAAAAAAAACCAGCTGTTTGCAACAGGGCCAGATCTGCATTTTTACATGCTACTTCCAGAAAGGAATTCGAAGATCTCCATGCATAATTAAAGCTTTTGGTTTATTGCGATTATTTTCAACAAAAAATAGATCAATTAACTAGCTTGATTAACCTATATTTCCTACAGAAATATATTTTATATTTTGCCTTGGATTTCAAAAAACTTATTTTATTACCCTGCAGTCTAGGTCTAGTCCGTATTTCCGGGAGGGGTGACTTCCATACTTTTGGTATATACGGGGACGTTAAATATTAAAGGCTAAAAGTAATGTGGACTGTGTCGCCCTACCGAAGGCACCCGTACCACTCATCTATTTCTAGAAGAGTGGCTCTTTTCGCTAAGAGCAATGATGTTAAACGCTCCTTAGTTCTCAGCCGCGACACTGCAGATCAATTTCAACAGATTTCATGGCAGATAGGCCTTGATTGTCAATGCGCAACGATGCGCCGCAGCTACTCACAATACAATTCCTTCTGAACCATTCCATCCGCCATCCTTAGATGGTACTCATTTGATGTTTCAGATAAAGTCAAGGCTGAGTTGACCTGAGGGGGATTTGAACCACAGTCGATGAGATATGATACGATGTGAAGTTCGGTTGCTCTGCCAACTGAGCTAATCACCCCATTAAAGGCTACCTTTTTCAAAATTCATAAAAAAATTTTGGGCTATCATTTCGACACTTCTCAATTTGGTCTTCAAATTTTTCATTTTGCAAAACAAATTTTGCCTGTGAATTTCTTTTTTCTTTATTTTTGGTTGAATCTGTAATTCATAAAAAATTATTTGGGGCCTATCTGTTTCATCTGTGAAACTTTTTTATGGTCATTCTGCCAAAGTTCCATTTGAACAACCCCGTCGAATCGCAATGGAAGTTACCCCCCCCCGCGGGCCATATGTCAATCCCTAATCTATTGATAGATGCATAATAGTTGGATCGTACCTGTATACTGTTAAGGAGTATGACTACATATGGTAATCAGAAACTTTAATGATTGTTTACTGTTTAAGTATAGATTTTCTCAAAAACTAAGCCATTTATTGTGAAATCTAATTAACATCGATTCCTTGATATCCACAGTTAACAAGCTTACTCATTTGATGTTCAATCTATAGACAAAGCTTTTGGAACTACCAAGCAACAAAAGAGCTTTAAAGTAATGTTGAGTTGGTGATTGTCTTCCGAGGGGGGGGGGGGTAAGTTCCATACACGCTTTTGCAATTTTTTCATTCTGCAAAACAAATTCTGCCTATGAATTTTTCTTTTTTCACTTTGTTTTGGTTAAATCTGTCATTCATAAAAATATATTTGGGGTCTCTTTTTCATCATGTGGAAATTTTTATGGTCATTCTGCCAAAGTTCCATTTGAACGACCCCATCGAAGCGCAATGGAAGTTACCCCCCGGGATTGTCTTACGAGGTTAGTTTTCTATTTCTGGTATTATACCCTCTTTGATTGTGTTTATTTTTATTTTACTTAATTATGAAACAAAGGAACTACTAGGAACTGGTACTATGATAATTAATTAATTGTACTTTACTCCCAAGGGGGGTAACTCCAAGTGCCGCATTGATGGGGGTGTCACTTTGGAAAAATGTGAAGTACCCGAAAAGTACCCAAAACTTTTTAAAAGCTACCCAAATTGTTTTAAAAACTTGAAAACGCTACATACAAAGTTCAGGGAGGGTACTTCCATGTAGGCTCTATGCAGGGATGTTTCATTTTTATGAGTAAAAATTCAAATCCAGTTTTCAGTTTTCAGCCTTCAAATTCAGTTTTTTTGAAATGGGACCCAAAATGTTCAATATTCTAAAATTTCCTACTCAAAATGTATACTTCTCAGCTGGAATATAGACCAAAAAATGTGGCAGGTCCCCGTATAGCAGCAGTATGGGAGTTACCCCCGAGAATTTAATCGAATGCAGTGTGAAACAGGTGCATAGCACGCCTACCTGTAATTATCGATTTGAAATAACGTTAACAACAACAACAACAGCTGCATAAGGCAGCCCATGTTTCAACCAAATGTTGTATTGCTCACATGGGGCTCTTTAGTTTCAAACCAAAGTTACTTTATTTCGATTTTTGTTCAGGCAGTGCAGCTTTTGAAATATATTGCTTAATTTAAGATTATATGTTTGTTTGCTAAAAGATAACTGTTTTCTATAACCCTATCGTCAAATCTTCTTTAAATGTTAAATTTCCTGTTGATAATTGTTATTTGTTTTTTTTTCACAAGGAACATGAAGCCCCTAGCACCTGGCGTCGAAAAAGAGAAGGGGATATTCCTTCACTCCTGATTGAATATGTCCCCCCACCAGTAAAATGCTTATAACTCAGCTTAAGATTTTACAAGGTCCAGATAGATCGAAGTTGACTCTAAATGGTGATGTCGTCGTTTCGTTATTTGCGTATCGCGGTGATGATATTGTTAGTAGGGAGGCTTAGATTTAGCACAGGTACATCTACGAGTACAGCTTTCTTGTTGTGCATCACTTCTGCGCATTGGGCAAAGCCCCTCTACTCTGAAATCTGTACTGATCTCCTCGTTTCGGAACACAGGCAAATGTTTCTTCATATTTAACGTTCTTCCATTATCTGTATTTGATCTATTCCATGATCTGTTCAATACCATTCAATGTTCATATGTTGTTCGTAACTTTATAAATTTAAATGTGAATTGAGGAAATCAGGGCCCTGGTGTAATGCTTGATCGAGGCTGCTAGGTTAATTCTAAAAAATACCAGTCAAAACTCTGCTATTACTATTGATCTGTCTACGTCAGACAACGGTCTACGAGGCCATTTCACAAGTCCCATGGAAAGTCCTTTTGTACCTCTGTGAACCGCCCGCCCCAATCACACGCAAGAAAAAAATTTCGGCAGACCAATGAAAACATCAGAAATACAATCAAAATTTGCAAAAGGGTAATAAGGCTTCAGGGTAAGTTATTTTCTGCTATATCGAGCCTCAGTGTCAAAAAAAACCAATGAACAACAAATAAAATGTGGTGTTCTGACTGCTTGAAGCTAGAAAAGTCGAAGAAAGTCACAGAGTATTTCAACACAAAAGCTAATAAACAAATGATTTTTTGACAGAAAAAGGATAAGTCTTGGGACGTTATACTTAGACGTTACCCTCTATCACCGCCTGTTAAAACTGCGCAGATAAAACAAGAATAATAAATTAATTATAAATTTGATAAATATAGAATGCGATGTTTCATGACCATCCCACAAATACAATATAACACCTGTTTATGCTCTATCAGAATGCAACGAAATAAAGATATAACCACAACAACAGGTCAGCATAAACACAGTAGAATAATAATGAATAATGTTTACCTTGTTTACCTAAGATAATGATGAAAATATTTTACAACGCTCCTGTGAAAGTTATGTAATTGATTTTTTCAGCTGTATGCGGCCTTCTATGAATTTATCCATGAGAACATCTTACATATTGATAGCTTGCATATTGAATAGTTGCAGTTATTGTATAGTATATCTTTTGATATTTCATTTTCAATTCCTTGGAAATGCAATGAAAATATGTTTTTTTAAAAGGATCTGTTGAACAAACACTTGTAGGAGTTAATTGCAGTTCGCCAATACAGGTATGCATTATAGTTTAATAATATTAAAATACAGTAGATATATTATAATAATATATGGCGAAAGAGTCAAAGAATACACATTCTTTACTGTTACTCAAGTTTCACGCATTTCACAGCGATCTTCAGACAGATTTTTACTCAAAATGAAGACATAGAGCCCTTTGTTATCTGCTATTAGATAAACATTAATTTTATTAGTAGATGAAATGAGCCGTGTTCTTATCTTATGATATTAGCTTCCTTCAAATCAATATTATGGGTGACGAACTTGATGTTTATGATGTTGTTGACTATCAGAATCTGTAAAATATAACTTATCTATCACCTGAGAAGAAAGAGCCAAAGTAGTGAGAAAGCAAGCCTTTCCTGATAAAATTCTGTCAGGTTCTCAAAGCTGAAGAGGAATAGGAAACTGCAATGTATTACTAAAGAAATAACAGCAACAAAAATATCTCTATTTAAGGAAGACTAACCTTTCGAAGTTTAAATTTGATCCAAGGACATTTTAGTAAGTGAAGACATTGAATTAAATTGAATTTTAAATCATTCATTCAAAATTCGAACGACCTTCCGCAATATATACGAACTTGATTCTGATAATTGTTTTAATATATTCGCCTCTGGCTCATGTTTACAACACTTCGCTCCTATCTTCCAACATTTCCCGTGTAGTAAATATGAATATAAACACGATAAAAGTGTGTGGTAACCCTTTAGTAACTATATGCAGTAGTGATATTATTCTTAACTATGTATCATATTTTTGAGATTGTTGCAAATATAATAGACTAATATGTCGATCAATTTCCCCAGTTCACTAAAGATGTGCAGACAGACTCTATGAGATATTTGCTTTAATATTGTGAATATTAAATTGATATACTAAGATGAATAAAATACTATATAGGTAGGCGAGCGAGGGAGATAGAGATTTGAAAACGAGAAAAATAAATTCATATCTCCAAGCGCCGATGAATTATTCTATTTATTATATAACAAATTTACTTGAGAGCATGTAAAACTTCGACAAAGATTTAAGCAAGTTCAATGATTCCCTATTCATCAAATTCGAATGTATGTATAGAATCATGATCGAAGCGATTCAAAACCTTGTAAATGGTGTTCCTCTTATAGTTTCGAAAGCAGGAGTTTCCTTTGTAATGCAAATGCTAGACGCTCTGTGATTGGTTGAACAATGTTATTTATACGTGTGAAAATATCATATTTTTACGTGTGAAATCCCAGCTTTATCGAATACGGTTTTTATGAGTTATTAACATACAATATTCAACTTTATTTGATACTTATTATTTTTGGGGGCTATTATTATTGTTTTCCGTCGATTTTGTGAATTAATTAGAGCACCTATTCTGAGACGCTGAAACAAGGACATAAAATAATGGAAATATAAGTTTGACGGGCATACCCTATTCATATTTCTGTTCTATACAATCTAATCAAATGTAGATTGAACTAGTAATACAGTTTCAATTTGAACCCATCTTGCTTTACTGAATTTCAGCTTTGAGAATGACAAAGCGTGCTAACAAAGCCGTCCATTACTGGAATTGGTTAGGCATACTTTCTTGTTTATCATATGCATCTTGTGAGTATCTCTCTGTTTCAAGACAAGGTTACTTTCCATTGGAGTATTCCATCATCTCAACTGTGATTGTCCAATCAGAGATAATCTGCTCCTTTCGCTGTGTTAGAAAGATCAACTGTCAAGTAACATATGTTGAAGCATTGGGAGAAAATAAAGTCAAGTGCATATTTATCAGTGCTACACAAGTATCGATGGATGCCTCTAAGTTACATCAACGCGGTATTTCGTATGTGCAAGAGATTATCCCGGAGGTAGTATATATATTTATGCCTTTTATATATGATCTACGTACCAAAATATCTTAAGCCGGGTTTCCACTGGGCGAAAACTTCACTGCAGTGACAAATTCGCGTCTACTTTCACGGCGAAACTTTCGTTGATTGACTTCCACACAAATTTGTTTAGCGTTCTAAATTCGACATTTTATGAAAATCCATCATGGCACCAGTGAGTCAATTTGGAAGTTATATTGCTTGCGCAACTGCAAGTTATTCAAATTTTGCTGCTCGGAAGACGTAGAGAAAAAACAGGAAATTACGGTAAACGATTCTGTGTCCAGAAATTATTTGAAGTGAAGGGAGAGAAAGGAGTTTCATTTACTCGTAAAGGTAATGAAGCTTTATGACAGCGAATATTTTTACAGTTCGTTTCGTATGTATCCTTCGACATTTGAACAATTTTATATGATAATTGGTCTAAAAATTGAAAAGAAGGATACTCACATGAGAAAAGCAATTGCTTCGCTGGAGAAGCTATGTGTTTGTTTGCGTTATTTGGTGACTGGAGATTCACAATTGACAATTGCAAAAAGCAATACAGGCTACAATTTTATCTCGCCGCCTTGTTTGCTGGAGATGTCAAGACGAGATCATTTTCAGATGATTTGCATTGGTTTGACTCACTTTCGCTGCAGCGAATCGCAAAAAAGTAGAATCAGTTCCAACTACTTTTTTCGCTCCAGCGAAAGTTTCAGCGAAACCTGCGCGGTCCAAACTTGTGTGCAACGTCATACAACATATGCGTACTCGGTTTTTAGCTGCGAAAATTGCACTGCACCGAATTTCTCGTCAAGTTGAAACCGGGCTTTAATAGACATATTCGACTAAGAAATCATGTGACTTGAAATGGGTATCACGTGACTCCAGTTCTCAACTAAAATATCAAGCGAATTGCCGCAAGAAGAGTAATATGTAGTTTCATTTTACCTAATTTATTCATTAAAATGAGTGTGAATCTTGCAATTTGTTAGTCTAAAGATAATTTTAAATGTTGAACTTTACGTTAAACTTGTTTCCAATGTTATGAGCAAAATAATTCTGCATGTAAATCGATGAAAAAAAATGCAAAGCAAAGAGTAAACTTTTATAAACTTTTTACTAATTCAAATATCATTGGGATTTTGAAATACATTTAATATGCAATCAATTGGACAGAAATAATACTATTTCAATATTTCAATGTTAGTCACAAACGTTTTGCCTTTCAAATGAGTTATATGGCTGATTTCTACTCGACAAAACTTCATTCATTATGATATTTTTGTATAGCCTTTCACAGAGTTATGACACTGTTCACTTTTTACACGGCAGATAGAAAATCCACTCCTTGAAATATTTATAGCCATATAATAAATACACCGCACCATCTGTAGTAAGACTAAAAGCTAAAAACATGAGCAAAACTAGCAAGGAAGTTAGCATTTCTGAATACAGCTAGACGGTTTGCAATTATTAACTTCTTTATACGCAGAGTTTGTTGGATGGCTCAGCACAGAGCACAGGTTATTATAGATATAGTTCGCATTAACTGTACTGAAATATGACCTAACTAAAGCTTCTTTCCTGCACTGTTTTCATCGAAAATGAGTAAAGAATGTGATTCTTTACTTTCAGCACATTAATCCAGTATATTTTAAGGGCATAAAACGCACCAACAACAATGTTGAGTAAACAGCTAAGCATTAAAGTAATTTTTTGAATTAATATATCAAATAAATCTTCCAAAATTACGAATACAGATGTCTTCTGAATTTGCAGAAAGGTATAAGCAACTGCATCCAACCATTCATTCGTTCGACTGTAGAAAAAGCCCACTTCACATCACGTGATAACACATTCGATCATTAGCCGAATTTGTCTATTATGGAACGAGCATGATACGTACATTAATGAAACGAAATAAAAGACATTCTGGTACAAACAAGTAGGCAGTGCTTATATATCCTCAAACAGAAACCATTGAAAGGATTTTGAACATGATGCAAGAAAAAATTTGCAGGGTACATCATAGTCGTTTTGTAAACTTTCAAGGAGTAGCTCCTTGCTCCGTTACTTTAAAAAGTTGAAGCAACGTAATTTAATTTCAATATAATGTCCAACTTAAATCGCAGATTTTTATCCAGGTGAAAGAATTCAAAATGTTATAGAAATGTCCAACGTTATCGCATTACACTTTTCATATTTTTCGGTTGTGGACAGACGTGCATTATTCGTATCATTATGTAGAATAGTATACTGTTTATTTAGCCCCAATATGTCCGAGCCATCTATTTATAGTCTGGTACATAGAGATTTTGACCTAGAAAAAAATGGTATAAAGCTGGAATTTTTTTTATTCTACCCACATCAGTCTCTGCAACAACATATCCAAAATCCGCAAAAATCCGCTTTGGGCAAAAAATTCTAGAGAAGATTTAAGTTTTCATCCCTTTTAAGGGAATGACGTCATCGCTAAACAATTGATATTGGGAATTCCGTTCTAACAAATGTAGATATATCGCTAATAGATGTCCAAAAGAAGATTTGTCATGTTGAAAATACTTTTGATGAAACAGAATATGAATTTAATAATTAGATAGTATATAAAGACTATTTAAGATAGTCAACAAAAATAGATATAAAGACAACGTGAATGACTTTATTTTACTACGATCTTTATGCGGGAAGGCTATTGCGATGTATATAATGTAAAGACATATTCTATAAATATTACTTTATACTAACAAAACTGTCACTTCTATCAACATATATTTTTTATATATTGCAAAGTTAAATAAATGTCTCAATAAGTTCCCTGTAATTGTCCAATGTTCATGTTTGAAAATACCCAAGTTTACAATCATTTCAGCAATTATCAATGCTAGGTATATCCTCTTCAGTATCAATATTTATGTTGTTGCTCTCTTTATCTTCATCTACGATTGCAGTATCTGAATTGCAGCAGCTTTCTCCCATGCAATCACCGCAAGCAGTTACACATTTCAATCCATTTTTGCGGCAGGAACAAATGTTATTAGCGCAAGGGTTTTTAGAGGACATTTTGCACTTGCAGCGTATAAATTTTAAAAGATGATCAGGTGCTGCTTGAAGGTCTGTCATGATTGGTACCAAATTTGAATTCTCTTTCTTCCATCCCCATTGCGTTGGGTCCAGAGCAGCTTCGTCGAGATTTTTCCAGATGATTAACTGAAGATGTACTCTTAGGCTGTAGTCTGGTCCATGAAGCTCATAAATTGCATGAACCTAGAAAAAAATGGTATAAAGCTGTATTTTATATCAATAAAATGCTTATATCTTCCAGAGTAACATATCCAAAATCCGCTCAAATCCGCCTTGGGGAAAATGCTGTAGAGCACTTTTAAAAATTGCTATTTTTTAGTATCATCCGCCATTTCGATTGAATGTTTATATGTGAATTCTGAAACTTTTTTGCAATCCGAGAAGGTATGTTTTTAAGGAAGTAGCCGACAATCGAACTAAAAGTTATTGTTTTAATTAAACTGTTGTGTAAATAAGAAAGATTGCGTCAATCTTCCCGCGAAATAGTCCAGAAATGATGTCTTGCATAAATTTAATTTATACAACACGTGTACCTTGACTTGATCAAAAAAGTAGAAGAAGCACTGTAATTATTGCAGCTCTGCCAATCTATATAAACAAATATTACAACTATTAATTCTTTTATAACATCTATAAATTATTATACTTAATATTAATGTGATGCGTGATTATTCTACAACGACTACAACTATATTCACACTTTGAACAAAAGAATAAATGCATTGTTATGCTGATCGCTCAAATATGTATGTGGTAAGTAATTTATGTGCATAAATGAAAAGTATTTAATAAATCTGTTAAGTAATAAAATATGTAATGATTAACGGATGAACTTCACAACTGAAAAATTTATAACGGCAATCCACAAATAGTACGTAAACTTAGTTAATTTTTCAATATTTCACACCCTCTCCCCCTATAAGCAGCTGTACACTTTTAGATTTCCCCCTTCCGTACTGACAATTTTGCTACACCCCCTACATTTTTACAACATTTGTCTTTGTTGTTTCCAAAAGTTTACAAGTGTAACGTTTTTAAAGAAAAACGAAATTTTCGCTTTCAACAATGACTATTTATAGTTTAATTTTCTGCAGCAAGTAAAATCGATTTAGAACAATCAAGCTATGTATCTTGAGCTGAATACGGTTGTGTATAGTATTGCAGGGGGACAGGTTCCTTAATGATTCTGTTGGAGGGAAATTCCGGACCATCATAACACATATAGCGACCTAAAACCTACAGTGTGACAACTATGGCAGTTTTGGTAAAGGTGTTTTCAATTTTTTTCAAGTTCATAATTATGGTCTTCTTTGTCATGGATTGTTTAGGTTGTTTATGAAAATCAGTACTGAATAATGACAGAAATAAAGAGTGATTGCTGTGTAATATGTAATAACAATTTTGAAAGGACCGAGTCGATCAAAGTTTCCAGGAAAGGAATTTTAAGTTTAATCAATTTCTGCTTAACACGTGAGAGGTTAGAGCTACACCAATATCTTAGTAAATGTATTGGTCCCACTCACATTGATGAAGTTTTGGTGCACAAGAAATGCCGAAGAGATTTCACTGATTCAAAACGTGTTACGAAGCACAAATCTGTTTCGGAAAATGACGTAGTAAATAATAAAAAGAGACTTCGCTCTAGCATATGTCCTTTCAATTATAAAGAGCAATGCGTGTTCTGTTCAAAATCGGCTGTCATAGATCCAAAGCACCCTGACAGAACTGTGATATGTGCCGTACGAACTATCCCAAGCAAAAACAAACTCCTTGAACATTGCTCTACGAGGAATGATAAGTGGTCACAAGAGGTTGAGACTCGTCTACAGGGAATTATCGACTTGGTGGCAGAAGAAGCCATCTATCATAAAGACTGTCATGATCGGTTCCAATTGAATAAAATTGTACCAGACATGACTATATCAGCCGATAGAAAACCAAAAGGAAGACCACAATCAGAGCCTAAGATGATAAAATTTATGTTACTATGCGAATGGCTTGAGTTAGAAGCTGGAGCTGAACTGTATACACTGTCTGAGTTGCATGAGAAAATGAGCACATTCCCTGGCTCTGGAGAAATTTATTGTTCTAAGCGACTGAAACAGAAGCTAGAAAATCACTACGGTGAATTCCTTTTCTTTGCCGATGTTAATGGGCGTGACAATGTACTATGCTTCAAAAACATGGCAAAATATATTATTAATGATAAATGGCACTCAGACAGAAAAAAAAACGCACAAGAAGAGGCAGGAAGAGTAGTTCTAGCAGCTGCAAAAATTATACGTGAAGAACTGAGAGAGGTTAAGTATGATCTCACATCATACCCAACTAATGCAGATATTGGAAACGTCGATAAAGGTATGACTTGGATACCTAAGCATCTTCAAACTGTATTAAAAGTTTTAATGCCTTCAACAACAAGAAAACAAAACAGCATTGGACATGCTATTTTGCAGGCAGCTCGACCTCGGTCAATAATATCTCCTACTTTATTTGGAGTAGGTGTAGAGCTAGACCATGTGTTTGGCTCAAAATGGCTCGTTGATGAACTATATCAACTTGGCTTCTCTGTTAGCTATCATGAAGTAACCAGGTACAAACAATCAGTTATTCAAAATGAATCCCTTGACAGTTTATTGACAGAATATATACCAGGGACATTTGTTCAGTGGGTAGCAGATAATGTGGACCATAATATTGCAACATTAGATGGAAAGGGAACATTTCATGGCATGGGTATTATCGCTGTTTCAAGTACTAAAACTAACGAGATTCCAAAATCAGTTGAATGTCACAGCATTAATAGAAAATCAATTATCAAGGTCGAGGCTCTTGTTAAAGATAAAGGAGTTGGAATCACGCAGTATATCTATGAAGCTCAATCTGGTCTCTCCAAACTCCCTTTATTACCAATTATACAATTGCAGAGTCCATTCGTATTGCCAAAAGAATTGTACTCTAATATACTCTGGCATTCAGCATGGATTTTCAATGAACTTTCAAGACCAAGACCAAACTGGTCAGGATATATGCAGCATTTATTTAACGGAGAACATTTTGAGAAATCGCACATTTTGATGTTGCCCATCATTGATCTTAACCCTTCTGATGAAACTTGCATATATTCAACACTTCTCTTTATTCAAAATCAAGCAAGAAAATTGGACATTTTATCGCCCTGTATCACTTTCGACCAGCCATTGTGGCTCAAAGCAATGGATATAATTGAGACAAAGTCGTTGAATATTGTTTGTAGATTGGGTGGATTCCACACAATGATGAGCTTTATTGGCAGTATTGGTCACATCATGAAAGGCTCAGGTCTTGAAGACGTTTTGGAAGAAGGCTATGGTCCTAACGCTGTTACACATATAATATCTGGCAAAGCTATATCCAGGGCGTTAAGAGGGCATTTCCTCGTGCAATCTGCACTGGTTAACAAACTAATACACGCATTAATTCCTCCCAATGATTCTGAAAATGAAACAACAGGATCAAGTGATGTTATAGAGGATGCAGTATATATAGATCAAGCTCATGTAAAGGAAGGAGGAAGTAATCAACCAGAAGATACTATTGAGATACTCAAGACTGGTGATATCGATGAACTCAAGCGCATTACTTCTGATGTCTACAACAGCACTCAACCGGATCCAGTGTCTTATCATGAAAATTCAAATGCATTGCTGGCATTAGAAACATGCCTGGAAAAATATAAAGATAAACTGGCTTCACAATCACGGACAGCAAAACTCTGGATACAATACATTGATTATATAGACATTTTGAAACTATTTATTCGGGCTGAAAGATCCGCAAATTGGCATTTACACCTTGAAAGTATCGGTAAAATGCTTAATCTGTTTGCTGCTAGTGGTCATATAAACTATGCTAAAAGTGCACGATTATACTTGCAGTACATGAGAAAGCTAGGAAGTGATCATCCATGGCTATATAAACAGTTCACAGAACATGGTTTCCATTCTGTTAAAAGAAGCAGCCAGTTCTGGGCAGGACTATGGACAGACCTTACTATCGAACAGGTTATGATGAGATCAATTAAAAGTCGTGGGGGCCTTACAAGAGGACGTGGAATGACAGAGAGTGTTCGACTCCAATGGATTTACAGCATGCACAAATGTGCATCTGTTCACAATGCAATGACAAACTCTACAAATTCAAAGCATAAAACAAGTGAGCAACACACTGATTTAGGAATAAGTAGAACAATTCGCGATTGTAAAGACCTTGTCAATTTTCAAACTTGGTTTGATAACCACGAGCCATTTGATGGTAATGAGAAAAGTCTTCGTTCTTTGGCATCTGGATTGACAGCATCGGATGGTGACGGCGTGAATTGCGACAATGCAGAACAAGTTGGATTAATGATACAACAAAAATTAGATGGATTGACCTTGAACGAAGCATCAATTAAAAGGAAAGATCATGTTAGAACATTAGAAACTCTTCAGCCTGGTGTAACTGTTGAGAAATCGAAAATCACCCTTAATCCAACAATTCTGTTTACTAGACTCGTTGCACTGGTCCAACGAGAGGAAGATATGGTTTCTAATTTTGAATACGAGCTGACCCCTTATCCAGCTTCACTGTTCAAAGGTATTATGATGAGGAAACCTAACAAAGCTCAACTTGCTAAAGACTTGACATCCGATGTGTTACATACAAACAGAACTGAAACCATGATGAATGTTTTGGACGGTGGTGCGCTAGTTCACAGAGTGAAATGGCTTAAACATGTCACTTATGCAGACATAGCTACTCAATATGTAACTTATGTACGTAGGCAGTATGGACTATGCTGTATTGTCTTCGATGGATATGGCAATGGAGCATCAATAAAAGATCAAGAGCACCAGAGAAGGACAACGAAGACGTTGGCAGATATACAGCTAAAAGAGAATATGGAAGCTTCAAACAACCAGCAAGCATTCTTGAGCAACACGTTCAACAAGAAGCAATTTATATCTCTCCTCTCCCGCTACTTAATGACAGATGGTCAGATAGTCTATAATAGTGATGGAGACGCAGATACTATGATTGTAATGCATGCTGTTCGTTTTGCTAAAGAAGGTATGTCTGTTACCGTAATAGCGGATGACACAGACGTGCTGGTCCTATTGATTCATCATTGGCAAAAAGATATGGAGGATATATATTTCAGATCAGAGGCAAGGAAAAAACAAGAAAACATATGGAAAATCAGCGATAGCATCAACTCCATTGGCACCACATCCAAATATCATATTCTATTCATGCATGCTTGGTCTGGTTGTGATACTACATCTGCCACTTTTGGTCATGGAAAAACTGTTTTACTTAAAAAGCTTATTCAATCAAATTGGCTACAAAACTTGTCAAATACTTTTTATAGAGAAAATGCTACTTCTCATGACATTAGTAAAGCAGGTGCACAAGTTTTCCTTACACTGTATGGGGGTAAATCAATGTCTTCCTTGAAGAAACTTCGGCACAAGAAATTCGTGGAAATTATAACATCTGGTAATTCTGTACTTGATCCTCAGAAATTACCACCTACAGATCGTGCAGCAGATTTCCACAGTAGTCTGGTACATAGAGATTTTGACCTAGAAAAAAATGGTATAAAGCTGGAATTTTTTTTATTCTACCCACATCAGTCTCTGCAACAACATATCCAAAATCCGCAAAAATCCGCTTTGGGCAAAAAATTCTAGAGAAGATTTAAGTTTTCATCCCTTTTAAGGGAATGACGTCATCGCTAAACAATTGATATTGGGAATTCCGTTCTAACAAATGTAGATATATCGCTAATAGATGTCCAAAAGAAGATTTGTCATGTTGAAAATACTTTTGATGAAACAGAATATGAATTTAATAATTAGATAGTATATAAAGACTATTTAAGATAGTCAACAAAAATAGATATAAAGACAACGTGAATGACTTTATTTTACTACGATCTTTATGCGGGAAGGCTATTGCGATGTATATAATGTAAAGACATATTCTATAAATATTACTTTATACTAACAAAACTGTCACTTCTATCAACATATATTTTTTATATATTGCAAAGTTAAATAAATGTCTCAATAAGTTCCCTGTAATTGTCCAATGTTCATGTTTGAAAATACCCAAGTTTACAATCATTTCAGCAATTATCAATGCTAGGTATATCCTCTTCAGTATCAATATTTATGTTGTTGCTCTCTTTATCTTCATCTACGATTGCAGTATCTGAATTGCAGCAGCTTTCTCCCATGCAATCACCGCAAGCAGTTACACATTTCAATCCATTTTTGCGGCAGGAACAAATGTTATTAGCGCAAGGGTTTTTAGAGGACATTTTGCACTTGCAGCGTATAAATTTTAAAAGATGATCAGGTGCTGCTTGAAGGTCTGTCATGATTGGTACCAAATTTGAATTCTCTTTCTTCCATCCCCATTGCGTTGGGTCCAGAGCAGCTTCGTCGAGATTTTTCCAGATGATTAACTGAAGATGTACTCTTAGGCTGTGGAAATCTGCTGCACGATCTGTAGGTGGTAATTTCTGAGGATCAAGTACAGAATTACCAGATGTTATAATTTCCATGAATTTCTTGTGCCGAAGTTTCTTCAAGGAAGACATTGATTTACCCCCATACAGTGTAAGGAAAACTTGTGCACCTGCTTTACTAATGTCATGAGAAGTAGCATTTTCTCTATAAAAAGTATTTGACAAGTTTTGTAGCCAATTTGATTGAATAAGCTTTTTAAGTAAAACAGTTTTTCCATGACCAAAAGTGGCAGATGTAGTATCACAACCAGACCAAGCATGCATGAATAGAATATGATATTTGGATGTGGTGCCAATGGAGTTGATGCTATCGCTGATTTTCCATATGTTTTCTTGTTTTTTCCTTGCCTCTGATCTGAAATATATATCCTCCATATCTTTTTGCCAATGATGAATCAATAGGACCAGCACGTCTGTGTCATCCGCTATTACGGTAACAGACATACCTTCTTTAGCAAAACGAACAGCATGCATTACAATCATAGTATCTGCGTCTCCATCACTATTATAGACTATCTGACCATCTGTCATTAAGTAGCGGGAGAGGAGAGATATAAATTGCTTCTTGTTGAACGTGTTGCTCAAGAATGCTTGCTGGTTGTTTGAAGCTTCCATATTCTCTTTTAGCTGTATATCTGCCAACGTCTTCGTTGTCCTTCTCTGGTGCTCTTGATCTTTTATTGATGCTCCATTGCCATATCCATCGAAGACAATACAGCATAGTCCATACTGCCTACGTACATAAGTTACATATTGAGTAGCTATGTCTGCATAAGTGACATGTTTAAGCCATTTCACTCTGTGAACTAGCGCACCACCGTCCAAAACATTCATCATGGTTTCAGTTCTGTTTGTATGTAACACATCGGATGTCAAGTCTTTAGCAAGTTGAGCTTTGTTAGGTTTCCTCATCATAATACCTTTGAACAGTGAAGCTGGATAAGGGGTCAGCTCGTATTCAAAATTAGAAACCATATCTTCCTCTCGTTGGACCAGTGCAACGAGTCTAGTAAACAGAATTGTTGGATTAAGGGTGATTTTCGATTTCTCAACAGTTACACCAGGCTGAAGAGTTTCTAATGTTCTAACATGATCTTTCCTTTTAATTGATGCTTCGTTCAAGGTCAATCCATCTAATTTTTGTTGTATCATTAATCCAACTTGTTCTGCATTGTCGCAATTCACGCCGTCACCATCCGATGCTGTCAATCCAGATGCCAAAGAACGAAGACTTTTCTCATTACCATCAAATGGCTCGTGGTTATCAAACCAAGTTTGAAAATTGACAAGGTCTTTACAATCGCGAATTGTTCTACTTATTCCTAAATCAGTGTGTTGCTCACTTGTTTTATGCTTTGAATTTGTAGAGTTTGTCATTGCATTGTGAACAGATGCACATTTGTGCATGCTGTAAATCCATTGGAGTCGAACACTCTCTGTCATTCCACGTCCTCTTGTAAGGCCCCCACGACTTTTAATTGATCTCATCATAACCTGTTCGATAGTAAGGTCTGTCCATAGTCCTGCCCAGAACTGGCTGCTTCTTTTAACAGAATGGAAACCATGTTCTGTGAACTGTTTATATAGCCATGGATGATCACTTCCTAGCTTTCTCATGTACTGCAAGTATAATCGTGCACTTTTAGCATAGTTTATATGACCACTAGCAGCAAACAGATTAAGCATTTTACCGATACTTTCAAGGTGTAAATGCCAATTTGCGGATCTTTCAGCCCGAATAAATAGTTTCAAAATGTCTATATAATCAATGTATTGTATCCAGAGTTTTGCTGTCCGTGATTGTGAAGCCAGTTTATCTTTATATTTTTCCAGGCATGTTTCTAATGCCAGCAATGCATTTGAATTTTCATGATAAGACACTGGATCCGGTTGAGTGCTGTTGTAGACATCAGAAGTAATGCGCTTGAGTTCATCGATATCACCAGTCTTGAGTATCTCAATAGTATCTTCTGGTTGATTACTTCCTCCTTCCTTTACATGAGCTTGATCTATATATACTGCATCCTCTATAACATCACTTGATCCTGTTGTTTCATTTTCAGAATCATTGGGAGGAATTAATGCGTGTATTAGTTTGTTAACCAGTGCAGATTGCACGAGGAAATGCCCTCTTAACGCCCTGGATATAGCTTTGCCAGATATTATATGTGTAACAGCGTTAGGACCATAGCCTTCTTCCAAAACGTCTTCAAGACCTGAGCCTTTCATGATGTGACCAATACTGCCAATAAAGCTCATCATTGTGTGGAATCCACCCAATCTACAAACAATATTCAACGACTTTGTCTCAATTATATCCATTGCTTTGAGCCACAATGGCTGGTCGAAAGTGATACAGGGCGATAAAATGTCCAATTTTCTTGCTTGATTTTGAATAAAGAGAAGTGTTGAATATATGCAAGTTTCATCAGAAGGGTTAAGATCAATGATGGGCAACATCAAAATGTGCGATTTCTCAAAATGTTCTCCGTTAAATAAATGCTGCATATATCCTGACCAGTTTGGTCTTGGTCTTGAAAGTTCATTGAAAATCCATGCTGAATGCCAGAGTATATTAGAGTACAATTCTTTTGGCAATACGAATGGACTCTGCAATTGTATAATTGGTAATAAAGGGAGTTTGGAGAGACCAGATTGAGCTTCATAGATATACTGCGTGATTCCAACTCCTTTATCTTTAACAAGAGCCTCGACCTTGATAATTGATTTTCTATTAATGCTGTGACATTCAACTGATTTTGGAATCTCGTTAGTTTTAGTACTTGAAACAGCGATAATACCCATGCCATGAAATGTTCCCTTTCCATCTAATGTTGCAATATTATGGTCCACATTATCTGCTACCCACTGAACAAATGTCCCTGGTATATATTCTGTCAATAAACTGTCAAGGGATTCATTTTGAATAACTGATTGTTTGTACCTGGTTACTTCATGATAGCTAACAGAGAAGCCAAGTTGATATAGTTCATCAACGAGCCATTTTGAGCCAAACACATGGTCTAGCTCTACACCTACTCCAAATAAAGTAGGAGATATTATTGACCGAGGTCGAGCTGCCTGCAAAATAGCATGTCCAATGCTGTTTTGTTTTCTTGTTGTTGAAGGCATTAAAACTTTTAATACAGTTTGAAGATGCTTAGGTATCCAAGTCATACCTTTATCGACGTTTCCAATATCTGCATTAGTTGGGTATGATGTGAGATCATACTTAACCTCTCTCAGTTCTTCACGTATAATTTTTGCAGCTGCTAGAACTACTCTTCCTGCCTCTTCTTGTGCGTTTTTTTTTCTGTCTGAGTGCCATTTATCATTAATAATATATTTTGCCATGTTTTTGAAGCATAGTACATTGTCACGCCCATTAACATCGGCAAAGAAAAGGAATTCACCGTAGTGATTTTCTAGCTTCTGTTTCAGTCGCTTAGAACAATAAATTTCTCCAGAGCCAGGGAATGTGCTCATTTTCTCATGCAACTCAGACAGTGTATACAGTTCAGCTCCAGCTTCTAACTCAAGCCATTCGCATAGTAACATAAATTTTATCATCTTAGGCTCTGATTGTGGTCTTCCTTTTGGTTTTCTATCGGCTGATATAGTCATGTCTGGTACAATTTTATTCAATTGGAACCGATCATGACAGTCTTTATGATAGATGGCTTCTTCTGCCACCAAGTCGATAATTCCCTGTAGACGAGTCTCAACCTCTTGTGACCACTTATCATTCCTCGTAGAGCAATGTTCAAGGAGTTTGTTTTTGCTTGGGATAGTTCGTACGGCACATATCACAGTTCTGTCAGGGTGCTTTGGATCTATGACAGCCGATTTTGAACAGAACACGCATTGCTCTTTATAATTGAAAGGACATATGCTAGAGCGAAGTCTCTTTTTATTATTTACTACGTCATTTTCCGAAACAGATTTGTGCTTCGTAACACGTTTTGAATCAGTGAAATCTCTTCGGCATTTCTTGTGCACCAAAACTTCATCAATGTGAGTGGGACCAATACATTTACTAAGATATTGGTGTAGCTCTAACCTCTCACGTGTTAAGCAGAAATTGATTAAACTTAAAATTCCTTTCCTGGAAACTTTGATCGACTCGGTCCTTTCAAAATTGTTATTACATATTACACAGCAATCACTCTTTATTTCTGTCATTATTCAGTACTGATTTTCATAAACAACCTAAACAATCCATGACAAAGAAGACCATAATTATGAACTTGAAAAAAATTGAAAACACCTTTACCAAAACTGCCATAGTTGTCACACTGTAGGTTTTAGGTCGCTATATGTGTTATGATGGTCCGGAATTTCCCTCCAACAGAATCATTAAGGAACCTGTCCCCCTGCAATACTATACACAACCGTATTCAGCTCAAGATACATAGCTTGATTGTTCTAAATCGATTTTACTTGCTGCAGAAAATTAAACTATAAATAGTCATTGTTGAAAGCGAAAATTTCGTTTTTCTTTAAAAACGTTACACTTGTAAACTTTTGGAAACAACAAAGACAAATGTTGTAAAAATGTAGGGGGTGTAGCAAAATTGTCAGTACGGAAGGGGGAAATCTAAAAGTGTACAGCTGCTTATAGGGGGAGAGGGTGTGAAATATTGAAAAATTAACTAAGTTTACGTACTATTTGTGGATTGCCGTTATAAATTTTTCAGTTGTGAAGTTCATCCGTTAATCATTACATATTTTATTACTTAACAGATTTATTAAATACTTTTCATTTATGCACATAAATTACTTACCACATACATATTTGAGCGATCAGCATAACAATGTATTTATTCTTTTGTTCAAAGTGTGAATATAGTTGTAGTCGTTGTAGAATAATCACGCATCACATTAATATTAAGTATAATAATTTATAGATGTTATAAAAGAATTAATAGTTGTAATATTTGTTTATATAGATTGGCAGAGCTGCAATAATTACAGTGCTTCTTCTACTTTTTTGATCAAGTCAAGGTACACGTGTTGTATAAATTAAATTTATGCAAGACATCATTTCTGGACTATTTCGCGGGAAGATTGACGCAATCTTTCTTATTTACACAACAGTTTAATTAAAACAATAACTTTTAGTTCGATTGTCGGCTACTTCCTTAAAAACATACCTTCTCGGATTGCAAAAAAGTTTCAGAATTCACATATAAACATTCAATCGAAATGGCGGATGATACTAAAAAATAGCAATTTTTAAAAGTGCTCTACAGCATTTTCCCCAAGGCGGATTTGAGCGGATTTTGGATATGTTACTCTGGAAGATATAAGCATTTTATTGATATAAAATACAGCTTTATACCATTTTTTTCTAGGTTCATGCAATTTATGAGCTTCATGGACCAGACTATTACAAGATTTGGGACAATCACGCCATTTTCGTGTTTTTGGCCTGCAATCGAGCACGATTTGATGGTGCTAGAGCATATATTTAAATATTTTTTGCTGGCGATATCATTTTAAATCGTGAAATCAAGGGGAAATGTCCGAATTTATAGAGTGACAAAAATTCAAAATGCTCAAAACAATATCAAATCCTCACAGTTAACTTGTATCTTGACTGGAATATGTTGTTGTTTGACCTTCGACTTGAAATCCGGATTGGCAAACCCCAAACTGGCGCGAATTATGAATTTTAATATATGACGTCCATAGACAAAAGTAAAACTTCTAATTCCCTGTCCTGGAAGCAGAAAATGGACTGGAAATACACCCTTCTGAGATGTTTCAATTGCTGTACTTGAAAATGTATGTGATACACAAGGTAATTGTGAGGTTTTGATATTTTGTTTGAGTCTTATAAATTCGGACATTTTCTCACGATTTAAAATGATTTCGGCAGCAAAAAATCTTTAAACATATGCTCTGGCACCATCAAATCATTGATAAATACAAGTTAAACGAGATCATAGAGCATATATCCCGCTGATGAGATGTTTTCCTGTGTTTCCGTTTCCCATTAACTTTGCAAATATTGGAAACACAATTTTCTCTTATGCTGCTACCATTTTGAGTCTCCGTAGTGGAGCGCGGTCGCTCCTCCATTCACTAACGAAAAAGCGCTCAGTCTATGTCTATGGTTTTTCGCGCGTTTCACTTGAAATGAGATCCCTGTTTCCAAGAGATCGAAAATGGCGTCCAAAAATCATGCGACTAGCATCTGTCCAATAGGAGACGATAGCAGCATATGAGAGCGTGTCCCAACTCTTGTAAATAGATGGCTCTACAATATGTATCTTTAAACGACAGTACAATATCCAGGATTTTTGGAAACCCATGTTTGCTTTTTACACTATTGTTTGTTTTCTTGGATTGATTTCTATTTACATTTTCCATTACGTCTCCGTGGTTAATAACTCATCTGCGATTCAATGTTCATTGAATCGATCGGCAAACCTCGATTTTTATCAAGCGATATTCGCCTCTCCTTTGGTCGTTCAACTATTGTCAGAGAACCGGTCGTTTTTAATCCATATATTCCTTATGCCTAATAGAGATAATAATTAAGTCATGAGCAGCTAGTCTAATTTTCTTGTTATTTCTAAATTCTTCTTACAGCGCTTTTTGAGAACACCACCAAAATCACCGTATGGTATGTTTTTGAAATCTAATTTTCATTTGAATATCTGATTGTAATTATTTATAACTGTCATATTGCTGTTCGTAAACAATACATCTCAATGTCAAAGTCTTATACAGCAACCAAATACACACAACCAAGGTTAACAATCTCACAGAGTGGAATTTTAAGTCTCTATTGGAAAAATTTCCATGTTAAAAATGGACTAGGGAGAGTATTTTCCGAATGAATACATAATCATCCACTGTCCATTAAGATACTGATATACGGTATCATATTCTATAGTTAGGTGCATGTTATATTCCCGAGCTTGAAAGACAGACATTGCAAATAAAGACTCATTATTCACAGCACTTAATTCATCTTAATTCTGCCCGGCCAAAATTATACAACGGTCGAGTCGCTGTAATATAGATGACTTAATCATTGGAATTGTGTTTGAAGGACTACGATGATCACTAGTAAGCCCACAAAATAATTTTTGGATTAGTATAGTTTCTGTTACTGATCTGCTACTAACGTTCTTTACTCAGTGCAAGATGGTCCATGTAGCGATCCATCAACCTTGCGCGGGATCATCGTCAGAGAAAATGAGTGGAAGAACAATCTCCTGAACAATTTCACCAGAAATTAGGAAGTCACGAGCCTCGTTTTCAGCTAAAAATCATAGCATGCTCATAAATTGGTGCAGCCTTTCAAGACGCAGTTTCAATGAAAAGGGCATATTCCAATGCTGCTTTACCATCACAAAGCATTTTATACGCTTGATTTATACTGATTTATATGACAAGGTATACACGTGATTACAAGCAGAAGTTTTACTGTTAACAAAGCTACTACATTCTGGATAAGAAAACAGATAACGGACAACACAACTTTTAGTAGTGTACATTTTGATTTTAATAATTTCCACATGCCATTACGCATTCACTGACTGAAGTGCAGACAATACTCTTTCGACTCAATAACAATTAAATTACAATTAACAAAATAAGATGTAGTGTAAGAACAAAATTAATAATACAATAAAGAAATATTAAATTTAAGATATTGTGGATAAAAAACAAGAAATATTATATCTAAAATGTATGGGACAAAAATATTGGACAAGCGCTGAAAGTAATATATGTAATGGTTTGCAATGAATATCATTGTAAATATCTTAATAAGTTATTGCAACACTCAAGTATAGAGAAAATGTTCAAGTATTTATCGATAGATATAATAGAAAAGTACCGTTAACTAAACCTTAATAATGTCTCTCTCTGTAACTACACGCCCCTTACTCTCCTGCAAAAATGAACAAGGTTAAAATGATAATGACCACGCTGACTGCTAAAATTGTGTAGGTTGGTCTCGGGAGACCATATCTGTGGTATGCCTTTATTTTTATTCCCGTTTATGTACTGCATTTATGTGGTTGCCCGGGAGACTTTTGTTGGAATAGCGATTGTTTGGGTTCGAGCATCACTATAAAGTATAGACAGTAATAAAACAATAGTTGAAAATTCATAGCCTTCAAAAACGTTACGTTTCAACTCCCTTTATGTATAATTTTGGATCAATACAGTGATCGCTAAAGTGGACGCTGCGACCAAAATTCTCCAAATTTGTATCAATTGTCCTGAATCCGCTGTTGCTGGTAACTGTCTTGGAAATTCTCTCAATAATATCTATATTTTTAATAATAATGGTGATAGATCAAAGAAAACACATTCTTTACTGTAACTCCAAGAATGTGTTTTCTTTGATCTATCACCATTATTATTATTTACCGCTCTGCCAAATGTTGACATTGAGCACTATTTTGTTTGCTATTAGATAAACCTATACTTATTATATCTATATTTTTATAATTTTTTTGCAAGTGAAATGATATCAATCACGAGCATATTGGAAAAGATCGATCCCGAGGCACCCGCTTGGGTATATTAGCACTTTTTCAGCGCATCACAATCCAACCGTCATACATCCTGAATTTTCAATGGCGCCGCCGCTTGCGCGTCGGTGAAATTGACTTCACGGGTAAATCGCATGCTACGCATGTGATTTGACCCTTCGGGTTGGTAAAGCTCGAGGAAATTTCCAAGCGTCACGGAAGGTTATGCGAAATACGTAATACTAATACTTAATACGTAATAAATCTCAAAAACATAAAAATTAAATAAATAAATTAATAAATACAATAACGATTATCATATTACTCGGTATACAAATGATTAAAAATAGGTTAAAATACTTGTAATCAGCTATTAAATTATTCAGCGGCACACATAAATGGATGTATATCCCTGTGTGCTCGCGTCATATTTGACATAAATGCATTCATACATACATACATACATATATCGTCTTTTGGGACACAGCACAGAGCATTAGCTCAGATGGCAGAACAACTGAACTTCGGATCTGATAATATCTGATCGACTGTGGTTCGAATCCTCCAAAAGTCAACTAAGTCTTGACATTCACCAAAACATCAAATGAGTACCATCTTCTGATAGCGGATGGAATGATCCAGGGGAATTGCATTGTGAAGAGCTGAAGCGCATCGCTGAGCATTGACAATCGAGGCCCATCTGCCATAAACCTGTTGAAATTGATCTGCAGTGTTTCGATACCGCATGCATAGCACTATGCGATCAACTTCTGGCTAAGCGACCAAGAAGATGATGAGAAATAAACTTTTTTGTAGCAGAAACATATGGCAACTAGCGTTACAATGAGTCAAAAATGAATTTGCTTCTAACTTTATGTTTATATATTTATCTATTACAGAAATAAGTCTAATTGGGAGTGATTGTATTCAAAGTAGTACACTTAATCTGTTTCAATGTGAAAAGGCAATTGATGGTCTTAGTCGTGGTATTCGCTTGGAAGATAGTTTCAGTCACACACGTTCTGGAACCGATCCCTGGTGGCAGGTAGATCTGTCTGTATCACGTATTGTCACACGAGTAATTCTTTATAACAGAGATTCACCCAAAGCAGATATTGTTAGACGCCTCGACAATTTCACAATCCGTTTGCAAGATACTCCAATGCCTCAAATGCCTTCTACTCAAAATATGTAAGTAAACTTTCTTTCTTCATCGACTCATTTCTCCTATATATGATATAGTAAAGCTAATAAAAAATCAGTACTGGAGTCTTTGAAAATTTAATTGGAGGTTTAGATTTTTTGACGAAACGAGATGCCAAACATTTCGTGATTTGTGCTTCTTTTCTGACGGGATAATTGCAAAAAACTAGTGTTGTGATTCACGAGTTTAGTCGGACACAATTCCAAATCCAAAGACGATAGTGTAAAGTGTGGAGATTTATGCAATCAATGACAACACTTTCAGCGTAACACCAATGTATTTTGTAAACTGAAGAATAAGATATGTGAACATGTTGTAAGATAATAGGAATATATTTGAGCTGAATATACTCCAGTAATGAAGTTACAATTGATTAATTAAAGAGTATAACGAAAGTAAAGGTAAAGAACATTAACAATTTGTCCAGCAATTTGTATTTGTTACTTACAAAAGTGTGGGGTTTCCCCAGCCGTCAATTGTCACGATTAATTACAGTAATATTAAAATCAATAAATAAGCATGGCTACTCCATATGTTCGTGGCCATGTTTTTTTTTTATCTCCTTTCCAATTCCTGTCATCTGTATACGAGGCGGAGGTCGGCAAACAACCCATTACAGATAGGATGTCAACTCAATAAACTATTCACATTCGAATCGGTTTGAAAAATGAATATCAATAAAATATGTTTATGGATAAGAAGCTTCAAAAAAATGAGAAAATTACAATGCTTTAAAATTGTCCTAAGCTATCATACTATCATGCCTATCAAAAGTATTATGGAATTAGAAAGATTTGAAAGTCAATTTTCATTGCTGGTTGTTTATTAAAAGATTAGAACACTTCCAAGGTATATTATATATAGCTTGCACGTCTTGAGAAAGTTTTTAATTGGTTTTCTGGTTTCCTTAATAGTAATTCATAAATTTGCATAAATCCTTTATGGAACAGAAATTTGTTTGCGAAGTATTTTACAGTCATTAGCCTGTTTGTTCTCGAAATCCACACCCATAATATTAACAACTGTTGTAACATATTTCTGAGCTCATGTCTTATTTAGGCTAGGTACCACAGTTGAATGATTATACTCATGTTTTTGCAATGTTTTTTTTCTAACAACCGATGCTCAGATAAAAAATTTCGTTTATTTGGTTTGACGAAATTTCTTCTGAACATTCAATCAAATGTATCAAGAACACGACCCAACTTTATGCTACACAAAATAAAATAATGAAGATCTCGTCTCTTCAAAAATATGAACCTCCCTAATATTAAAGATCTGCGGAACATTTTACTACGAAAGAAATTGTATGGATACCGCAATGAAATGCAGAGAAATATAACATTCTACAGTTCATTTGAAAATGGAAAATATTGTGGATGGACTGGTGCATTAGCGTCTAACAATTTTATTGAATGTTCTGATGTTCAACATCATGCACAATTTTAATTTTTAGTGTGTATTTATCCTCCTGTGCTCTGGAACATAGAAATCCATTGAGCAGGTCTTTGAAACCCAATCCGAAGTTGTTCGTATAATATTCATCCAATGATGTAGTACAGCTAATAATTTTATTGATAACCAGGCCCTTATAAAAAATCAGTTTTTTTATGTCTAAATATATAATTTCGGGGGGGGGAACTGTGCCGCATTGATGAAGGGGTGCCACTTTGGAAAAATTTGAAGTACCCCAAAAGTCCTTTAAAAACTACCCAAATTGTTTTAAAACTTGAAAAGGTTACCCAAAAAGTCCAGGGAGGGTACTTCCATATAGGCTCTATGCAGAGATGTTCCATTTTTATGGGTAAAAATTCAAAGTCAGTTTTCAGTTTTCAGCCTTCAAATTCAGTCTTTTTTCCAAATTTTCTAGAAAATTGAAATTCGACCCAAAACGTTTAATATTCTAAAATATCCTAGCCAAAAGTATATTTCTCAGCTGGAATGTGGACCCAAAAAAGTGGTACGTCCCCGTATAGCAGCGGTATGGCAGTTACCCTCTGCGATACACTCATTTTCATCTTCAACTGAAGCCTCCTTCAAAATGCAAACGAAACAAATAACTGGAATTTCTTGGTATTAAATCATTTAGCTTGCCTTTCTTTTCAGTAACTTTAAAGATATTTATCAAAAACATTTTTATTGGGAATGTTTATTATACTGAGTTGTGAAATTGTCCAAATTTTCTTTATAGTCCAAGCAATATACCCTTCACTGCAAATAAAAACAACAAGTTACACAAAGCCATCATTTCGTATTCTTATTGGAGTAATCGGACGGCAATTTAATGTGGTACTTTATGTTTCATTTTTCAGCTGTGTCAAAGATGTTCCCTATGCTTCTGAACGGGTCCGATACCTCCGATGTGTAACTCCTATCACAGGACGTTATCTTGTCATCCAGATAAAATCAACCGATGCTATTCTCTGCTTAGCGGAGGTCAGATTGTTCGGTTATTGAACAGCGCGCCAACTTCAAGCATTTTGTCAATGCACATCTATTAAGGGTTTAATAAATATATTTTTCACATGTTGGAAGTTTTTTTTATCTCACATATATAAATATATGCACTATAAAATGTATAAAATTTAAATGGACATTTGAATTTTAAAATGTTGGCAGGTGAATAGTGCTCAATGCTTGTAAAGAGCAGAGCGGTAATAATAATAATAATAGAGTCAAGAAAGACACACCATTTTTACTGTTACTTAAAGTTTCACTTTATTCAACGATCATCAGACAGAATACATAATGAAAAACAGAAAAACATTAACCTATTTAAACCATACTAATGCAATTTCAGCATCGTTTTTATTTGTTATTGTATGCTGCAGCCTTGCATAATGGTGCCCATTCGATCAGATAGTATTGGTTATTATCCTTCAATTGCCAAATGTATTTTGAAAGTCAATAAAAATGTAAGCTATCAGGGATTATGTACTTGACAGAAAACTAAAAGTAGCCACTGCCATCACTGTCCTGTAAGCCCTCAACAGGATAAAAACCACGCAAAAGTGACTTCGACAGACTTTACATAAAGCATTGTGTCTTTTGTTTGTGAGTCTTAAAGTATTGTGGGATCTGACAGTTCCTCTTCTCCTTTTAGGCATATTGAAATACTTTTGCAATGAAAAATATTTGGAGATATGAAAATATATTTGCACGTGTCTTGTGATCAGCAATGCGTGATAGGTAAATTCTTGAAATATACAAATAGAAATTTTCTCAACAAAAAAGAAAGAGAACAAAGGCAACGCAGTTGATTTACATGAATTTTTTTCTATTAATTGCAATTTATGGGAAAATTTTTTGCATTTTAAGCTCTAAACAAATATCGTTGCGATGTTCAAAGGCCTGTAGATACCTCAGACACGTATTAAAAGTTTGGAAAGTGCGCTGCAAAGAATGAGTTTGAGGATAATCAAACAATGGTGATTTGGTATCCGACATGGTTTGTGTATCATTATAATTAATGTTTTCTACATGAAACAGTTCTCCAGCTAAAGTATTTGATTCATTCATGTTAGGGAGCGACAAGCTCCCTTCCATGAATTTATTTTGCTGAATTTGAACTTGTATGCCTTTACATAAAATTTGTTACACTTTCTCATGCAGGGAATGTAGGATTGCAGAAGTCTAACTTTTATAAAGCCCAGCTGATCAGAAGTAAATAAAACTAATACGAGTGCAATTTACAAATTTGGAATGAACTGTAAAATAGATATAAAATTTCCTTACGGTCAGGGCACGTGTGGGCAGGGCAGGGCAGAACAAGGAGGATTAGCTCAGATAGCAGAGCAACCGAACTTCAGATCGATCATATCCGATCGACTGTGTTTCAAATCCCCCTAAGGTCAACTCAGCCTTGACTTTATCTGAAACATCAAATGAGTACCATCTGAGGATGACGGATGGAATGGCTCAGACGGAATTGCATTGTGAGTAGCTGCGGCGCATCGTTGCGCATTGACAATCAAGACCTATCTGCCATGAAGTCTGTTGAAATTGATCTGCAGTGTCGCGGCTGAGATCAACAAAGACTAGAAATAGAGGAGTGGTACGGGTGCCTTCGGTAGGGCGACACCGTCTACATTACTTTTATTACATCTCGTTTCAGGAGAGGATTTATGACTGCCTTTAAATTTGCTGTCATGGACTATTGTTGTACGTTAAAGCAGGCAAACACTCTAGCATTTTGTATTTAGCTTGTAATATCCTGGAAGTTTGGTAAGCCTTATGATAGCTTCGCTTTCTTGGGAAAGCAAAATTCATTACTTAACTTTATGCATTTAATCAAGCTTTTCACTGCAATTTCATTGGTATAGTTGGCCAGATCCCGGACCAGATACGTTATCAGCAGTAGGTAATTACCACAACCATTTAATTTGGTATATTACGAACGAATCAAAGATGTCAACATGGAAACATCAACCGGGAATAGCCCGGGACATAGCCTAGAACTTCTTTTTCATTTCCAAGTTTGTAAGTTTGTAACCCCCGATTTATTGTCCCAAGAAGGCAATTACGAAGACAGGCTCTGTGACAAAGATGTGTTTGGCTCTCTGGTTTGACCTCGTTGGTTCGCCTGAGGCTCCTTGTAACTCTCACTCATATAACACGGAAATCTTAGGGGCCATCCATAAAGTGCCAACTCAGTCGAGGTCAAACCCAAAGCATACAGCTGCGTTCATAGGGGTGTCAACCATCAAAGTATGTACCGTCGGCATTGTACGCTTCCGGACTGTCTTTGTAACATTTTTTGAAAGGTTACAATGCGTTTAATAATCAGTTTGTTGAAGATTAAAGCAATTTTTATTGCCGAAAAGTTAAACTATTAATTGAGTTTATTGTAAACCATGAAAATTTACATTTTCCCAAAAAATGTTTGCACTTGTATACTTTCGGAAAGAACTAAGACAAACATCGTAAAAATGCGATAGGAGGGGGGAGATCCATCCTTTCAATTAATTATTGACTTAATTAGGCCTACATGTTCAAGTATTAAAATTAAAGAGACAGTAGAAAAGTTGCAAGTGGTACTCGTTCACCTAAAGCGTTGTAATTAATATTGATGTTTTTCGGGTGATTGGCACGCTCGGGTGCAACAGAAGAGCCAGTGGTTGGATTCACCATCCATCGAAACATTTCGTTCTCCAGAAGTTCTAATGAAAATGCGATGATGGTTATTATATTTTTGACTTAATTAATGCAAATATAGTACTATAACGAAACATTAGACTTCTGCACTCTCACGAATCTGAAACTCTAGAAGAAAATGTGTTATTAAAGGTCTATTGAATAATTGAAGAATTTTATTCTATTGAGGAGACTCATACACTTGGCATATTGGATCCATTTACATGTTATGTTTTGCCAGGTACATATCATCAACCCAAGTTACGATGCAATAGACAGACTTAATACTAATCACTCAATTTTGCATTGCTATTCTATTTTAGTATTTAATTACTTACTAATGATTTAATTCTAGGTCACTACGTTATGCTTATTATTTCGTAATGACGTCATCCTGAAAGCGAGGCTATTATACAATTATTCTCGTTATGTTGCCAACACTGTCCCCCGGTGAGTATTTCAAACTCACTCGATAGCCTTCTAATAGGCATAGCTTGGCGACTGGTTTAATCCGTTGGTTGAAGTCTAGATGGGTGCTAATCTGACAATACCATCTTTTCCAGGGTGGACACGGACAATTCTTTCCATTTTCCAATTGCCACGAGAGACATTTTCTTCTGAGATGAGAACGAGGTAACCAACATACCATCGAAACCTAGGGTGAATAAAGGAGAGATACTCACGCTGCCGTCATCGCGAGAAAATGTTGATCAGGGACTGAGTTGTTCTCCAAAACTTGCGTAGTAGGGCTTCGCATGCACAGAATTTTCCAGGTGGTAGAGACAGAGCCATCTATTCACAAGAGTTGGGACACTTCTGCCATTTTTGTATCTTTTTGCCTGGACCCGAGCACGTTTTTAACAGTGCGCATGTGCAGGAGAATGTTGTGTGTTTTTTTCAGCCATATTGTATTGTATTTTTTCGCGCGTTTCACTTGAAATGATGGAGAACCTGTTTCCAAAAGAACAAAGATGGCATCCAAAAACCACGTGACTGGCATCTGTCCAATTGGAGACGATAGCGGCACATGAAAGCGTGTCCCAACTCTTGTAAATAGATGGCTCTGGGTAGAGATGGTGGCGACTTCAGCAACAGAGAATGATTGGGCGTCAATTGTTCCATATTATTGGGATCATCTGAACAAGGCGTCAATGGACTTGCTTTTAGAATGCCTTTGATTTACACGATCATTCTGTTGAATGTCTCCTTGTTGACTGTCAATTGTTGAGAACTGCTTTGCGTAATCTGTTTACTGACCGGATGATTCGCTCCCAAACCCTAACCATGCGGGGACCGATGGAGGGTTGAAATGCCAGGAAGTACTTTCTTCTTGTAGATAACTCAATATTGAATGCTGGTTCCAATTTTTTATGGCTTCTCGTATTTCCCTTTCAGCATCTTTGAAGTTCGTGCCGTTGTCGGAATAAATGTGTTTGGGATGTCCTCTTCTTGCCTTGAACCTTCGTAATGCATTGATGAAGTGATCTGTGTCTAATGATGTTGTTGTTTCCAGGTGAACTGCTCTTGTACTGAAACAGGTGAACAGACATCCCCAGTGCTTCACAGTGCTTCGTTTATACAATGAATGGACTAAAGAAATCAATACCAGTATTTTCGAACGGCTTTTTAACATGGTAACATGTGATGCAGGCAGAGGCACCATTAACTGGTGTAGCCCTTTGGCTTGGATCATCCTGCAAACGATGCATTGATGGGGGAACGTCTTAACGATACTTCTGATTTGAGGAATCCGGGAATGAGGAATTAATGGACTGGATGGTTACATGATGATATGGTACATTGAGTATGATTCAGTTGAGAGTTTGACAATCGGCTGCCAAGGCTTGAGACTCCATATTCATCTGAAAACGGGTACAATGATAGGATGCTACTCTTTGTTGGAATGCTGTTGCCATTTACCAAAGCTTCTACTTCTCAAGGATTGACAGGTCTTCATTTGATGGATGTCCATCATAAGAAACTCTAGGGTTCTGACAACGAGAAATAAATATGAAACAACGTGAAACTGTACGAAGAATTTTCTTCAGTAGTCTCGAAGCTAAAACACATGCTTGTAGCTCTAAACGAGGAATTGTTAATCCTTCCAATGGCACACATCTTGATTTTGCTAGATCAAAACTACAGGTTACATTGTTTTCAGTCTGAAACCTATCATAACAAACAGCATCGATTCTGAGTTATCACAAAATATAAATAGACCTAGGTGGTCCCATTTGTTCAAAGGTAATGGCCTACTTAGGTAACGATGGATCTGCTTACCAGCTATCGGTTTACTTAGAGGTATACATTTTAAATATTCCCATGCTAGTAACTTGGCTATGAGAGGGTATTTTAAATGGCAACTTAAAGTTCTTCAATACATATACTTGAGGAATATTAACCTTTTCATTTAGCTCTATTCCTCTAATTGTTAAGTCATTGACTAGCATTATCTCATTTGTCATAATTTATGCTTGATACGGTTGTTAAACCTATTTCTGTCCTCGGATCATGTTACGAATTTAGTTTAGTTTGAACATTGAACCTTTATTTACATAGCATATATTGTAGAATTATTATTGTTTATAAAACTCCGATTAATGATAGAAAATAGCATATAGTTTTAGTTTAAAAATAGATTAGAAAATACTTCCTATTTTGAAAATCATGGGATCTTGTAAATACTTCCCATCATGGGATTTATTAAACCTTAAAAGAGAAAATTGAATAAATATCGATAGAAATTCAGTATAATCAAGTATAGTAATCCGATGCCGTTGTACGCCGTTCTGAAGACGAACAATTCAACAATCGAAGAAGACAACAGATCAACGTTAGAAAGAAATCAGCGATGTAAGCATACAACCCATACTTAAATTGTAATAAACTTGATAACATTGTACGCTTTACTTAATTGTCTGTATTTTTCTATCTTCTTTAGGGAATTGATTAATAAGTAATAAATAATCCAGTCGATTCTAACGGTGTTGTCGATTGCAAGTGTCATACTCCCAATTCACAACAGATCATTCAGACCAACAGAATTTTCTACAGTAAAGGATAGTAAAGATATTTGGCTTCCAGTGTCTAGCAGTGCATTTGCTTTTACGCTGCCTGCTTGGCCAAATATCTCTACGGAAACTATTTGTAGATAGGTCCCTTTCGTGTTTGCTGCTTTTTAAGTTACATACTTCTTATTGTTTACACTTACAAATTCTGAGACAGAGCTTTCAGAATTTTCTTTGGGTAAAATGGTATGATGCTTTTGTTTGCATGTCTGACAATTATGTCTTGATTGACAGCACGTAATGACCATGACGTGAACAATTAAAACATACTTTTGCTTTGGCAGCTTTTTCTCGTCGCTCGAGAGGGATTTCTGGAATGACTTTACATTGCCAGCTAATATGATTTTCGTCACAGAATATACATTTATTTTCTTTCACTGAAGCTGCATAAACTATACTGCTGAATTTTGGTTTGGCTGAATCTGATTTTGAGTTGTGAGACCCGATGTCTCCCAAAACTGCATCGTTTGCAGCGAGTGATTCGTGTTTTAGGAATTCTACCAAAGATTTCAAGCCTGGAATTTCTTGATGTTTTCTGGCTACACGCTGTTTCCAGCGATCTTGTATTTTCGTTGGAAATCGGCACATGATAGTTTTCAAAGTTGGCAAAGAATTTACATCCTTAAAGTAGTTGATACGCTTTAATCTGACCAACAAGCCAAAACTTCATGATAAAATGGACATAGTTTTGTTGAATCTTTTAAATGGAATCTGAGGGCCAATTGTTATTTTATAAATGTATGCCCTGCTTACGGTGATTTTATTCCCGAACAATTACCACCAATTTGGCTTCGCCAGATAAATGGCTTTGCAAAAGTGCCACTTTTGCACAGGCTGTTAGCGATGGACGATCATGACCTTGATATTTAAAACTGGACATGAAACTGTGGTATTGCAATGATTCACCAGAAAATGTTTTAAGATTGAAATTCAATCCAACAAAAGTATCATTCATCGCAATGAAGAAACACAAGCAAGAGCTATATTTGATCAAATTCAATGGTTCTCTATTCATCATCGAATGTATGTATCGAATCATGATCGAATCGATTCAAAACCTTGTAAACGGCGTTTGCTTCAATTTCGAAAGTAGGAGTTTCCTTGGTAATGCAAATGCAAGATGCTCTGTGATTTATGAAAAAGTGCTATTTTTACGTGTGAAAATATCATATTTTTACGTGTGAAATATCAACTTTATCCAACACGGCATTTATGAGTGGCGGAAAACTCACCAAAGCAGTGACGGTTATATAATAAATATTATTAACATATTCAACTTGATATTCATTAATTTTGGAAATTTGATTTTCCGTAGACATTGTGAATTAATTTAGAACGCCTATTCTGAGACACTCAAATAAGAACATAAAATAATGGAAATATAAATTCGACGGGCATACCCTAATCATATTTCTGTTCTATATAATCTAATCAAATGCAGATTGAACTTGTAATACAGTTTCACCTTGAATCCATCTTGCCTTACTAAATTTAAGCGACAAAACGTGCTAACAAAGCCGTCCATTACTGGAATTGGTTAGGCATACTTTCTTGTTTATCTTATGCATCTTTAGGCTGCATTTCAGACCGCGATTCATTCACGAATGCATAGGGTCTGCGTGAATTGCTCGGATTCTCTGTCCGGGCCTCGTATCAGAATAAGATTGATGTCACATAATTATGCAATATTAAGATGATGCTCACCGGGATTCTCACATCACTTTTCACTTTGTTTACTTCAGTTGACATGATTGCAATAAGTTCTATTTTCGGCTTCGTAATCGATCAGAAAACTTCCGCTCCAAGTTTTGAGAAGTGGCTGGACAAAGAACTGCGCAAATCACACAGACACTATTCTTTTGTGAATGAATCGCGGTCTGTAACGCAGACTAATGCATCTTGTGATCTTTACTCATTTTAATTTTTAGTTAAAAATAATATTATACAATTTGTTTATAAAAGTAAGCGATAAAATAGGCGTTGTTTGAGCTTTCGACATTGCTTATGTCATATTCAGAATTTTATATAAAAAGAAAAATTATTTGAATTACATGAGTTTTAATATGTTAGAGTTTACAAAGTGCTCAAATTCGTCTTTGCATATTTTCAAAACTTTAAAAATTGTTTGCAGAAACGGATTTTCCGTGTTGTTGATTTATATATGCGTAAACATCAGACCCTTTCCTCTTCTTGTGCTGTGCTGTTTACGCACATGTAAATCAATAACAAGTTTTGAAAAAATGCAAAGACAAATTTGACTGCTTAATTCACGAAATGCTTGCAATCAGGCGAATCAAGCCAAACCTCAACACTCAATCTGACTCAATCAAATCTTTTTCCAGCAGCATATTGAAAAGCTATTGTTATTGCCTATGTCTATAATAAGCTATTGTTATTAATGTATCCCGTTTCTAGCACTTTGCAAACTCAGACACTTTTAAACTCATGTATTTTAAATAATTTTTCTTTTTAAATAAATTTCTGAAGATGACATAAGCAATGTCGAATTCTCAAACAATGTCTATTTTATCGCTTACTTTTATTACAAAATTAATAAGTAGAAACATACTGATAAAATTTGTTTAATGTTGATTAATTAACTGACATAATGTTCTACGGAAATAAAATGCGATGATTAACTCCTTCATTCTTTAATGTTCTATACGTATCGAGTTGTTTTTTCTTAACAGGAGCTGGAGCGATAGTTGGCTTTATTTAATAAATTCATTTTTCCGTTATGGTTATTCTCAATAACACTTTGATATAATTTCCAAGGGAATATTTGTTTATACAAATATGACACCTGTTGTATAATTTTGAAAAGAATTATAATGTCATCGACAATTTTGTAGAGCGATGCACAAAAAAGTGACAGTGTATAGCCGAAATGGTAACTTGTTATTCATTCTTTCTATTTCAAATGTATTTTCCCTACAGTAGGACACCAGTATGTATAGATTTCGTAGACGAATCTTTTAATGAGCAAATAAACTCACTTCTGATCAATTGTCGCTCTGTATAGACGACCTTTTGACCTTCAAATATTTACATTGCAATTTAAAAAATCATATTAATTACAATATGGTGGGTATGTTACATTACAATCCATACATTTGGAAAGTTGTAAGTAAATATGCACGTGTTCCCTTTCTAAACATACATGCAAGCATATATATACATAGACTTTTGACATTAATAGGTATCTATATATCATTTAAAGCTCTGCAGCATATTATCGACTCCTATGTATTTAACTAATAAGCCAACTTACATCACATAGATGTATATACATATATGATATAAGTCATTACAAATAACTACGTATAGGAAATTTACAAAGCTCTTTTAACAAAAAAGGATTACTTGCCCCAATTTGAATTCTACATGTTTACCTAGAAAAGAATATGGCTGACTCATAAAAATAGCAAATCTAAATTTTTACCTTAACTTGTTGCAAAAGTGCCTCGAATGCTTTGCAAAGTTTTTTCAGTATTTATTAGTATACTAGCAATTAATGTAGGTCCAGTAACTTGACCTGGTGTGATACAACTTTCAGGTCACTAAATAGCGAAAATAAATAAACCATTGAGTAAGCTGACTATATCATTGAATAATACGGAGAATGTGATCTTTGGAGGAGAACATGAGATACAATACGCATTGAAACGATTAACAATTACTCAAGAAATCTTAATCATTTCCTTCATAAAAATTCAATTCATTTCACATCAATTGAGTCGATTGAAATGTATAGAGCCCAACCGGTCAAATTAATGAATTTAATGTAGCTATTCTACACAGAAAAAGCTTTATTTTATGTGCTGAAAGAAAGCCAGAACTCATTAATTATTACAAATTACAAATAAGCAGTCAAATTTCGAAATCTGAAATCACCAATAGAAAAGCACTTTAAATCCGATCCGATTCGAAGACCTAATATATCAACTCGAATTTGACCCGATAAGACCGGATCGCATTCGGTTCGGATTCACAAATCTTTATTGCAATATATATATATAACAATACTCAATATATATACTCATGTGTTTGTGTGCGCTATACTGTAATTAAATTCCTGGTCTATAGCTGTGTGTTAATGTGTATGCTTGTAATTGTAGCTAGTATTTGTTTGGAATCATGATTTTCTGATGCCTTTTCGTTTTCTCCTCAAAAAACTTCATTGTGAAACCAAGTTTGGTCATTTTTATGAAAGGGAATTAACATTGCTCATTGTTTCTGAACATCAGAAAACTTGCTATCAGAAAATCAAAAGATAATATAGTTTTGTCTAAAATTTTTGAAACGAAACGAAAACTTTTCGAAGGATGAATTCCACATCATGTACTCATGGCAGCCATTTCTTTGATTTGTTTCGAATTCTTGTGGAAATCGACCGGAAAAGAAAACAATCCTTTTTGAACATCGATAGTGCTCGACTTTGATGAACCAATGATGGTTGTTTTCCTCTTGTCTTACCCATTACTCTGATATTGAAACGTCATTTACAAAATAATAAGTTAAAACTTATTGTATTATAACATTGTTAAATTTATACTACCATATGTTATCCTGTCTATATATAGTGCGCCAAGGCACTGTTAAGCAAAGACACTACAGTCAAACCTGTTATAACGGTCACCTTTATACAGCGACCACCTGTCTATAGTAGTCATTCTTGCAATGTCTGAAATAGTATTTTCTATTGAATCAAACCTGTATATAGAGGCAACCTGTCTATAGTGGTCAATTTATCTACCTTGCATAGCTGACCGTTATATACAGGTTTCACTGTATTACTGTCTTGAGAGATACTGACATACGATTGATTAATATGCGCTTAAAATTACAGTACCACCCAAAAGAGCTTGGAATATTTCTCTTCTCCAATTCCATGTGCTTCGCGAATTTGCTTGAAATATGGCGCGAAAAGGCGCGAACCTGATATTTGATAAAACGATAGCGTCAAACTACATATTAGAAAATATCAAATGAAATAACGATACATGTAAAATTGATGAAGGCAACGTGATAGTATATTCAATGATGTAGTATTGTCTATATTGCCATGCCTTTGATCTTCCTGGATCGATCTGATATTTTTAGCAGCCAGCTGCTGGACTATAATTCCATGGCTTGGGATTTATATATGGGATCGTTTGAAGCGCCACGACAATCGAATTCAATTTTATTATGTTACTATTTCATATTAATGCAAAGAAAAGATTTAATTATAAATGAGTAGCAATAACCTATTGAAAATGTTGACCATGGTATTCACTTGTATTTTCCTGGTTGTAAAACGTTAATTTAAAGGAGAAATATTTGCTTTTATAAGTATTCCCCTGAATAGATAAAATAGCCACTGCATGGCTTAATTCCAAAACACTTCATTTTCATTTATATTTCATTCGTAAATTGTTTGATTTTTATTTTCTTAAAAGTCCACTCCATGCAGTATAATTTATTTTTCAAAACACTTATTTTGAAAGAAATTATCAAATTAATTAATCAATTTGCCAGGGGCCTCAGAAAGTTGAAAGCGTGGATATTCGACCAATTATGAGAAATTGAAAGGTAAAAGTATTAACATAAACGAAAGATGCCTGTGAGTGGTTAAATATTTTATTTTTGAATTCAGATTTAGTGTATATACATTTGTACATAAGTCAAAAGATTGGATTACTTTATGAACAGGTCAATTTAATAGTGTAATATATTTTATAGTATGTAGGCATTAAGATAAAAACCACACTGTCGGGAGACATTAACAATAATGATTCCCATAGCCCCATATATAGACGTAAATTGACAGCAGTCTTAAGGTATTAAGTTATTATTTGGTTATTTAATAGCAATATATTCAATAACCGAACAATTTGACTTCTGCTAAACAGAGGACGGCAGATGGCTTAGATGGAATCCGGATGACTAAATAACGCCCTGTAATAGGAGATGTACATTGGTTGTAACGAATCCGATTGTAGGCAAAGGGAACGTTTTCGACACAGCTAAAACGAGAAATATAAATGCTCACATTAAATTGTTGCAAGTGAATTCATAGTTAACCTTATTTACACTGTATAATTACGTCATATATTCAGTAACATAGTCTTACATGACACGGGAAAAAACAGTCCAACAAAATCACGCGGGGGAGGGTACTCCGGTAAATTTTTGACGGAGGTGTGCGATTTTCTCAAAATGTTGAAAGTCCCAAAATTGACATCGTAAAATTTCACAAGAATCTGAAAAGGGCACCTCCTAAAAATCGCACCTCCCATAGAGCCGATGTATGGAAATCCCCCGGGATAAAACAAGTAAATAGGGAGAGTTTGACCGCGAAGCTATCAATTTTGTAAAGATTTGATTGCATTAAAATGTTTCTGTCCCTAAATAAATGGTACGAATCCTATGGACGTGTTAAACATTAATTGAGCACTGTATAAACCCACGCTCAATAGAGGAGGTTAAGAATAGTAGCAACAAGGGAATATTGATTGTTGAGCTAATGGGAAAACGCTACAAACACACAGGAGAAAATCTCATCGTTAGCATATATAAAGTTATTAAATAGTGAATCGAGAGAAAATGACCAAATGAAAACAACGATGAAAAGTCGAAAAGCTCACGGCAATACCAAAATTTCCTGTCTACCGTTAATATACAGTGATCGACCTGGGTTCGAAAATCCAGAACAGGGAAGAATTACGGGTTTTGATAATCACCATAAACGTAGACACATATAGAATTTACAGATTTCTGCTGGAAACAGACTGGAAATAGACTGGAAATAGACTGGAAATACAACATTCTATTTCGTGACACGAGGCTGCATCTGATTGATTGAACTATCATTTGTGTGGTCTTTCACAATTTGAGAAATACAATACAAATTACAGTATAATGGATGTTTTCTAGTCTGTGTGCTACAAAACATAATTTTATAGAGTACAACTTGAGAAAGGTCTCGCTTCTACAGAATCCAATAAGACTTATTGAAATAGTATTTTAGATAACCAGATGTAGACGCTCAATCTCTTTTGTCCATGTTACAACATTTTATGTGACGTCAATGTAATGAGTGGTTAGCCAGTCAAAAATTTTTAATATTGTAAATAAGTTGTGCTTTGTCTGATTGCTGACTCCTCGAAAGAGAGAAAATATGTTCTTAATTTAGGTGTGCCTAATTTTCGGCATTATTTTCAATGTGATATCTTATTGTCATAATGTAGCTCTAAAAACTCAGTTGAACTTCAGCTTACTGATGAAATAAGAATTGATAACGGAAGCCATGTACTAATAACATTTTACGATGTAGCTTACGAGTGTCTAGAAAACATGTGACAGCTATGTTTGCAGGTACCATTTGTCAATTTTTATGGACAAAAGTTTGCAGAAAATTATGGAAATCAAATTTTTGCTCTTTTATTAGAAAATGGAGATAATCTTCTAGCAAAGGAGCCTCTCAACTAGAACTATGCGGCTCAAATTTATTTTCTATGAAATCTCCAATATCTAGCTCCAAAATATCAATGTTTTCCAAGCAATTTTTGTAATCAAAGCATAACAACTGTGAATATTGATTCTAAATTTGAAATTTTTTGTAACGTTTTATAAGTTATCAAGCTTTTTTCCATCCATCTAACCGGGTTTGATGTAATGACTTTTTATTGCTTGAAATTGTTGATACATATTCATAAAAATGCATTTAATGAAAAAAAAATCATTATTGTTAAAAATACTTTGAATTACTGCCTTCGCAATCTGTTTGACTTGCAGGATATGTAAGTGATTTTTCTGTATTTTATTTAATGAATCATAATGTGAAGCAAATTTAATTATTTATGCACAAAATATCGAAATGCAAATAATAAAATTCAAGATATGAATATAAGCTACTTCAACCCAAATTTAGATATAATACTCAGAGACTAAAGCTCCAAATAGTAAAGATGCAAAAATTTTATATAAAATATAAAATGTAAATGCAAATACACTAGCAAAAATGCTATATTAAATAAAATACTCAAATAGTGAAAAAGCAGACTTGAATGGCGTTTAGTTTTCGGTAACAATATGTGACAAGTCCTTTCTAAATGAAGACAAACTCTGCTTGTAAATTTTGATTTTGGATTTTCTGGCAAACATTCTATCTTTATCTGGCCCTCTCTGTCAACATTGTTTTAGCATTTGAAATTTGGAATTTCATAAATTAGAAACACCCTCTCGAATTGATCAATGATTACCTAATGCTTATGTACATGAAAACAGTTTGACACGAACTTCGTACCATTATTTTTCTATTAGAAAATTCTCATTTAACTTTTCATGGAATCGAAATGTACAATTATTTTATAAATTTCTGTTTTTTTTTCGTCGAATTAAAGCATGATGATAGCATTGCTAGAAGATAGGCTTACAATTATCAGAACGTTATTTTCGATATCTTCCTAAGAGAGTTCAGAAGCGTTTGACTTACATATTTTGAGTAGAAGGTATTTGTGGCATTGGTGAATCTTGCAGTAGGATTGTGAAATTGTCAAGGCGTCTCAAAGCTCCTATCGAGGCTTGTCCTCTGTTATAAAGAATAACCTGTGTGATAATTCGTGGTACGCACAGATCTACCTGCCACCAAGGATCAATTGGACTAATTGTGTGGCTAAAAGAATCTGCTTGGTGTACACCATTAGTAAAACCATCGATTGCTTTCGAACATCGAAAGTTTGGCATCCATGGGTTATATGTACTACTTTGAATACAATTTCTTCCAATAAGACTGATTTCTGTAACAGATGAATTCATAAACCATGGGAAGTTATATATACGAAAAATACACTATTTTATGCAATACCAAATCTAATCTTTAAACTAACAATCTAAGCAACTAATATCGTACTCAATGAGAATGATGCTAGCTGAATATTTTCAAAATTAACTTCAAATATTCGTAATGTGAATCTTAAGTTTCTGAGACGATTAAAATATCATCACTGTAAGAAAATGCAAAAGGAAAAAGCGTAAAGTATGTCTATAAAACGTTGAAAACTTTGTGTGGCATTCTTGAGACCAAAAGCCATTCGAATAAGGCTAAAGTGTTCAAATCAGGCCCAGATAGAGGGGGGTCTCGTATGTCAATTGACAAACGTTCCTTTACTCTCAATGACCAATGGCGTAATCATGACGTAATCTGGTTTTCTGCATAATCATGTCTATGAAGTAGGGTTTTTAATTGAATGATCATTGCAAACGTCATCGCTCCCTATGCTTATTCAATTGAACAGCTTGCATCAATCAAATGATCTCAGTCCGCTGTGATTGGGTAACGATCAGAGACTTTAACAATTGACCTACTTTGATAACAATTGACATGATTTCTGTTTGGCACCTGATTGGTTAAGGATTGGTTATTGATATGGAATTACCAATGCGACCGTTAACTTTGTGAAACAAAAGTAATTGGTATCTCGCTATTCATTTACATTATTGGTTTGCTTTATAAGTTTATCACAGCTCAATGAATTGTTTACTAAGCTACACATTTTTTCTCTGGATGCCTAATTATGAACTGATATCCAGATTTAGCAAACTCAAAACTGGGTAATCATTAATTAAGAAAGAGATGTTGGCTTCTTTCCTAGATTATGAGCCTACTGTATCAATACGAGATGAATATGATCACTGCTCAAATGATCTCATGTACGTTTGTTTTGATTTTGATTTATTGGATTGTGGAGAACCGTAGAACTGATTCCAGCGGCGATTAGCTACGATTAGTAGTCAAATATCAGAAGGATTATCAGTGCTGTTTGTTGATGATTAATTTAACAAGCTAAATATACTATTTAATTTATATTTTATCACTATGCTTTTAAATTTGATTGAACAACGTACATAACATATATTTACACTTTCGCCAAGATAGATTTCAGTTTGCACGCAGGCTAATATTGCCTTGATTTGGTAATTTAATGTAACGGTATCAAATTTAGAAATAGAAACAATAAAATATTATCTTTTTATTAAACAAAATAAATGATGAGGGGAGTTGCTGGTGCCGGGGGACTGTTAAATGACTATTTGTTTCCTCTTCCAGGGCCATTGCAGTAGGGGGTTTCGTCCCCTAATATGGGCGTGGCGATTTGATTACGTCATTTTGACAGGGGTATTCGAAATCCTGTATCCGGGCCTGGTCCAAATGGTGTAATTATTGCATTTTTCATTTATCTTCTTTAGCCATTGGAACTTGGGGAAAAACACGAACTAAATCTAAATTTGAAAACGACTTTGTTTGCGAAGTTGACGGGTAAAATATTGAATTTGTGGTAGCGGTAGCAGTTAACGTTCAGGACGAAAAAATATAATTTAATCAGCGTTAATAGCCATAAGGGTGAAATTTTCCAGGAGGAATTCCATCTTTCTTTTTTGAGACCATATGCAAGGGCGTGGCCCAAGAGCCGTCAGAGATATAGCTAGATGGATATATTTCAACCAAATTAGTAAAATACAAAATTAAATTTGATAGTTTCTACATATGAGTATGGTTGTTGTTGCCCTTATGACATTATACTTAATTTTATGATTAAAAATGAAAATGGAAATCAGGATTTGCTTGAAAACGGGTTAATGGAAGAAGTCAAAATAGAAAATCAACAGAGAAGAAAAAATAGGAAAAGCAGAAAAAATGAGAGAAGACTGCATCACTATATTTATAAGGATGGAATTGATAACAATATTTATCAAAATGTAGTTTCGCACAAACTGAACTTGATTTCTTGGTCACACCATATCATCAAATGGACTTAAACCACACCCATGTAAAACAGAGATGCTCACTAATTGGCGAGCGCCTGTTGATCATAAGTCATTACAACGTTTTATCGGTTCTATCAATTTTTATCGTCGATTTATACCGTACCTTTATAAATTATCTATTCCTTTGCACAAAGCTATGAATGCTATAGCTGGATATATTTGGACACCTTCTGCTGAAAATGGATTTATTTCATTTCTATCAAAGCTATTTTATATCAACGCATTTTTTTATACCATCCTAGTCCTGATTGTACTAGCTGCACTGTTGTTACTGATGCATCTAAATACGCCATGGGAGCAGCTTTACATCAAACCATTCCTAATGTTCCTGTACCTCTTGGCTACTTTAGTCGTAAGCCATCTACTCTCAGAAAATTTATTCTACCTTTTGCAAAGACTTACTTGCTTCTCACCTTCGTAATCATCGTCCACCTAGAAGAATCATTCAAATCTCATCGACCGCGCCCATCTGACCGGCGACAACGATAAAATTAACTCCATGCTAAATATATTAACTCTATCCAAAAAATCTATGGTTCTCAGAACACTATCGCCGATGCCTTTTCACGATTACCTGATATATCTACATTTGGTACACAGACAGCTAACACTCCGATTTGAAATCGGCGATTTCTACCAACGACCGTACACTCAATCTACACTTGATTCATCAACTATTAAACATACTTCAGCTACTGTCTCTACTATTGATACCGATTTACCTGCTATCCATGACGCTCAAAAAGCTTCGCTACCTCCTGCTAGCTTTGAAGTGCACGCTCAAAAATAGGGCATATTCAACATTAAATAGTTCCGCTTCTACGCGTAATTTAGCTTCAACTACTCGAATTTGTGTTAAAACTTTTACAGCCAAGTGCACTTTAAGCTCAAGTCATTTCCTATATAGACTTTAATACACAAATGTTTTGCGACACATCGCGAAACATGTCCCACCCATGCGTCCAATCATCCCTGCTATTTCTTTGCTTCTTTCTCCTCGTCATGTACTTTATCTATGATTGATCGTTTGCCCAGCTGTATACACTACTGACACCAAAACCATGAAAAAAATCGTGGAATTTGATTGCATTTTCACATTTTAATATCGTGAATATGGATGTAGTCATGGTTTACCAACTTTTTAATGTCTTAAAATATTTGTGGTTGCCACTTTTACGTTTTCATGTTGTTTTTACAACATTTTCATGGCATTTTCATGGTTTTGGTGTTTGTAATGATATGAGCTACACCACTGCCTGACATACCTGCTGTTATTGTTGCCATATTTTTATCGACATGGATTTCAAGATTTGGTGTTCCTTTGTACGTAGTAATATATTGCGATTGTTAAATTGCAGCTGCTGAATTTCAAAAATCTCTCACATCCTCAATCGGTTTTCACTGTATCCGCACAACCGCCAACCATTCTCACTCCAATGGAAAAATTGAAAGCAGTCATCGTTAAATTAAGACAATTCTTCGGGCAAACACCAAAGACTGACTTCGTAATCTACCAATGGCACTCCTAGCTACACGTATGCCATCTGACAAATCCAGCTTATCCCCTTTCAGTGTTGTCACTTGTGAAAGCACTTTAATTCCTCGTACATTAGCATTCAACTTTAACTCTCCTAAAACTCTCGTAAAAACAGTGTTCTATTTAATCTTATCTTCATCGAACACCTTCACACAGTCCTACAACTATTTCATCTTATGCTGATCCTAAACTTATAACATGTACTCATGTTTGGCTACGAATTGATCAAATTAAGAAACCGCTAGCAGCACACTATAGCGGACCAAAGAAAGTAATTTCAAGTAATCTAAAAATGATATTGCTGAATTACCCTTTACCCTTGGAGTCTACACCAAATACATTGAGTTAGTCCTATCCGCTTCAAAGGCTACTCAGTTTTAAATATACAGAACTAAGAAAATAGGGTCTCGTGATACTCTAATACAATCTTGTTCTATCCTTACATGAACGCTCTTGTGCTAAGGAGATATGACCCAAAAGAAACTGTATGTGAACAAATATAACTGACTGCCCAATAAATCTCTATAACATACATTCTTAGTTTGATGACACCGCTAATAACATACCTTTCTGTAGTTCTGAAGCCATTCGTAACAACCCCTGGAAGAAAAATTAATAAATATCATCTGCTGAAGAAGTTCTCAATTAGCTAATAGGAAACTATATCATAACTATTTAAAAAAGGAATTGTGAGATTCCTGTAGTGTCGACATGGAGGAGAAAGAAAACACGCAGTTAACTTCACTCGATAAACTTTCATCCGTTCTCTTCAATGATCGATAAGCAAGAAAGGGAAACTACCCGCATGCAAAATACACATAATAGTTTTACTAATCACATGACAATATGATGCGCCAATCATATACATCACTAATTATCACACGGCATCACATGAACTCAAACAATACAATCTAGTGAACAACATGCACAATACTTAAAATAGCACATGACATCATACATTCAACATATCCTAAAGACAACTCTTCGAACAGATCATATACAGCCAAGACAAGGAGGACGTGTATAAACAATATTAAAACTAAATCCTACAGTTATTTTAATAAAAAAATGTGATTCTCTAGAGATATCATGCAATGATCATATCAGTGGAGATTCATCCATCTCGGCACGCGGGAAGGATTACTCTGCAAAGCAGTAATGCCAATAATTGTTTAAGAACTGGAAAGCTAAACGTTTGTAAATATTTTCTGAAATGCTGATTTATTTGTGGAAAGGGACAGTTCATTATTTATACCACGAGATACCAGAGATAGGGGCTGGATATGATATGATATATTTTGTCAATTTGACTGGCAAATAAAGGACACGTTGCATTATGAAAGCGTCATTAATATACAGCCTTAAGACTAAGTAAAATTGTAAGATGCTATAAGCAACTTAGACATTGAATATCGATGAAAAGGAATTAAAATTTGAATCTGCTTAAATACTTTACAAAAGCGTGTTAAATCCACCCGTTTCAAATTATAATTGAATGTTGAGAAAGACTTTGATTTTACAATTTCTTCAAGTAGGCCATTTCATCGAGGCACTACGTGGTTGCAGAATTGAAATTTTACAGCTTGGCTGCGTGGAATATGTGGCACGCTCAATTTATCCGGATGACCACGCACGCAATATTTGTTGATATTATAATTATTCAGTTGAGATTTTAAAGCGACAAATCGATAAGATTATGAGTTATCTTGTACGTCATGCACATATCAAAAGCTTAGTCGTCTGCATTCTAGAGTTTCTAATCCTAGCATGATAAGGCATTGTTCATACTCTGCTTTTGGAGGATTTATTATTTTAAATAATTTTCTAGTGAAAATCTTTGTATGGATTCCTCTTTGTTGATGTCCTTCATTATAGGCAAGGATTCCATACTGGTGACGAGGATTCAAATAGCATACGTATATATTCTTGATATGCTCTGACTAGCAGATAAACGTTTGAAGATAACAAGTATTTTAACATACGGAATGTCTGTCCATGAGCTCTTGCTGCTAACATGGAACAGTGACTTGATGGTTTCAGGTCATATGTTAATATTATGCCAAGATCTCGAATTTTTGTTACAGTTTCAAGTGTGTGGCCATTTAACGAATAATCAACTGCAGCAGCCAGATAATAAGAAACCATAACATAAAGCAGATATTTATTGATCAAATGGGAGGTTAATCCTTTGGCCTCGTTTTTCAAGAGGTTGTTTAGTCCAGTATTATACAGCTATAAATCATTAAATCTATAAATAGGAAAATCAAAATTAAACATTTGAATTATTAATTAGAAATTAGTCAAAAATTAAATTTACTCCACATCGCTGTTGATTGGAGAATTATCCAATGTGTCCTATGAGCCAGATGATTCCTCATGGCTTTTCGTGCTTGTGCTAATTCTCCCAGCATGAACTATATTTATTCGCATTTTGTTTTCTGTTCTTTTTGCCGATTCCCTACTCTTTTTCTCTCAAAATCGGTTAATGACAAAGTGCCATACTTGTAGAGATAATTTAACATATTTGTTGTCATGTTAATCTGTAATGCACATTTATCCTCACCATAGTAACACTAATATAGTAATTCAGTATGTCGGGCTGTTGCACGTTCACTGTCACAGTTCCTGTCATGTTGTCATTTCCCTAATGATTATTATTGTTCCATCAGTTTGTTTCTAAAGAAGAATAAAGATTTTGGGGTGGGTAATTTATTTTCTTCAAGATCATTTCAGTTCTCTTCGGTACACCTCCCTTCCTCCCCCGGTATAAATATTGAACAGTCTCTACGGTCTTCAGACTGATTTGACTCCAGTTAAATCTATTAGGCTTTAAAGGCAAGAATGAATATATCTACAACTTCCAAGTATAATATAATGTTTTATAATTGCTTTGTTTGCCTAACACCATTACAATGGGGCAATTGAGATAAGTTGTAGTGTAAGTCTTCTTCTTTATTATTATTTAGGGTCTGATATTACCTCATGAACAATTTCTTGAACATTCGAAATGCTGTTTGGATTTGACACTTGACTCTGCTGCACAGAAGTGGTAATGAGGACTTCAACTGGTTTCATTAATGTACACATGAATTTGCCATCTTCTAAAAGCTTTGCAGTTGTGAATTGACATCCGATTGTTCTGGCACAGCGAATTGAGCAAATGATTTTTGATTGAAGTATCAAAGTTGAGATGACGGAGAACTCTGTTGGTAGGGCACTTTTGCGGGAAACATAAAATAGTTCACAGGTGTATGCGAAAGCGAAGGATATCAATGAAATGCAAACAAACCAATGGGTTATCCAATTAATACTTTCAACTTTAAATGGAGTTTTGAAAACTGAAAAAAATACAATAAACATAGTTTTAAAAAACTAATGTGTCGTGCAAACAGGACAGAAAATAAAACTCATTTTTTAGTGACGTTCTAATGCGATAGTGATACCGGAGCGTTTCTAGAATACTGAGGATGCAGATTAGAATTAAATACAGATTGGACATTGCCATATATATCGGCATTAAGTAGAAGAAATTTATTATAAAAATTTCTTGAAACTCAATCTAAAATCAATTTCATTATAAAACAATGTATCGATCTCACTCCTGATTAAAAATATACTATATGTATATATATAGTGTTTCTTTCAATTCAGACCGGCAATAAATCCGCCATTTAATATTTTAATACATCTCCTATACAGAACATACAGAGGTTATAGTTGTATGAAAATTAAAACAAAATTATTACATTTCATAACAGTGTGCTATAGTTTATTTTAAAATTATCTAGAAATATACATGTCAGATTTATTCTCTTGATAATTAGATATAGATTTGGATGATGTAAATAGTATATAAAACATAATTTTCATACCACAAATCTGTTAATGTACAAGGTTATCTCGATCGAAACAAATGGTTGCATAATTTCCCGACAACAGGTTATCTGTATTATCTGTATTATCTGACGTACATAAGTCAAGGATAGACCACAAACAATTTATTTACAAACAGACACTACTATTAATATAGTTTCTTTTTCCTTATTGAAACTAGAATTAATTAATGAAAACATAACTACCCACAATGAATAAGTAGCCTATAAATCTTTTGTAAATCTTATAAATCATCTGTCATTTGTTTACATGATATCAGATGTATCCATGGAAATTGTCGAGTTGCGTCTCAAAACATCCAACATTAAATAAATCCATCAATAAAATCATTTGAAGCAATTACGGAAACTTACAGAATTATATATATTTCAGATTTTCACGAAGAAGGCTTTTCCAATGCCTTTTAAAAAGTTACATTAGAAGAACATTATGCCTTCATATACGACTTCGTTCATATAAATTCTACCTGAATTGTTAGCAATGTTTTTATGATACTTGTATGTTAATAACTTGATATTATTGTCAGATTTCTGATAACTAGTAAGACAACTCAAGTGACATACTTGTATATAATTATGATATTAATATGATATATATCATTCAAATCCTTACATAGGAACTTCACAAAGCTGTTTGAAGAAAAACAGACTTATTTGTCCAAAAGGAAGATAATTTATTTTTACATATTTAACTAAAAAGAATTAGAATCGACTCATAGAATATTAAAACTCAAAATGTTTATCTTAACTTGTTGTACTTAAATACTTATTATACTGAATATACTAATATAAATACAGAACAAACTTTGGAAAGTAATCAAGGTAAAATTAAAGATTTTCAGTTTTTTGTTAGATGACCCTATTGGAAATGGAAACATGTGCATAATGTAAACATATAACGTACCTTTTAAAACCATCGTTATTAATATGATTTTCCAGATTCCAATGTAAATATTTGAAGGTGAAAACATCGACTATCCTGAGCGACAATTGATCAGAAGTGAGTTCTTTTGCTCATTAACAGAGCCGTTTACGAAATCTATGCTGGTGTTCTACTGTACCAGAAATACATTCGAAATCAATGAATGAATAACAGGTTACAATTTCGGTTATACACTGTCATCTTTATGTGCATCGTTCTACAAAATTGTCGTTGATATAAGAATTTTGTTCAAAAGTATATAACAGGTCTCATATTTGTATAAAAAAATGTGCCCTTAGAAATCGCATATTAAAATGTTATTGCAAATAACCATAGCGGAAAGTAAATTTATTAAATTAAGCAAACTACCGCTCCCATGCTTTTGTTTTAGAAAAAAACAACTCGATATGTGAATATGAATGAATGAAGGAATTAATTAACGCATTTTTCCGTAAAACATTATGTGGGTTAACATTAAACAAATTGTAATAATATTTTTAACAATAAAGATTAAATTGAGTATAGATAGACGCAATAGAATTAAAAAATCAATTTAAACAGCGATTAGTTAAAACAAATCATCATATTTGAACAGTTAATAGCTAATGGGTATTAGGTTCGAAAACAACATTCGTTGTTTAAAATCAGAGGAATAATATAATGGTGCTACTCCCCCATCCAATTCTCCACATTATGTTCACATCAAGATGAACATTTACCATTAATTTCAGTTTTAACAACACTATTTATATTGCGAAGGATGACTTAATTCAATGCTATATGCACGATGGGCCACCATGAGGCTCGTGGTAAGCTTGATAACTGTCAAGGGGTCCGTTTGATTAATAATGCTCTAACGGTTTTTTATGCGTGAATGCGAGTATATATTTTAGTATGTGATAATATATAATATGCATTAGTCGAAACCAACAAGGGTACTATTCGATGATCTGCATTCTGATTTGTTGCTCCATCGTTCACTATTTTCTCATAATGAACGCTGGCAAGTTCCCTCGCAACTTTCAAAAAGTAAACAAAGTATGTGATAGTATATAATATACAATAGTAGAGTATGCAATGTGGAAGGACCTTACAATGAAAAAATTCTCTTGCAGAATATGGACATTGAAGATTACTCATTGAAGATTAACAGTCACCAGATGATCCAGCAGAAAAAGATCCCACGCACAAAATTAATTTTATCAGTTCATCACCATTCATTTCAACATGTACTGCTTACAAGTCGGACGATCTTCCATCTACAATGAAGGAGCTTTTAAGAGGTCTAATTGAGAATTATTTTCAAACAAATTGAAATCTTAAATTCTGATTACTGTTAAATATTCATACTTGACGCTTGAACCTTTACCTAAATTTGTGTTTGCAGGGAAACTTTAAACTCATAATAAGAATATTGTGTTATTGATGGACCTCGAATGTCAAAAGTTTCAGATTACTAATAGCAAAATCAATTGAACAATTCTTAAAATGTGATCATGTAAAATATAAAGTCCTTGCGTTTAAGAAATCTTAAAATCTGAACTGATCGTCTAAGCAATCGCTAGTTCCCCCAGACAGGGAGTCATTTCAAGAAAATGTTTCAAAACTGCTTTAAATACCAAATACTAAGACAGTGGAAACTGTTTCCTTGAAAGCGGGGCTGATAAACCTCCAGATGACTGAAATCCCAACCCCCTCGAATATCACCCTCTCTATGGTTAATATCACAACTTGATTGATTTACCATGTGACCTTTCATTCACTGAGCACTCATCAAAATGTCCCTGCTGCCTTAAAGGAATTCATAATGCAATGAGTACGTGAGCCTTTCAGTTCATTCGAAGCAGCCAAAACAATTAAATTGAATTTCATTTTGTTGTTATTTCATATTTGTAAAGAAAACATTTATTTATGATAAGTTGCAATAGCTTATGGAAAATTTTAACCATGGTATCACTTGTAAATTTCCTGGTTGTAAAATGTTTATTCAAAAGAGAAACGTTTGATTTTTTACGTTTTGAAAATAGCCATTGCCTTAATAATAGAAAAAAAAGACTAGATCGGCAAGTTTTTGCTTCTGGACCCTGGACCTTCAAATTCCTCTTGACTTTCATTTGTATTGTGTAACACAGAGTTGTTATGGTAAAACAATTAAAATACTCCTTGAAAATACAATTATAATTTTTAACAGGAACGAAAGAAGCCTGTGAGTGGTTGAATATTTGATTTAATTTCGAATTTAGATTTAGTGTATTACAATTGTACATCAGTCAAAAGATTGGATTATTTTATTAACAGGTCAATTTAATAGTACAGTATAATATATCTTTATACAGCAGTGCACACGTTTGCAGATAAAAACAAAAATGGCGAGTGACATTAGCAATAATAGATTCCCATAGCCCTATTAATAGACGTGAATTGACAGCAGACTTAATGTATTAAGTTATTATTTGGTTATCTAATAGCAATCTATTCAATAACCGAACAATCTGACTTCTGATAAACAGAGGATGGCAGATGTAGATTGAATCCGGATGACTAAATAACGCCCTATAATAGGAGATCCACATTCGTGGTAGCCAATCCGTTGGGAAACATAAGGAACGATTTTGACACAGCTAAAACGAGAAATGAAAATCATCACATTAACCTGTTGCAAGTAAATTCATATTTAACCTCAGTTGAATTGTACTGCTTACGACAGACATTTGCTACACAGTCTTACAAGACTCGGGTAAAATCAGTCTGGCAAAAACAAGTAAATGTGAAGAGTGTGAGTTTGAAACTTGCAATTTTGTCAAGATTTGATTGCATTAACATGTCTCTCTCCCTAACTAAATGGTATGTATCCCCAGTGGCGGATCTAGGGGGGCGTGACAGGGGCAAGCGCACCCGTCAGATTTTTAAACTGTTTGATGGCGCCGCGGATGTTGTTTTGCTTTCATTCTTTACGAAAACAATAACTGAGAAAAGGACTTGTAAATGAAATTTCATCCTGAGTACGTCATATTTTTCGTCGCAGATTGGAAGTAGCAGTACGATTGTTATAAAATGGTATGATTGGACACTAGACTAGAAGGAAGTCAACTTAATGTTATATAATTAGTTAGCGGTACATTAATCACCTTTGTGTTAAACTATGTCAATTACGTATTTCCTGTATTCGCCTTTCTATGTGATTTTATTGTGAAATATAATTGAGATCTGCCTGAGCAATATGACTGATCACTTGTGTCCTTCGTTGGTACAAATTATATTAGTTTGATATACGAAATCTTGGCGTCCCCTTGTTGGGCTAATCAAAATATGGACACAAAGCACAAATTATTGAACTTGAACGATGCGGAGAGGACAGAAGCTTGGTTTACGGCATTTTCAGCCAAAGCGAGAACAAAACACGTGAAAGATGTGATTAGTGAAGGAGATCAAGGCCTTCAAGTCACAGATCTCTTTCTTTCAGTATGCGGAGAAGAGGCATTAATGAAGCTGACCCGTTTATTTAAACCTAAGAGTTTGGAAAATATTCCATTTATCGAAATCAAAGTGAAAGCGCTGGAGTTAGTAGAGCCCAAAAAGAAACTTTTAATTGCTGAACGAACGAACTTCCTTGCAATCAAGAAGGGTTATGATGAATCTGCAGATGATGTTCATGTCAGAATTAACCTTGTCGCAGACAAATGCTCCTTTGCAATGTTCAAAACAGAACAAGATCCATCAGAGGAATTAAAGAAAATGGTGTTTATAAATTGTTTCACCGATAAAGCGATATGCAAAGAATTATTAGACTATATACGTTTAGTGCCTGAAGCAACATACGATGACTTGAGAGAAAGAGTGAGACAACTGAATCAAGCGAATCAATCTATCAATAGAAATGATCTGTCAACCAAAGAAACTTCAGTATTGACTACGCCCTCAAACTCACAAATTTCGCAAGTTCACAACATTAACACCAGCAGAGGAACGAACAACACAAAACCAACTTGTAGAAATTGTGGATATTCTCATCAACCAAGAAGATGTCCAGCTTTTGGTAAAACATGTAACGCTTGTGGTATGTCTGGCCATTCTAGTAAATTGTGTAAAAAAACTAAGAACTATGCTAAGAACGAAGATAAGCAGCCCCAACGTAGCCGTATCAATAACGTTGATACTACGCCCACCTATCACGATGACATCAACAATCCGATTTTGAATGCAGATTATCGTGAATTAGAAAATGAATCCTATTACAGTATATTTAATTCAGATGAAATTAATGTGCACAGCATGAATGAAATTGTTGAGAAAGTAACACTAAATGGACAAAAAATTCCAATGCAGCATGATACGGGTGCAACGTGCACAATCATTTCTTCTGTGATATGAAGTAAAATCGGTAGCCCGGATTTATCATGTCCAACAAAAAAATTAACATCTTATGACGATAGAGGTCTTCCAGTTTTATGTGAATGTAATTTAACTGTAGAGCGTGAGAATAGCTCACACGTAAATATACCTGTACAAGTTATTCAATCTTCCAGGCCATATGGTTTATTTGGCCGGGATGTCCTTTGTACACCAGCCATCAATCATGTTAATAAACCTTCTGCTGAGTACTTGCCTGTTGTAAGAGGTGTTGTTGCTACCATGAGATTAAAACCTAATGTACAGCCACGCTTTTGCCAAGCACGTCCAGTTCCATTGCCACTGCAAGCCGCTGCTACGGAAGAACTCGCACGTCTCCAGGTCATGGGGGGTCATTGAGCCCGTCGAGGGAGATGGAGCCGAGAACTCTTCACCCGTTGTGTGGGTAAAAAAGCAGAGCGGTGGACTCAGAATGTGCGTTGACTATAGCGTTCATGTAAATGCCAAAATTCTCAGTGACGCGTATCCAATTCCAAACACAGAGAGCATTTTTAGCGAACTAAATGGCGCAAAATATTTTGCTAAAGTAGACTTGAAATCTGCGTATAGGCAAATCCCAATCGATGACGCAGCTCAACGTCTGTCAGTTATCAATACTCATGAAGGGTTATTTCGCATTACTCGCCTTCAAATGGGTATGAAAAATAGTGCGTCAATCTTTCAGCAAGCCATTGAAAATACATTACAGGGACTAAAGGGGGTAATCCCTTACCAGGATGACGTATTAATTTATGCCAATACCGAAGAATCGTTAAATAAACATGTGAACGCTATCATGGAGCGCTTCAAGCAGCGTCGTCTGTCTGTTAACCTTGAAAAATGTCTAAACAAAGTAAATGAAATTACGTTTCTTGGTTTTAAAATTTCAGCTTCAGGCATTTGACCAGATACCCGTTTAATGGAAAAGGTATTGGCCCTTGCCCCACCAACTTCAAAACAAGAAGTCTCTTCATTCGTAGGACTTGTAATTTTTTTTGGGAGGTTAGTTCCAAATTTTGCAGCAAAAGTTGCACCATTGAATGCCTTGCGGAAGCATGATATTCCGTTTGAATGGACTGACCTGGCTCAATCCACATTTGATAACCTAAAAAGTGAGCTTGCCTCTTCCCCTATTGTCAAACCGTACTCATTACATAAACCTGTGACATTAACCACAGACGAGTCTGGCACAGCAATTGCTGGTATCCTTACACAAGATAATCAACCTGTTATTTATGTTTCCAAAACTTTGACTCCAGCTGAGCAAACATTTTCAGCAACTGAGCGTGAAGCGTTCACTGTTGTTTGGAGTGTAGAACGTTTGCGGCAATTTCTTTTGGGTCGACGTTTCAAACTTGTAACAGACCATCAAGCATTGATCTTTTTGTATGGCGAAAACCAACCGATCCCTAAAACTGCTTCTGCACGTATTTCGCGATGGGCTATTAAATTAATGGCCTTTGGTTTTGAACTTGTTTATGAACCTGGTAAGAACACATCTCATGCGGAAGCACTTTCTCGTCTTTTACAGACAACAATCACGCGTGAGGATGTAGTTGCAAATATCTCTACTGCAACCGATGCTGCATTTTTATCACCTGTTGTTTCCGCTAGTGAAATTTCTACTGCCACGGCCACTGACGCTGCTGCATCAAGCATTAAGCATCGTATCATTTCTGGAAATTGGACAAACTTATCAGAAGCTGAAAAGGCGTTTCATCGTTACAAGGATGCGCTTACAGCTGCGAATGACATTATTTATTTTCATTCCGCTCCGTTTATTCCGTGCAGACTCCGTCATACCGTTTTATCGAAAGCTCATTCCACCCACCAGGGCATAAATGCTACAACTCGTATTCTAGCACGAGGTGCCTGGTGGCCTGGTGTTTTTCGAGATGTGGAAAATTTTGTTTCACCCTGTCAAACATGCTGTAATATTCAAACCTCGATTAGGTCATTCTGTTCACACATGGCCTTCGGCTGAACCATGGGAACGGTTACACATGGATTTTGCCCAGATAACAAACGTTGGTCTCATTTTTATCATTGCAGATGCTGGCAGTGGATGGATTGAGGCGTTTCGCTGTCCTGATCGTGCTACATCCACCGTCATCAAAATTCTAGCCAGCGTCTTTTCTCGTTTCGGAATACCAAAATCCTTTGTTTCTGACAACGCTAAAGAATTCGTCAATGATGAAATCGTTCTGTGGCTTGCCCGCTCTGGTTGTCGAAAAATTGAGTCTCCTGCCTATTTTCCACGGTCAAATGGCCTGGCTGAAAGGGCGGTTCAGACTGTTAAGCGTGCTATGTGTCCATGGAATACTGGACTGCGCGTTTCATTTGATATGTTTCTATTTTGTATTCTTACAGTACATCGTGCAACATCTCTAGCAAGGGGGAAGTCCCCAGCAGAAATACTATTGGGCCGCACTCTGCGTGTCCCTTTTGTGTCTGACTTTGCGTCGGGGGATATTGTAGTTTATAAACCATCATCATCGCATGCGTCACAATCAGCAGAATATGTCATTCGTAAAGGTACGAATACCGCATTCTTAGCTATCAATGGTAGAACTGTGCTAGCTCCGAAAAATCAATTTGGTCGATCAGGTAATAACCAATCTAGTCGCCAAGAAAAAAGACAATCACTTCGCACTGACAATCCACAAGCAACACGATCAGATAACAATAGTCCTGATCATGGTCATTACCCACTACCACGTCGCTCTAATAGAGTTAGTAGACCACCAATGTATTATGGATATGATCGTAGCTAAATTTTAATTGATATCAATATATCTTTTCTATGGTGTTAAGTATATCTCCCCTTAACTCGAAAGGGAGAGATGTTATATAATTAGTTAGCGGTACATTTAATCACCTTTGTGTTAAACTATGTCAATTACGTATTTCCTGTATTCGCCTTTCTATGTGATTTTATTGTGAAATATAATTGAGATCTGCCTGAGCAATATGACTGATCACTTGTGTCCTTCGTTGGTACAAATTATATTAGTTTGATATACGACACTTAATTTGACCAATCAATGACACTGATTTTGCTACCGCGGAAGTAGAGCATCCAATAGATTGCTTTGATTTCGCTCCCCTCAGATGACGTAGCCTTCAAAGAATTTAGCTATGAACCAATGATAATGCTTTATTTCACATTCCTGACATAGTTCGCCCCCTCGGCACCCGTGAATAACAAAGCTTGTCTTGCTTACTGTCCTGCTTGTACTTTCTTTTCTCTTTTTGTTATTTTTGAACCCTTGAATCGATCATCGTCATCTAGCCTCCTTTTGTAAACTTAATCACTAATGGCGCTTAGCGAAGGATTAAGTTCATAGTCATTGTTGGAAGTTAAAAAATTTAAATTTTGGCGATCTTTCTCAAGATAAAACTGAAGCAGTTTGAAAACATATACTCCAAGGAGATTATTTCACACGAGTTCAAGGTGTCATTTTATTTGAACGATGCTGGTAGAAGTTTGTGAATTTTCAGAGTTGCAGTTTGCATCGTCAGAGACCAAACTCATAAACTCATAAGGTCATCTCAAATTTGGTGGAAACTTATCTTGGTATCATGAATCACGAGGCATCCTTATCCAAACTCCGGAAATACTGAACAAGACAAATGTTCTTCTCTCTACAAGGTACATTGTTTATATTTGTATTTACTATTTTCTTACAAATGCTGATAATTTCACTTGAATATATACTTGTTTTTCTTGGTTACAACATTTTTTGTCGCTGTAAATTTGGAATAACTACGAGATAGACCATACTTTGTAGCTACTTGAAAGTCCGATTTGGGTATGCAAAAACGATGCTACAGACATCCTAAGAGGTTTTAAATTTCAAAAATTTTCCGAGGGGGCATGCCCCCGGACCCCTAGATGGACGGGGCTTCTCCCGTCTACCCCAGAATTCTTGCATCCCTCAGATTTATGGCTGGATCCGCCCCTGTGTATCCCATACATCGATCGAACCTTATGTCAAATCCACGCTCCATATTGAAGAGATTTATAGAATAGTAGCAACAGAAATTCAGTCAAGAAATTCAGCAAGGTCATTGAGCAGCTTTTCATTCACATCTGGACTTGCCCACTCGTCTGAAATTGAAATTCCATTCATCTCGCTATCAACTATAAAAGAAGACAAGGGTCATCAGTCCTCTCCTTCTGCCATTCACCATGTCAAGTATACTAAGACATCCTTTTTCATTACTTGTTACTGGGGGACGGGGTACAAGGAAAACAGAATTTGTAAAAACTCTAATCAAGTATAGACATGCAATGATATCACCTTCTCCTGACGTCATCTATTGGTTCTACGGTAAGCATCAACCTGCCTTGTATGAAACGCTTATTCAGTTGGATCAAGATATTATAATAGAACCAAGATAGTCTAACTCAGATTTGTGTTTTTGAGAGTTTTAAACAGGCCATAATATTATCTTACCTTTGTGAAAATCAACCAAATAAATTGTATTTAACATCCTCAAGCATTGAATAATTCAAATTTAAAAACGACGTCTTTGCCTAACATCAATAACATCCTCAAAAGTCTATCTTTGTTGACCCAATATCGATCAATTCCAAACATTTTGATCTGTTTTGCCACGGCAAAATCACTGAGAATTGGCCTCAAAATCTATTTTAAGATCATCTCGTTTCGATGCGAAAAAATTACCGGGGCTCAGATTATCAAATAAACAAACTTACTTTCTTGTGAAAAGTAAAACATTTTTTCGCGCGGTTTAGATGAAATCATGAAACCCGGTTCTGTTGACTTTTTGCCACTCGCGACATTTCAAACATATTGAATATCAGCAATGTTTAATAAATGTTTCACAAGAAAGTAAGTTTGTTTATTTGATAATCTGAGCCCCGGTAATTTTTTCGCATCGAAACGAGATGATCTTAAAATAGATTTTGAGGCCAATTCTCAGTGATTTTGCCGTGGCAAAACAGATCAAAATGTTTGGAAATGATTGATATTTGGTCAACAAATATAGACTTTTGAGGATGTTATTGATGTCGGACAAAGACATCGTTTTTAAATTTGAATTATTCAATGCTTGAGGATGTTAAATACAATTTATTTGGTTGATTTTCACAAAGGTAAGATGATATTATGGCCTGTTTAAAACTCTCAAAAACACAAATCTGAGTTAGACTATCTTGGTTCTATTATAATATCTTGGTTGGATCCATCATTGAACTACATTCAAGGAATACCGGATAATTTTGAAGATGGGATAGATCGACAGAAATGTAATCTAGTCATCATTTATTTGATGGACGAGGGTGTCAAGGATCCTCGTGTGGGACATTTGTTCATCAAGGGACGTCATGATACTTTATAGGAATCCATCCTCTTGTATCACGTTATTCCATAATAAAGACACCATCATGACGACACGTATGCGCAAGTATGCTCCATTTTTGAAAACTCTTCATAAATGTAACAAAATTCAAACCAAGCAATTCATAAAGACGGCTCAACCTGGCTTGGTGCATGCCATTTGCGATTGTGTTGCCAACGTTGTCGGTGGAAACCTCTAAAAAAGCCTTATCTATTCTCAAACGTAACAAACACGTGTGGAGAAAATTATCGACCAAGCAAACCCCGCTAAAACATAAACGAAAATTGTTAATACAACAAGGTGGTACCCTAAAGAATATTTTTGGTTTCATTGTTCAGACGCTTGGGGATTTGGCAAGGGAGTTTGCAGGTGACGTATTTTAGTCATGGGTAAAGAGTTTAAAAAACAAGTTGTTGTTCCTGTAGAGCTGTATCAGATGCTGATGAATAAACTTCATCAAGATGATATCCTAAACCCCGAAAAATCGGCCATGACCAAAGCAAATATGGAAATGATGAAACATCTCAAAAAAATGAGACGGGAAATTCTGTTCCCCTTTCTGGAGACTCGGCAATGCTACAATCCTTGCCCAAATCAAAGCAGGACCAAGGTCAGCAGATTCTCCGCTATTTCAAAATCAAACCTGAAGTAGTCTCCTGGAATCCATCGGGGGAAATTGTTTACAATGGTCAAATCCTTGAGTGATCTCACATTCTAGACTTTCTAGACTTAATAAATGATACGTTGGCTGATCGAAAGGGTAGCACCCAAAAATTTCCGCCCTTTCAAACTGCCATTTTCGCAAAACTCTTGTCAATCCACCCATGACGTTAATCAAGAATCCTCGTCATTTACAAGCAGTGACAATGTACAAAACAGGTCGAGATACCCCATTGAATAATAAATCTTCAAAACAGCAACATCAAACCCCCACTAAAATCAAATGGTTATCGTCGACGCGATAATAAAAACAGGACTCGCATCGTTATACAGTCTATTCTCATCTATGAATGCACTCATCATGGTGTATGTGTGTGTGTGTGTGTTTTATTTGAATTCGTTACCAAAATGAGCATTTGCAGGTCGTTTTACATTATTGATACGAATATAAAATAAGAATAATAACAATAAGTAATAATATTTACAACAGCAAACTATAATAAAATTAGTAATAACAATGGTGAATATAATGATCAAAACATTGAAGAAGAAAAATGAAGAAATTATATATATATTAGTGGAAATAGTAAAAATACGTATAATAATAATATAATAATTTCAATAATAATAATGTTGATTTTTCTTTTTAATTAATCACGTATGTTAGTTGCTTGAGTATTTTTTAACGGCTAATATTCATCAGATGGCACCTTCTTTTCCATCCCAAAGCTTTAAAAGTTTGAATACTATGTTTCAGTATTGTATGTGGTATAAATTGCCATAGCCTTGTCCCAACTGCTACAAATGACCATCTGAGTGAGGCTGTATGACATCGAGGAGAGACAAGGTTTTTTGGATGTTCCGATGATGTATATGTGGAAGAAGATTTATGGTAAGAAGAAAAATTTTGAAAAAAAAGAAAGAAACATTATTAGACAGGCAGCTAAACGTCCTCTATTTCAATCTTGGACAACGGTCTGCTTACAGTGGTGTTGATCACTTATACAAGGCCTTTAAATCAAAGATAAAAAACGTCAAACGCGTTCAAGTCCAGCAATGGTTACGTAAGCAGTTGCCCTACACACTGCATTTACGTGTACGTCGTCATTATCCTACACGACCTATCCTAGCCTATCACATGGATCAATTTTGGCAGGCAGATTTACTCAGTGTACAAAATTTAAGTTTGCAGAATCGGGGGGTCCAATCTCTATTAGTAGTCATTGATGTGTTGAGTCGATTTGCTTTTGTGCAGCCTATGAAAAACAAACCAGCAACCTCCACGGCAAAAGCCTTTGAAGTCATTCTTATCAAAAATGGTCGGAAACCTCAGGTTTTACAAACAGATGGCGGTGGAGAATTTACAGGAAAAGTGTTTATGAGTCTAATGAAGAAATATCATATCAAATGGTACAGCACATTTAGCTTTTGAAAGGCCAGTGTCGCCGAGCGATTAAATCGTACCTTGAAAACAATAATGCATCGCTATTTTACTTAAATAGACGTAAAAAAAAATGTATTGATGTACTCCCCCAGTTGGTTGCACAGTATAATAGTAGGGCACATAAAAGTATTGGAATGGCACCAAACGAAGTCAATTCGATCACTCAGATAAAAGCCTGGATTCATTTATACAGAGTAAACGTGATAAACTAGACGCTAAACTGAGTAAGGAAGTAACCTTTGAACGGGGATATCGCGTACGGATTAGCAAAGAGCAAGCTACCTTTCGAAAGGGATTTGTGAGTGGATGGAGTGATGAAGTGTTTACGATTCATGATTCGCTGACTGGACATCCTCGAGGCTATAAATTGAAAGACAATCACAATGAAATCATTCAGTCAACATTTCAAGCTCAAGAACTACAGCGTGTACACAATCCAGATCACTATCGAGTGGATAGAATTATTCGTCGGAAAACTGGAGCTGACGGAACCCTCTATTATTTTGTTCATTGAACTGGTTATCCGGCTACCTTTGATTCCTGGATCTCTGAAAAAGACCTAGTGTCTCCACCAGAATGACCCATCACAATAAAATTATCACCGTTAGTAGTAACGGGTCTAAACAATTACATAATGGTAATCGCCCTGATGATTTTCAAGTCAAATCATCTCACCCCTTGGATCTGTTAGAAAGGGTCTGGGAAGTAGGCGTATGTGAGGTTATTTTACAGCAACTAACAGAGACAGTTCGACCCGGGTTCTCCACTATTGGGGTTGATGGACGGTGATCATAAATTTGTGGTTTCTATTCTGCCTGGTCATTACGAGAAGACAAAGGATATTATTTTGGCGATAAATACTCATGGTCTATCTGAAAACGTAGCTCAATTCATGTATGATCCGTCCCTTCAGAGAGTGATTGTATGGACGTCAGATGAGTGTACCTTGCGATTTAAAGATTCTGATGTGGCCGAAAGTTTGGGATTCCCTCGCGATCTTTTCATACCCTTCCCCCCAAAACAAAACGCCCTGCTTCCAGTAAAGTCGCCAACAGATTGAATCATCACCTCATTCAACTATACAGTAACGTCATTCAGAGTCGAATGGTGAATGAGGGGAAATCCCCTCTACTGTGTATTATGCCTATAGATTCGATAAAGGGTTATCAGTGCAGTCGATTTGATCGACCACTTTACTTTCCTATACACGAGAAGAGTATTCACACCATCCGAATGACTTTTAAGGATTGATTTAACCGTCCACTCTCATTCGGTGATGGGAGGTCAGTTGTGACGTTAATCTTCAAAAAAGTTCCTGCGCGATTTTATTGATTATCAATGCCTCATCCTCGAATCAATTACGAGGATTTAGTCATGTTGGGTCCTTCAGTACAGCGCGGGGGTGGACTTGGTAATGTTTTTAGCAGTTTATACAAGAGTGTCAAACCTGTCATGAAGAAAGGATTAAATGTTCTCGGAAAGCGTTCTTTGAAGGCTGGGACTGAATTACTTAGAGATGTCGCTGAAGGTCGTAATGTTAAAGAAAATCTTCAGAAACGTGCAAAACAGAATTTTGCTGAAATGGTACAGTCTGCTACCAAAGTTAAAAAGCGTGCACCTAACCAATCTTTGGCCAGTCGTCGCAAATCAAAGTCCAGGGTTGGACAGCGTGAAAAACTTCCTCAAGATATATTTGATTAATCATGGCACAGCATTGTACGACGTCAAGTTGTGATTTTTTTCATCCTGGTTTGACTCAGACTGATGTGAAAAGTGGCTATTTTGAAAAATTTTACCCAATCTCCTCCACTGACGAAGATACATCTCCCATCGAATTTGTGATAAATAGCAACACTGATACTTTTTTAGATCTCAGTCAAAGTTATCTCAAAGTTAAATTCAAGATTGTCAAGCAAGGCAATACCCAATTGGGGGATGCGGATCTAGTAGCTCCCGTCAATAACGTAATGTCTAGTCTGTTTTCGCAGGTCGATGTGATACTATGCGGAAAAACATTTCTGGTTCGACAAAGACTTACGGGATTAAATCAATCATTGAGAATTTGTTGAATTATGGACTAGAAGCAAAATGTAGCTGGATGCAAAACTTTGGATTTTATACAGATACCACTGGAGCATTGGATAGTACAGATTCCTTTGCTGGGGTTAATATGGGGTTAACACAGTGATTTAACAGAACCAAGAACAGTAAAGTGTGTGAAATGATTGGTCCTATCCATGCGGATTTATTTCGATGTAGTAAATTTATTTTGAATGGTGCCCCTCTGCGAATAGTTTTATCCCGTCAGAGAAATGAATTTATGCTGATGAAAGACCCTTCGTTGAATGAAGACTGCATGATCAAAATCCTAGAAGCCACCTTATGCATTCGAAAAGTGAGATTAACTGATGAAAAATTTGTTTCTTTTCAAAAAGAGCTATTAAAAACACCCGCAACATTCCCCTTGACAAGAATTGTTGTCAATAATCATTCAATACCGACCTCACTTTCGTCTATTAATTGGACAAATCTACATCAAGGGAAATTACCCCATCGAATTGTCATTGGAATGGTATCCAATACGGAATTGTCTGGATCCTGGACGCAATCTCCTTATAATTTTAAACACTTTGACGTGTCATCTATCGCATTATAAGTTAACGATTCATCCTTAACCGGTAAAGCTATTAGGGTAAACTTTGATCAGGGTCAATTCAGTTAAGGTTACCACAGCCTCTTCACGGGGACAGGAAAATATCTTAAAGATGAAGGCGATCAAATTACACTTGAAGATTACCCCAAAGGATTTTCGTTATTTGCCTTTGATGTTAGCCCTCTTGCCGGTCATAATATATGTATCGAACCCCCAGTGTTTGGTAATCTGCGCTTGGAAGTTGAATATTCAAGACCTCTACCCGAAAGTATTTCCATTGTAGCTAATATGCAGTTTGATTCTGTTATTACTATTGATCAAACGCGATCACTCATCAAAGACTTTTGAATGAATACCCGTGAAATACTCTGTTGTCTTTTAAAAGATGAAATCACAGCCATTCAAAATCCATGTGTATTGAGTAAAGATGAATTTATCCCTACACCCTACCCCATTCATAACAAGTTGATTATTTTCAATACACAGACATCTGATAAAGATTTTGGTCATTGGTTATTGGTCTATGTTATGTGTGATACTGTTCAGTTTTTTTTATAGTTTTGGTCATCATCCGAGCAAGTATAATAGTTTAAAGAAATTAATCTCCTTACTTCCCAAACTTGACTTTGTAGAAGGGAAGCGTGTTCAAGGGGATGTTCAAGGGGATAGGAGGATTAGCTCAGATGGCAGAGCAACCGAACTTCAGATCGGATCATATCTGATCGACTGTGGTTCAAATCCCCCTAAGGTCAACTCAGCCTTCACTTTATCTGAAACATCAAATGAGTACCATCTGATGATGGTGGATGGAATGGTCCAGAGGGAATTGCATTGTGAGTAGCTGCGGCGCATCGTTGCGCATTGAAAATCGAGACCTATCTGCCATGAAATCTGTTGAAATTGATCTGCAGTGTCGCGGCTGAGATCAACAAAGAGCGTTTAAAATCATTGCTCTCAGCGAAAAAAGCCACTCATCTAGAAATAGAGGAGGGGTACGGGTGCCTTCGGTAGGGCGACACCGTCTACATTACTTATTACTTCTTGAGTCGTGGATACTCTCTACATGATGTATATGAGCACTACAATGTCAATGATTTGGAATGTAATGAAGAAGCTGTTGCAAGATTTATAAGAAAACAATTCCCATTTCATACTAGAAGTTCAAAAGATAATTTAAAATACTTTCAGCAACAATTGACATATTCTTTAAAAAATATCTAATCCTGCCTTTGTTAGTAAAAGAAAATAATCCTTGTTAACAAAGAAATTAAATAATCCCATGTATTAGCCTTTGATCTTTTGTCTATTAAACCTATGATTCACACAATTGTTTTGTTTATTGTCTAGTCTCTTGTCTATCTCACCTGAATCAGTCTTTGGAGTATTTGTCAATAGTGAACCATGAATACTAACAGAACTACATTAGACGTCTTTTATAGAGTGTTGAATTTATCGACGTGGCTATAAAGAGTACATGTAGTCAAGGTCATGTCGATCATCGTAATCTCATTACGTGATTTGTTGCATTGTCATGAATTCATTTTCTCTACGTGGCTAGAGGGTCCATATAGATCGTTGGATTTTAATCCCCTTGCGTGATTATAGAATACAGGTAAAGGTCAAATCGTTGTACTGTTACGAATCGATTTTTTCCTACGTAGCTCTAGAGTACATGTGACCAAGGTCATGCCGATCATTTTAGTCTCATTGTGTGATTTGTTAGATTGTTATGAATCAATTTTTTCCTACGTGGCTAGAGAGCCCATATGATCACGTTAGATTTTAATCCCCTTGCGTGATTATAGAATACATGTAAAGGTCAAATCATTGTATTTTTGTGAGTCAATGTTTTCCTACGTAGCTCTAGAGTTCATGTAGTCAGGGTCGTGACGATCATTTTAGTCTCATTGTGTGATTTGTTAGATTGTTATGAATCAATTTTTTCCTACGTGGCTAGAGAGCCCATATGATCACGTTAGATTTTAATCCCCTTGCGTGATTATAGAATACATGTAAAGGTCAAATCATTGTATTTTTGTGATTCATTGTTTTCCTACGTAGCTCTAGAGTTCATGTAGTCAGGGTCATGTCGATCATTTTTTTAGTCTCATTGTGTGACTATGTGGAGGTCAAATTGTTGTATAGACATGAATGAGTATATTGTTATCACATCTTTACAGCATATTTTCAACAAAAAGCTTAGTTTATTGTATTTATATATGAAGGTAGAGTATAAATAGTCTGTTAATTTCCGTCATTCATAAAGCAATCCACAGTATCACATCATGAGCGCCGAGCAAGTTCGCAGATTCCAAATTTCTAATATGTTCAACGATATATAAGTAGATCAATGCAACTAATGTTTAATCTAATTAATATTATCTGAATGCGAATTAAAAGTCTGATTTTCATTAAATTAGAAGAATGATGGATGATTCCGGAACTGTGCGAGATAAACGTCAAAGTATTGCAACACGGTTGGATGAGGGGAATGGTGAGAATTGACTTTCTTTTTAAAAACAATGAGTACATTCTAGTAGAATATGACCCTTGACCCTCTCTCCATGTTTCATTTTTCAGAGACAGCTGTTATGGAGGTGATGGTGTAAGTAACTATAATGATTAATAAAATGGTGTCTTTTGTCTATTATGATCAAACTAATCTTTTGGTTCACTTTTTGATGTGTAGGGGGTACATTGATGAGATGGAGGAATCAGATAACGAAGTACGATATAATAGAGCCTATATACGGTATAAAATATGTAAACTATTTTTACATAAAGTAATGCTTAGGTATTAAAATGAATAAAAAATAAAATAAATAAAGGTGAAAAAAAATAAAAAAATAAAAAATAAAAAAATGTAATTAAAAATTAAACTCAAGAAAGAATAGATTCATGAAATTCAATTTCATTGACGTGGTTTTTCAATCTGACTCTCTGTTATGCTATAGATAAGGAAAGGGATGAATAATAAAACGAATCAATTCTATATTAGAAAAATTGATCAGTGGTTTGTTGAGAGATGGATTTCATTAAATTCTTTCAACTCTGCCTCAAAGAGCTTATAACGATGCCTTAAATGACTTATCAATTCAATTAATTCGGATTCATCTAAGTAAATCCAGTGTTTACCAATTGCCGTATTATTACATAATGTTAATTTACTATTAACTCCATCACATGGTAGAAAAGCTTCAACTATTTTTCCATTACTATACACACGACGATAAATTAAATGTTTTTTATCAAAAATATATCCAGTAATTATACTTGGATATGGTTCATTGGGAAAATGGCTATTCACAGGATGAAATGATATTTTGAGTAAGTGCATTTCCATTGGAAATTTCGTATACTTCCATCTTCGTGGATGATTTATAAGATGGAGGATTGCAGGAATGATATCGCTAGCACATTCCCAGGTAGTTAGACGAAACGCACGTGTAAAAAGAGGGCTTTTTCCTACACTGCGAATAACTACAGCCTCTGGATCATCAGATGGGGTGTATATAACTGTTGCTGGACCCAGGCGATGGGGTGATTTCTGACTCGATAAGAGTTCTTTAACAGTGTGACATTCCCATGCATTTAAAGGACATTCAGATCTAGTCTTCGTTTTGATGATTCAATGTCGACTAGCGATTTTCCAGTTAGTATGGCCCTCTGTTCAGCTTTATCGGCGGCCGAGACTAGCTCATCATCATCATCATCATCATCATCATCATCGAAATCCATTGTTTGCCATTGTTGGATTTCAGGTCCATATAGGTCCACTGAAGACTCATCGCTCGATTGTTTTACATGCCATAGGCTTGACTGAGATGAACAATCGGATTCTAGTGTATCAGAATTTGAATTTAAACTTTCTAAAGAATCAGTGGTCTTAGTTGGTAATGCCCTGTCTGACTCTTTGATGTGTTTTTCTTTGGTGATGATTTCGTAGGTGTTGATTGCTTACGCTTAGATTGTTTTATTAAAACTGTTTTCAACATTTTGAAGACTTTGTAAGAATAGTAATGAGATATCTGACTGGGGTCTCTATATATACTAGATCTAACGGGTGACTTGAAATGATCTCATTGCTATGGTTATTAATTGTCAATGACCTAGGTGTTTCAGCTCTTCTATTGAGATCACTGCGTTTTAGACGTGGAGGTCACTACAGCTTTCAAGCGTGGTGTCTTTGAATTATCCTCATTCAGCCGAGATGCTCGTGAGGTGCGGAGGTCCTCTTGAATTATCACTGATATTTAAGAACCTTGGATAGTATTGACAGATGGATTATAAAAAACTCATGGGTATCACAGATATCATGTGTTTTAAAAGGTATCATGATTATCCAAAAAAAATCATGATTGCGCATGTACAAAATCATATCTATCTTTTCAGAGCTAGCCCATTAGAGTACCACTTTGGCCACCTGCAGGCCACATGCGACTCCCTCCTACCAGCTGCAATCTATTGTCTTATAACAATAAACCCCCTGTTTTTATAGTTTCAGCCTAATCACCTTTTATCTACTAACCTTTGCTGTTTATAAACTTTTGCTGACTAGTGAACTAATTTATCTCTGCAATAAAGTAGCGACGATAAAATTGTGAGAAGATTGTTAAATAAGATTGAAATTGTATAAGCATAGGCCTACCATTGAACAATTTCATCTCATATTTTGCAACTTGTTTGGTTTTCTCGGGGACGGAAATTATAATTTACTCTAGTAATTCGTATGAAATGTTGATTCAAAAACATTTGCGAATCGATTGTTTACTTTTTGAAAGTTGCGAGGGAGCTTGCCAGCGTTCACTATGAGAAAATGGTGAACGATGGAGCAACCAATCAGAATGCAGATTATCGAATAGTACCCTTGTTGGTTTCGACTAATGCATATTATATACTATCACATACTATAATATATACTCACATTCACGCACAAAAAACCGTTAGAGTATTATTAATCAAACGGACACATTGAAAGCTACCAAGCTTACCACGAGCCTCATGGTGACCCGTCGTGCACATAGCATTGAATTAAGTCATCCTTCGCAATATAAACAGTGTTGTTAAAACTGAAATTAATGGTAAATGTTCATCTTGATGTGAACATAATGTAGAGAATTGGATGGGGGAGTAGCACGATTATATTATTCCTCTGATTTTAAACAACGAATGTTGTTTACCAAGTTAATACCCGTTAGCTATTAACTGTTCAAATTTGATGATTTGTTTTACCCAATCGCTGTTTAAATAATTGTTTTTAATTCTATTGCGTCTATCTATACTCATTTTAATCTTTATTGCTAAAAATATTATTACAAATTTGTTCAATGTTAACCGACAAAATGTTTTACGGGATAAAAATGCGTAAATTAATTCCTTCACTCATTCATATTCACATATCGAGTTGTTTTTTCTAAAACAAAAGCATGGGAGCGGTAGTTTGCTTTATTTAATAAATTTAGTTTCTGCTATGGTTATTTGCAATAACATTTTAATATACGATTTCTAAGATCACATTTTTTTATACAAATATGAGACCTGTTATATACTTTTGAACAGAATTCTTATATCAACGACAATTTTGTAGAACGATGCACATAAAGATGACAGTGTATAACCGAAATTGTAACCTGTTATTCATTCATTGATTTCGAATGTATTTCTGGTACAGTAGAACACCAGCATAGATTTCGTAGACAGCTCTGTTAATGAGCAAAAGAACTCACTTCTGATCAATTGTCGCTCAGGATAGTCGATGTTTTGACCTTCAAATATTTACATTAGAATCTGGAAAATCATATTAATAACGATGGTTTTAAAAGGTACGTTATATGTTTACATTATGCACATGTTTCCATTTCCAATAGGGTCATCTAACAAAAAAACTGAAAATCTTTATTTTTACCTTGATTACTTTCCAAAGTTTTTTATGTATTTATATTAGTATATTCAGTATAGTGAGTATAGAAGTACAACAAGTTAAGATAAACATTTTGAGTTTTAATATTCTATGAGTCGATCCTATTTCTTTTTAGTTTAATATGTAAAAATAAATTATCTTCCTTTTGGACAAATAAGTCTGTTTTTCTTCAAACAGCTTTGTGAAGTTCCTATGTAATGATTTGAATGATATATATCATATTAATATCATAATTATATACATGTATGTCATTTAAACTGTCTTAACTATATCAGAAATCAGACAATCATATCAAGTTATTAACATACAAGTATCATAAAAACATCGCTAACAATACAGGTAGAATTTATATGAACGAAATCGTATATGAAGGCATAATGTTCTTCTCATGCAACTTTTTAAAAGGGATTGGAAAAGCCTTCTACGTGAAATCTGAAATATATATAATTCCGTAAGTTTCCGCACTTGCTTCAAATCATTTTATTGATGGATTTATTTAATGTTGGATGTTTTGAGACGCAACTCGACTATTACCATGGATGCATCTGATATCATGTAAACAAATGACAGATGATTTATAAGATTTACAAAAGATTTATAGGCTACTTATTCATTGTGGGTAGTTATGTTTTCATTCATTAATTCTAGTTTCAATAAGGAAAAAGAGACTATATTAATAGTAGTGTCTGTTTCTAAATAAATTTAAAGAAATTGTAAAATCAAAGCCTTTCTCAACATTCAATTATAATTTGAAACGGGTGGATTTAACACGCTTTTGTAAAGTATTTAAGCAGATTCAAATTTTAATTCCTTTTCATCGATATTCAATGTCTAAGTTGCTTATAACATCTTACAATTTTACTTAGTCTTAAGGCTGTATATTAATGACGCTTACATAATGTAAGGTGTCCTTTATTTGCCAGTCAAATTGACAAAATATATCATAGCATATCATATCCAGCCCCTATCTCTCCGGTACCTCGTGGTATAAATAATGAACTGTCCCTTTCCACAAATAGATCAGCATTTCAGAAAATATTTCACAAACGTTTACCATTCCAGTTCTTAAACAATTATTGGCATTACTGCTTTGCAGAGTAATGATTCCCGCTTGCCGAGATGGATGAATCTCCACTGATATGATCATTGAATGATATCTTTAGAGAATCACATTTTTCTTATTAAAATAACTGTAGGATTTAGTTTTAATATTGTTTATGGTAACACGTCTTCCTTGTCTTGGTTGCATATGATTTGTTCGAAGAGTTGTCTTTAGGATATGTTGAATGTATGATGTCATGTGCTATTTTAAGTATAGTGCATGTTGTTCACTAGATTGTATTGTTTGAGTTCATGTGATGCCGTGTGATAATTAGTGATGCATATGATTGGCGCATCATATTGTCATGTGATTAATATAACTATTATGTGTATTTTGCATGCGGGTAGTTTCCCTTTCTTGCTTATCGATCATTGAAGAGAACAGATTAAAGTTTATTGAGTGAAGTTAACTGCGTGTTTTCTTTCTCCTCCATGTCGACACTACAGGAATCTCACAATTCCTTTTTTAAATAGTTATGATATAGTTTCCTATTAGCTAATTGAGAACTTCTTCAGCAGATGATATTTATTAATTTTTCTTCCAGGGGTTGTTACGAATGGCTTCAGAACTACCGAAAGGTATGTTATTAGCGGTGTCATTAAACTAAGAATGTATGTTATAGAGATTTATTGGGCAGTCAGTTATATTTGTTCACATACAGTTTCTTTTGGGTCATATCTCCTTAGTACAAGAACGTTCATGTAAGGATAGAACAAGATTGTATTAGAGCATCACGAGACCCTTTCTTCTTAATTCTGTTTATTTAAAACTGAGTAGCTTTTGAAGCGGATAGGACTAACTCAATGTATTTGGTGTAAACTCCAAGGGTAAAGGGTAATTCAGCGACATCAGATGTAGAAAATGGTGATTGGCACTAAATTAAGGCCCTAGACCAACCTTAAGAGGACTGTGTGGGTCTAGAATAACTTCTTCATTTTTGCACCAATTTGTTTTATATTTTGCATACTAAAATAGAGCATTAATTTAGAAAGATCTGGCCATAGATTTTATGATATCTCAATCGTTTCTAATTTGAGATATTTAATTGTTTTGATCATCACAAAAAACCATAAACAGGTAGTTAGTTTAAGTAAACTTTATTATAAACATCAAGACATTTAAAATGATATAATAAAAACTAATTAATAATGTAAAATTGTTGTTTTAATTTCAACAGTTTGCACTTTTCACTTTCTAAATTAATCCATGTGCTCTTTTCATGAAAAGGAGGCTAAATATTTAAGGTTAAAGCATAATGACTATTTGGCTATAAAATAATAACAAAACTAAAAAAGTTATTTAATATGATTGAAACACTCAGAAACCAAGGATGTTGGATCTCTTTACGAATAATGGGTAAATATGTAACTATAATAATAAAGAGTCCAGCATGTCAACATATCGAATGCGATAACCTTTTCAATTTTATAGGTGCCATCTGTTTTCCTTGTTTCTATTATCAATTGTCATTGTCCATGTCATCATTTGTGTTCTGATTCACACTGTATACTAAGGATAATGTATTGGCATGTCTTGTTACTATTTGTGGCCGACAATTACCATCAGTGGAGTTGTAATACTTTAGAGAAACTCTTCGAACAAGGCCGTCTTTTCCAGCGTAAACTTCCAGAATTGTCCCTAATTTGTAAAATCCTGTTCTAGAAGGGATGTCAAGTAGGCAAACAATATCACCTTCTTTTAAATTTTCTTGCTCTGTCTTCCATTTTCTCAAATGATCCTTTCTTACACACTCAGTATAAATATTCCACCAATTTTTATCTTGCAACTGCACATCTTTAAATCTTTCTAGATGCCGACCTGAAACTCCTTCAGAAGTATCAACGTTATGATCTAGACTTCTTCCGTGCAGCAGTTGGTTTGGAGTGATAGCCTGTCCAATTTCTGGGTTATACACCAGTGGTCTATTATTTACCATATTCGCCCATCCTCGCACTACTTGATCAAACTGTAAGCTCGTTAAAATCTTGTCACCACTCATTAACTTCTCTCTTTTCTTTTCAATTTTCAACCACTTTATCATGGATTCAACTGTACCTTGTACCCAAGGTGCTTTTGCTGGACCAAACACCCACTCCACATTCTTGTATGATGATGCAACAGCCTTTTTCACTTCATTAAATTGTGTTTCCAGAATTTTCCCAGCTTTGACCAAATTGGATCCAAGATCAGAATTAACATACGCAAAACTTCCATGCTGATTTTTTAAAGCATCCAAAGCCCTTAGTACACTTGCTGCTCCATAGTCTTCTAAGGCACATGCAAACGTTGCTCTAGTACTTTCGCAGGTAGCGCAGAACAACCAATGCTTCATGCGAGTTCTTTGTTTAACAGCATCTTTAACAATAAATGGTCCTGCTATATCAGCTTGTATTGAAAAGAATGGTGTTACCAAGTTGGTTCTTCTTTCAGGTAAAATACCCATCTTCTGAGGAAGAGTTTTTGAATCTATCTTCTTACAGATGTAGCATCTTTTTCGTATTTTTTCAAGTCTCTTCTGACAGAATGGCACATAAAAGGACTCTCTTAATTTTGCTTCGACACGTTTTACTGAATGGCCATGGCCCCAATCCTTATGATACTGATAGAGGATTAGGCTTCCAGTCTTTGAAGAGCCATCAATAATAGGCAATTTTGTTTCTCCAACTGCTGCTAGAGTTCTCCCAATTGCATAAATTATGTTATCATCTCCTTCTACGACGTCATAAGATGAGATTTTTGTCCTTCTGAGCATGTCCTTTGTATCTTGCATAGCTGATTGTATCAACATCCTTTTTGCGAAGATAAAACGAGCAGGTGCAGTTTCACATTCTCCATCTGATGAATTCTTAATTGATGACTTGAATATATAACATGCCTTCAAAACTAATGCACATGTGTTAATTGCGGCTGTCCATGACTTTGCATTCTTTATTATGTCTTGTCTAATTTTGGTTTGCTCTATAATACTCTTTGATGTCTTCTTTGATGAAATTATCTTTGTTGTAACCTTCGTGTTCGCCACTTCAGTAGCTGTTTTGTATTCTTTTGCCTGATCTGGCAAGGAATCATTAAGTTTGGGTAAGTCATTGACAACTTTTACTGGCCACTCATTTTCTGGGCTTGATAGGAATCCTCCCTGGGTCCACTTGTCAGATGTGAGGTCTTCGACGTTTGCTTTATCCTTAGTTGCCTAATCAGCAGAATTATCACCACTTTTAACATATCTCCAATCACATAGGTTAGTATCTGACTTTATAAACTCTGTTCTAATGCCAACAAAGGTATTGAAGCAGCCAGAATGGGAATGTAATTGCCTCAAAACTATAGTTAAGTCAGTAAAGAATCTACTTTCAATGACTTCAATTTCACTTGGAAGATTGTTTTTTGTCTTTTTCCATAGTTTAACTCCAAGCTCTGCTCCTAAAAGCTCTATTCTTGGTATAGAGAGCCTCTTTGTTCCAGAAGTCTTTGCCAAAGCTGTGAGTAAGTGAGAGACAAATCCATCTTCAACTCTGACGACGTAGCGTGCTAAAAGCGCTATTTCAAGATGCGCATGTCCAAATATGTAGGGGAGAAACCCCATTAAATTTGAGAGAAAAGGCGCAATTACATCTTCTTAATAATGGCGGCCATCGGTTCAGTTCAGTATTTATATTTCTGTCAGGTTTGTTTTCAAATACACATCATCCGGAACTTTATTATCTTATAAACAGATGCCGACTTCTACTGTATTTCGTTATTATTTGGCTTTTAAAATTGACTTAGCCACTTTCATTCGATTGTTTTCGAAAGAACTGGAAATCCTTGAGTAGGTTTGCTAAAATGTCAAAACATCAACGATCGGCATAGCCATTTGGCATACGAGAACGAACTGGAAGTGCAAGACATCATTTCACATGGGATTGGATTACTTGCTTGTTATTGACGTAAATATTATTTAATCGAGGGCCATAATTTTTGGAGAACTGTGGCCTTGCTATTTAGCCTACATGTTCAATATTTTGGTATTATCATTTCTCAGCTCAGCCAGCTAGCAAAGCCTACGACGCAGAAGAAGTTGAATAGTCCACACCCAGTCCACATTGTTTTTATGCCAGTGTCTAGTCATTTCCAACGATAGCCACATGTGTATATTTGTGTCTAACTATGTCAGGTAGCAACTACGATCTCAGTGCTTGCTCTTTGGCCATTCATTACATTTCGTTTACTTCTTTATGTTGCCTGTTTTTAAATTTGCCCTATAAACCGTAAGTACTCAGAGTAAATTTGGCAGTCACAGTCGAGGTGAAAGAGAAACAGTAAATACAAGGTAAAGTAAAACTACAATATTCTTTTCTTACGGAAGACATTTTTAACATGTTAATCTTTCAAGTTTGTAAAGGCTATCTGCGAATTGGAGCTTAGACTCACAAATTTTCCCATACATCATTCATTTATTCATTCCTACATTATCATATGCAATGAGGCCTGTTCAATTTGATTATGACTATATTTACCTGAATGCAGTGTATCAACTCTTTGCCAATATTTACAACCTTACTGTATTTTATTTAACTTAATGGTTTCATATTATTCTAAGATCATTGGTTACATCTTCCAGAATGAATTATAATGTTATAGGGTATGTAACACATAATTTATATGCTGCTGTTAGAATTGGCAGCCTTGCTAGCTCATTGTGAATGTTTAAGCGTAACTTACCATAATTAGTATCCACTACATAGAACTTTGGTAATATCTAGGCATTAGAAAATGGATGATGACTATGATTGTTATATTTATAATTTATTTGAATTACTTTTGTAGTTGCAACTCACAAAGAGGTTCTAGCTACGAGTGCCGTATTGCTTGGGAAGTTCTGTCAATAAATATTGAGGAAAGATTGTTAATTGCATGCGTAATAGATACAGTATACTGTCTCACCAGGCTGTTCCCGAATTTTAGACTTCTTGACTTTTTTGTCTTTAAAGTTGTTTTGGTGATAACAAAAGTGATAATAATAAAAATAATTATAATTATAAATCTGTAAAGCGCCATTTCTTAGTACTTCATAATAATATGGCGATCTTGAAGCTTAATCAAAATGTTATAAAAATTACTTTCTGAAAGAAGGAAAATATATTGCTTCATTGTTTTTGATTATACTGTAAAATATACTCCTGCCTTCTGACGTGATTATTGCTGCATTAGATTGTCCCTTTTGGTTTAGAGGAGAGATCAAAGTTTACAGGCAATTCATTCTCAGTACCTATAGGTGTAGTGCGTATACCCCTGTTGTACCTCATAAAATACTATTAATCATCTGAAAACATTTGGAGATAATAAGGAGATGGTTTTTAAATTATTTTATTGGTAATGTGTCAGTTTAGTCACACAGCTAATAACCCCACAATTGGTGTAGGTGTAGATCTATTATTGGACTTCTATGCAAAAAAGAATTTTTCTAGCGGCCTTACCCACACTGTACAGAAGGTCACCTGTAAAACGGGGAGTGCTGCCCCCAATAAAGGGGCAGAAGCAAAACGTAAGATCTCTTCACTTTCATAGTAAAATTACTTGTAGTAGAGGCTAGATAAAAAGACCAGTCGTTGCCCAACTGCAAGAACGTCTCTCTCGAAGGCCAGTAAACACGTTTTGGATGAAATTTGAGATGATGGATTACTTATTAAGCCGTAACTTACAAGCGACTTTTTATGTGAAAAACATGAATAATATTACGTTTTCCATTGGCAACGATATATTATTTACAACGACTTGGAATCTTATTTTTGTAGCTTGGTTTAGATCAGAACATGTTCTGTAATATTCCAACCGTACTGTGTTTATAGCCCTCGTCCCTTATCAAATATCGATAATTTTGCTACCACTAACTTCTGCTGTATTAAATCGCCATTAACAATGTAAGAAATTCAAAAGTTATGAACATAATATAGCAAATAATATATTCGCCGTAATGAATTGAAAGGTATGACTTGTTTTCACTGTTATGTTTTCACTCTATGATGTAATTTCCAACCGTATTGATGGTTTACTCTATCAATATATTTACTAAATTGACAATTAATGCCAAAATTTGCGTGTTTTTTGCCAAAAGTTGCTCTTCACGCAACCGTGAATAAGGCCTTTGTCGCAATCATCGCGCTACACTATGTAAATACATGCAGAATATGCTCTGTCGCCACCGTCACAGAACGTTGCTAGCATAACCTCGACCTTTTCACTTTGAATTACATGTTTTGGTATTGTACTTCTTGGAAATGCTATTTCCTTTGCTTTCCATAGTTGCATGAATATTTGGATAAACTTGGCTTTTAGATCATCATCTATTTCGATATTCCATGAATCACGATCATGTCCAGGATGTCTCAAGCATACTTCACCATAAAATAAGCGTAATTTAATTGTCATTGGTAAAAACAATCCTAATGGATCAAATATTTGAGCTTGACAAGATATTGTGTCCCTTTTTGTGAATGATGCCATGACTTTATTATTCACATTTTCTGGTGTCAGATCAATGTCTAATTTCTTGCCTCTGTCCTTCTTACCAAGATTGAACCAATTTTTCAGCATGAGGTTGTCTTCTTTTGAATTCCAGATGTAGCCAAGCGTTTTCTCCTTTTTGTTGTCTCCAACACAGTTGAACTCTTTGAATGAAAATCCACCAGCTTCAGCAACTTTCTTCATGCCTGCTAGAAGTGGTGCTAGATCTTCGTCCCATTTTCCCGTGACTACACAATCATCGACAAAGCTTTGATATAGGAAGACCTTCAAAATTCTGTCTTTGAATAATGGTACTAGGTGAGAAAATTTTTCGGCATTTTTTATTCTGCCCAGAACAGCAAGCCATGCAGCTGCACTGTCGCCAAAGGGTATGCTTGCTTCTACAACTTCCATACTTGGGGCATCTAAAGTGATATACTTTTTCCACTCTTCCGGAACAAGTGAGCTTGGAATAAGCAATCTTCGTAGACTAATATCTGCATCAGGCAGTTTGAAAGAGTTAAAGTACTTGGAAAGATCACCAATGGATATGTTTTGCGAGATTCTCAATGTCAATAGGACCTTTCTTAAGTCACCAATATTAGATGATCTTTGTACTTGGCATTCATTAAGACTTAGTCCATTTTCATCTTTATGTGAGCTATTTGTGACTAATCTTACAGGAGTAGATACACTTTTCTCGTTGATTACAAAATTCCATGGCAAGTAATGTTTCTGTAATTTTATATCGAGATTGAGTTTTGTAACAGGAACCCAGTGACCTCGCTCTAAATTCCCTTTGATTTGTTCAATAACGCTTGTTTGCAATTCTGGTCTCTTGTTTAGTTTTGCTATAATTGTTCTCATCATTCTTTCAACAGATGTTTTATTTTCTTTGAGTGTTTTCAGTTTCTCATAATAATGATAATTTGCATACCATCTGCCATCTTTGTGCTCCAGAGAGGCATACATATCTTCGTCTTCTTTTTGTAACCTTAGCATGTCATCTTTGTCAGTCAAATCCAAGGATTCACACGTAAGAACATCCATGAACAGTTTGTGTTTCTCTGTGTCTGACAACACTTTTACTGGCTTGCATGAAACAGTTTCTAACCTTCTGTTTGAACCACCAATTAAACAATTTCCAGTTATTTTGCATTTAAAAAGCACCAAGTTTCCTTTGATTTGCAGCTGTTCAGGATGTAGTCCTTGGTAATCAGCTCCTAGTAAAATATCAATTTTTCTTCCAGTAACTTTATACATTTTCTTATTTAGCTGATCTCTCCATTCAATTGGTATCATGATTTCTCCTTTTGGTACATCTGCCAAGCCTTCATATTTGGTAACCTCTATCTTCTTTTTGATACCATTGACCTCAATTATATAGGAAAATATGTCAAAATCTTTTTCGTTTGAAACAGTTCCTGCAAAACCTTGAACTCTAAGATGTTCTGTGGTAATGTAGTCTCCAGGCAATTCACAGTCTGCTTGAATCCAAGATCTTTGTGATCCACTATCGTATTGTAAGGTTGCATAAAATATTTCATTTGTTTCGTGGTCTATTATTTTCACTTCTTCGGTTTGAGCTATAGAGTCCCCAATGCTGCTCTTGGATATCTTTACACTGCCAGTTGAATTGCTGTTGTTTTCATTTTCTTCAGCAATATTACAATTGCACAATCTGAAGCGGAGTTGTTTGTTGCATTTCTTGCAGTCAGACATTTTTAGCTGCCCATTTCTGTTTCTAAACTTCCCGTTGCAGGTTCCACCACATATCTCCTCTCTTTTTCCACATCTTAAACATACTTTCATAAACTTCAGTTTTTCGTATCTTTCTTTTGTCAAGTTTTTTCCTGATTTTTTGCAGTCACGTGACCATACTGCATGTTTTTCATTGCATAAATAACATGGATCATATAGTTGTTCAGTACTATCATCAATTCTATCTACAGCTTCCACGTGTTTCATTGAGGCATTATTATAGTATTCTCTCTTATTAGGAAGCTTTTAGTTAGAGTTACCTTTGTTGAGAGTATAATATGTATCTCTGTTTGCCATTAAATAATGTTTCTTTGTTGTGAAACCCTCAATAATCAAGTCCCAAATTTCTAATGGTTTCTTTAGATATTTTCTTTCTGAAACATAATCTTTTACAGCTGGTGGTAGCTTATCAAATGATTCCTCAACTAGCCCTTTCTGTATAACCATTTCTTTTATTTGACAGGCATCTAAATCTGTATTGATAGCTAGAAAAGTCTTCATCTTCTCCACAGCTAATGGATCTCCATTTCCAGTTGGTCTCTTTATCTCCTCAATTCTTTTTGCCATATGGTTTGAAACCATGCTTGGTTCTCCAAATGATGAATCGAGCTCATCAATGAAATTGTCCCATTGTGTTGTTTCAGTTATTGCTCTATTGACCATCACCAATGCTGCACCATGCAATCTTCTAAAACATGAATTTGATATTATCATCTTCCATAATCTTTTGAGTTTATTGGAGTCATTTAGTGTTTCCAATATCTGTTTTTTCCATGTTATATAACTACTATATTCTCCGTTGAGATCTGCAAAATTTCTGCTGTTTAATTCTATTTCCTTGTCTTTTTTCTCATTGTCTCTTTTGCTTGCATCTGCTTCTTTGCATGTTCTTCCCAGTTCATCAATGAGAATTAAGCATTCTTCAAGCCATTTTTCTGCCTCTGCGGGCGGAAATTCAATCCGGTTGATTTCCAATTCGCAATGTGTTACCTCATTATTCAAAGTATTAACATTTGCTCTGAACAATTTGTCGTTAGCAGTAGTTGGATCTGATTTCAATTGGTTTTTTAACCTTCTCAACAATTTCACAGCCCCTCTAACCTTCAGGGTGATTGCTTTTGTTTCTGCTGGCATTGCATTTAATTCTGCACTGTCTATACTTGATGTAGTTGACAAATTAGAAGGAGATCTAACCTCATTCCCATCCGGAGATAAATAACGATTTTGATTCGTTGAAATGGGATTAATATGGAATTGTTCAGCAATATTATCATTCCTTTTACTTTCTGTGAAGTTTTCTCCTTTTTCTGCCAATGATAACAAATTGTTGATACATTGATGGGTATTACGCGGATCTTCAATTGAATATAATGCAATTACATGTTTTTCAATAATTACTAGTAGGTCTTCATCTATAAAATTTCCTCCAAAAACAGACCATGTATACAATGGTTCAGCAAATAATTGTTCTTCAGCATTTAAAATATCGATAATTGATGCTCTTCAGGCCAATGTCTATCATCACATATTTCACATAATAACTTGTAGCAATTGTCATATTTACTTTCATGAAGTTCTATGTCATGCTTCCAATTTTGTAGCCTGCGCTTCAAGACATTAATTTTCACCTCAGACAATGTGCCACTTTCTTCATCAACAAGTGCGATACACATTGCTGGCAGTTCAGCCTTTTTAAAATAATTTAACTCACATATTAGTTCAGTTTTCCTTTGAATTTGAATTACTCTAAGCTTTAGTCGAGCAAGAAATCTTTTTAAGTCACTGTTGACTGTCTCTTTTTCTCTTTGTAGGACTTCTATAAACTCCTCAACTAAATCTATAGTATCACATACTTTTTCGTTTTCAGGTAGAGGAAGATAATTAATCTGCTCACCATCAATTGTTAATTTTATGAATGAGTCCTTTAATAAATTCCATTGTTCAGTTAGCTGTGCTCTTGTCTTCATTTTAGTACTGTACTGTAAGTATATAGCAACACTTTTACCCTGTTTGCTTTGATGATTCCTTTAACTTTTCATTTGTTATCTCCATGCCATAGCGATTTGTTGAAATTAAAATGTTTTGATCATCACAAAAAACCATAAACAGGTAGTTAGTTTAAGTAAACTTTATTATAAACATCAAGACATTTAAAATGATATAATAAAAATCTAATTAATAATGTAAAATTGTTGTTTTAATTTCAACAGTTTGCACTTTTCACTTTCTAAATTAATCCATGTGCTCTTTTCATGAAAAGGAGGCTAAATATTTAAGGTCAAAGCATAATGGCTATTTGGCTATAAAATAATAACAAAACTAAAAAAGTTATTTAATATGATTGAAAAAATTAATGACGTCATAAAATGGGGTATAAAAGTTTTGAACATATCACATAATATTATAAATTGTTGGATAAAAAACATTTTTAAAATGTTCTATTATGCATGGTATGTAGGAAACCCCAAAGGATCATATCATGTTTAGCTTCTTTACACACAAAATTATCCAATTTCCCAAAAATCACGTCATTTTCTTATGTCTTTCGAAAATTAAAAACTCAAATTGTATAGTTTTAGTAGAGCGGATGAGAAATGCATGACTAAATGTTACACCTGGCTAAACCCACAAAACATTTGAGACGGATTAGATGGTAAACAGAAATACACAAGATTTATGTTATGAAATATAGTAAAACAACGTCAGTTTTTATAATTTTTTTGTGTTCAAAATGTTGCTTATGACTTCATTACATTTGTTTGCTTTTTTGACCCAGGCAGTCCCCTTAATTCTACATTGTGAATTTCTTGTTACGACATTTATAAGTTACACTGCATAACACGATGGTTTTGAAATTTTATTGATGGTGGATTTTGATTTAAGACAAATCGTTACAAGAGCATACATATATATATTATAGACGAGACTCTTGTGACTCGTTTTTTATGTCTTGTTTTAATGACGGTAAAGTACTGCTATGCGATAATGCATTACAAGTTTAGTCAATGACTTTAGGCTAAACTCTGATACGCTACATAGTCCCCCCTGCCGCCGTGAAAATGACGGAGTCGTGCAAAATCATTAACTTTAATTTGATAAAATAATGAATGTAATTTAATGTAAGTAATATTAAATGTAATTATTTATAAATGTCAAGATAGTAATCTAAATGTAAACAGACGGTAATAATTGATGTGAATACGGTCTAATAATATTGGATGTAGTAACTCTTTAATTTGGCGAGTAATAGATAGTATTTAGTAGAGGGTTGAAACGAACAGAGCGTCAGATCTTGTTTTAGGTACAGTGTTTGTAGTAGGTAGAGTAGTAAAAGCTGGTTTTAATAATGGTGCTGAGGTTGATGCTGACGTGGGTTGGATAACTCGAGTTGGTAGTGTATAGCAGGCTTTAGACGATCAATAGACACTGTACTAAGAGTACAAAATTTGCCTATTACAAACGCTTTTAGATTTCTTGAAAATACTTTCTATGGTCCTCTATAGTGTGCTGCTAGTGGTTTCTTAATTTGATCAATTTGTAGCCAAACATGAGTACATGTTATAAGTTTAGGATCAGCATAAGATGAAATAGTTGTAGGAGTGTGTGAAGGTGTTCGATGAAGATAAGGTAAAATAGAACAGACGGTGTTTTTACGAGAGTTTTAGGAGAGTTAAAGTTGAATGCTAATGTACGAGGAATTAAAGTGCTTTCACAAGTGACAACACTGAAAGGGGATAAGCTGGATTTGTCAGGTGGCATACGTGTAGCTAGGAGTGCCATTGATAGAGTACGAAGTCAGTCTTTGGTGTTTGCCCGAAGAATTGTCTTAATTTTCCGATGATTGCTTTCAATTTTTCCATTGGATTGAGAATGGTTGGCGGTTGTGCGGATACAGTGAAAACCGATTGAGGATGTGAGAGATTTTTGAAATTCAGCAGCTGCAATTTAACAATCGCAATATATTACTACGTACAAAGGAACACCAAATCTTGAAATCCATGTCGATAAAAATATGGCAACAATAACAGCAGGTATGTCAGGCAGTGGTGTAGCTCATATCATTACAAACACCAAAACCATGAAAATGTCATGAAAATGTTGTGAAAACAACATGAAAACGTAAAAGTGGCAACCACAAATATTTTAAGACATCAAAAAGTTGGTAAACCATGACTACATCCATATTCACGATATTAAAATGTGAAAATGCAATCAAATTCCACGATTTTTTTCATGGTTTTGGTGTCAGTAGTGTATACAGCTGGGAAAACAATCAATCATAGTTAAAGTACATGACGAGGAGAAAGAAGCAAAGAAATAGCAGGGATTATTGGACGCATGGGTGGGACATGTTTCGCAAAGTGTCGCAAAACATTTGTGTATTAAAGTCTATATAGGAAATGACTTGAGCTTAAAGTGCACTTGGCTGTAAAAGTTTTAACACAAATTCGAGTAGTTGAAGCTAAATTACGAAGAATGGTGAAAGCCATTTTTTAATTTAGACGCGTAGAAGCGGAAATATTTAATGTTGAATATGCCCTATTTTCGAGCGTGCACTAGCAGGAGGTAGTGAAGCTTTTTGAGCGTCATGGATAGCAGGTAAATCGGTATCAATAGTAGAGACAGTAGATAATTTATGATTAATAGTTGATGAATCAAGTGTAGATTGAGTGTACGGTCGCTGGTAGAAATCGCCGATTTCAAATCGGAGTATTAGCTGTCGGTGTACCAGATGTAGATATATCGGGTAATCGTGAAAAGGCGTCGGCGATAGTGTTCTGAGAACCATAGATTTTTTGGATAGAGTTAATATATTCCGCATGGAGTTAATTGTGTCGTTGTCGCCGGTCAGATGGGCGCGGTCGATGAGATTTGAATGATTCTTCTAGGTGGACGATGATTACGAAGGTGAGAAGCAAGTAAGTCTTTGAAAAAGGTACAATAAATTTTCTGAGAGTAGATGGCTTACGACTAAAGTAGCCAAGAAGTACAGGAACATTAGGAATGGTTTGATGTAAAGCTGCTCCCACGGCGTGTTTAGATGCATCAGTAACAACAGTGCAGCTAGTACAATCAGGACTAGGATGGTATAAAAAAATGCGTTGATATAAAATAGCTTTGATAGAAATGAAATAAATCCATTTTCAGCGGAAGGTGTCCAAATATATCCAGATATAGCATTCATAGCTTCGTGCAAAGGAATAACTAATTTATAAAGGTACGGTATAAATCGACTATAAAAATTGATAGAACCGCTAAAACGTTGTAATGACTTATGATCAACAGGCGCTCGCCAATTAGTGAGTATCTCTGTTTTACATGGGTGTGGTTTAAGTCCATTTGATGATATGGTGTGACCAAGAAATCAAGTTCAGTTTGTGCGAAACTACATTTTGATAAATATTGTTATCAATTCCATCCTTATAAATATAGTGATGCAGTCTTCTCTCATTTTTTCTGCTTTTCCTATTTTTTCTTCTCTGTTGATTTTCTATTTTGACTTCTTCCATTAACCCGTTTTCAAGCAAATCCTGATTTCCATTTTCATTTTTAATTATAAAATTAAGCATAATATCATAGGGGCAACAACAATCATACTCATATGCAGAAACTATCAAATTTAATTTTGTACTTTACTACTTTGGTTGAAATATATCCATCTAGCTATATCTCTGACAGCTCTTGGGCCACGCCCTTGCATGTGGTCTCAAAAAAGAAAGATGGAATTCCTCCTGGAAAATTTCACCCTTATGGCTATTAACGCTGATTAAATTATATTTTTTCGTCTTGAGCGTTAACCGTTACCGCTACCACAAATTCAATACTTTACCCGTCAACTTCGCAAACAAAGTCGTTTTCAAATTTAGATTTAGTTCGTGTTTTTCCCCTGTGGTATCGCAATACAGTCAGAGACGAAACATTGAATCTGCTGTAACTGAAAAGTCCTTAATAAAATCAAATCTTACATATATATACAGGTTTACAAAATGCTGACTAATATTACAGAAAGATCTAGATATACAAAAGTTAAGGATTTATGTTTACATCATCGTGATTCAGCATATTCTAGAATCACAGAAGGTCAACGAATATTACGACATGATATTAAATATAGGTTAAAATTACATCATCATGACATAGCATAATTTGTGATAATAATAGTAATGATGAAAATACTACATCCCCAAGTTCCAATGGCTAAAGAAGATAAATGAAAAATGCAATAATTACACCATTTGGACACTTTAGCCTTATTCGAATGGCTTTTGGTCTCAAGAATGCCACACAAAGTTTTCAACGCTTTATGACATACTTTACGCTTTTTCCTTATGCATTTGCTTACATTGATGATATTTTAATCGTCTCAGAAACTTAAGATTCACATTACGAACATTTGAAGTTAATTTTGCAAATATTCAGCTATCATCATTCTCATTGAGTACGATATTAGTTGCTTAGATTGTTAGTCGAAAGATTATATTTGGTATTGCATAAAATAGTGTATTTTTCATATATATAACTTCCCATGGTTTATGAATTCATCTGTTTACAGAAATCAATCTTATTGGAAGAAATTGTATTCAAAGTAGTACATATAACCCATGGATGCCAAACTTTCGATGTTCGAAAGCAATCGATGGTTTTACTAATGGTGTACACCAAGCAGATTCTTTTAGCCACACAATTAGTCCAATTGATCCTTGGTGGCAGGTAGATCTGTGCGTACCACGAATTATCACACAAGTTATTCTTTATAACAGAGGACAAGCCTCGGTAGCAGCTTTGAGACGCCTTGACAATTTCACAATCCTACTGCAAGATATGCCAATGCCACAAATACCTTCTACTCAAAATATGTAAGTTCAAACGCTTCTGAACTCTTTTAGTAAGATATCGAAAATAACGTTCTGATAATTGTAAGCCTATCTTCTAGCAATGCTATCATCATGCTTTAATTCAACGAAAAATGACTGAAATTTATAAAATAATTGTATATTTTGATTCCATGAAAAGTTAAATGAGAATTTTCTAATAGAAAAATCATGGTACGAAGTTCGTGCCAAACTGTTTTCATCTACATAAGCATTAGGTAATCATTGATCAATTCGAGAGGGTGTTTCTAATTTATGAAATTCCAAATTTCAAATGCTAAAACAATGTTGCCAGAGAGGGCCAGATAAAGATAGAATGTTTGCCAGAAAAATCTAAAATCAAAATTTACAGGCAGAGTTTGTCTTCATTTAGAAAGGACTTGTCACATATTGTTACCGAAAACTAAACGCTAGTCAAGTCTGCTTCAATCAATCAGATGCAGCCTCGTGTCACGAAATAGAATGTTGTATTTCCAGTCTATTTCCAGTCTATTTCCAGTCTGTTTCCAGCAGAAATCTGTAAATTCTATATGTGTCTACGTTTATGGTGATTATCAAAACTCGTAATTCTTCCCTGTTCTGGATTTTCAAACCCGGGTCGATCACTGTATATTTACGGTAGACAAGAAATTTTGGTATTGCCGTGAGCTTTTCGACTTTTCATCGTTGTTTTTATTTGGATATTTTCTCTCGATTCACTATTTAATAACTTTATATATGCTGACGATGAGATTTTCTCCTGTGTGTCAATCAAATCTTTACAAAATTGATAGCTTCGCAGTCAAACCCTCCGCATTTACTTGTTTTAGCCTAGGGGATTCCATACATCGGCTGTATGGGACGTGCGATTCTTAAGAGGTGTCCTTTTCAGATTCTTGTGAAATTTTACGGTGTCAATTAAGGGACTTTCAACATTTTTAGAAAATCGCACACCTCCGTCAAAAATTTACCGAAGTACCCTCCCCCGCGTGTTTTTATTGGACTGTTTTTTCCCGTGTCATGTAAGACTATGTTACTGAATATATGACGTAATTATACAGTGTAAATAAGGTTAACTATGAATTCACTTGCAACAATTTAATGTGAGCATTTATACTTCTCGTTTTAGCTGTGTCGAAAACGTTCCCTTTGCCTACGATCGGATTCGTTACAACCAATGTACATCTCCTATTACAGGGCGTTATTTAGTCATCCGGATTCCATCTAAGCCATCTGCTGTCCTCTGTTTAGCAGAAGTCAAATTGTTCGGTTATTGAATATATTGCTATTAAATAACCAAATAATAACTTAATACCTTAAGACTGCTGTCAATTTACGTCTATATATGGGGCTATGGGTATCATTATTGTTGATGTCTCCCGACAGTTTGGTTTTTATCTTAATGCCTACACACTATAAAATATATTACACTATTAAATTGACCTGTTCATAAAGTAATCCAATCTTTTGACTTATGTACAAATGTATATACACTAAATCTGAATTCAAAAATAAAATATAAATAAAATCGGTTATCCACGCTTTCAACTTTCTGAGGCAGGTGGCAAATTGATTAATTAATTTGATAATTTCTTTCAAAATAAGTATTTTGAAAAATAAGTTATACTGCATGGAGTAGACTTTTAAGAAAATAAAAATCAAACAATTTACGAATGAAATATAAATGAAAAAGAAATGTTTTGGAATTAAGCCATGCAGTGGCTATTTTATCTATTCAGGGGAATACTTATAAAAGCAAATATTTAATTCTCCTTTAAATTAACGTTTTACAACCAGGAAAAATACAAGTGAATACCATGGTCAACATTTTCAATAGGTTATTGCTACTCATTTATAATTAAATCTTTTCTTTGCATTAATATGAAATAGTAACATAATAAAATTGAATTCGATTGTTGTGGTGCTTCAAACGATCCCATATATAAATCCCAAGCCATGGAATTATAGTCCAGCAGCTGGCTGCTAAAAATATCAGATCGATCCAGGAAGATCAAAGGCATGGCAATATAGACAATATTACATCATTGAATATACTATCACGTTGCCTTCATCAATTTTACATGTATCGTTATTTCATTTGATATTTTCTAATAAGTAGTTTGACGCTATCGTTTTATCAAATATCAGGTTCGCGCCTTTTCGCGCCATGTTTCAAGCAAATTCGCGAAGCACATGGAATTGGAGAAGAGAAATATTCCAAGCTCTTTCGGGTGGTACTGTAATTTTAAGCGCATATTAATCAATCGTATGTCAGTATCTCTCAAGACAGTAATACAGTGAAACCTGTATATAACCGTCAGCTATGCGAGGTAGATAAATTGATCACTATAGACAGGTTGCCTCTCTATACAGGTTTGATTGAATAGAAAATACTATTTCAGACATTGCAAGAGTGACCACTATAGACAGGTGGCCGCAGTATAAAGGTGACCGTTATAACAGGTTTGACTGTAGTGTCTTTGCTTAACAGTAGATTGGCGCATTACATATAGACAGGATAACATATGGTAGTATAAATTTAACAATGTTATAATACAATAAGTTTTAACTTACTGTTTTGTAAATGACGTTTCAAAATCATAGTAATCGGTAAGACAAGAGGAAAACAACCATCATTGGTTCATCAAAGTTGAGCACTATCGATGTTCAAAAAGGATTGTTTTCTTTTCCGGTCGATTTCCACAAGAATTCGAAACAAATCAAAGAAATGGCTGCCATGAGTACATGAGGTGGAATTATGTTTCAAAAATTTTAGACAAAACTATATTATCTTTTGATTTTCTGATAACAAGTTTTCTGATGTTCAGAAACAATGAGAAATGTTAATTCCCTTTCATAAAAATGACCAAACTTGTTTTCACAAGTTTTTTAAGGAGAAAACGAGAAGGCATCAGAAAATCATGATTCCAAACAAATACTAGCTACAATTACAAGCATACACATTAACACACAGCTATAGAACAGGAATTTAATTGCAGTATAGCGCACTCAAACACATCAATTGAAAAACCCTCCCTTCTAGTCGGCATCGTTGCAATTTAGTTTGTTTTGTTGCCATCGGCTGATACTTTCTTCAAGTAAAATGTTGACTCTAAAACAAATGCCCTTGGGTTGAATTTTTCGATCCGTAACGTCTTGGCATTAGTAAAATGATGGAGTCAGTAGATATCGGCTACATCACAGAGTTTGCATGTCAGATGAAACGAGACTCATTCCTAAACTAATATCGCATTAAAAAGTTGATTGCCAAATCATTACCTCCGAACAACGTTGCAGCAACGTATGTGAAAAACTTTGCGAAACTGACTTTTTTTGCAACGTTGCGTATTGCCAATTCCGATATTGTGCAACGTTGCGACAACAGTACAGCCTATTAGTAATGTTGCAGCAACTTTTTGTTCCTGCTGGGTTGTTTAAAGTACGTGGTTTTAAGGCAATTGATTACATAGCAATTTTTGATAAGAATTATTGGTTAAAAGTTGAATCGATTGTATTATCCAAAATAATGCAAAAATTAAAATAAAATAAAATAAAAAGAGATAATGCTAATAGTAAATCAAAAAAGTCTGAAAAATCTGAAACCTTTTTAACTATATACAAGCTAATTAATTACAGCAAAATATAAAAAAATTAAGATAACAACAGGATGTTAACGGATACAGTAAATTAAAATTTAGAATTTGTAGAAATTATATATATTTTTATTTATGATGAGCACACATAGCACTCATTCACAGTGCACACAATGTAATATTTTTCAATGAGGCTATCTTTTATTTTAGAAAGAAATAGTTTTCTTGAGCAATTGATGCTGAAAGTCCAGTTGAAACTGTTCTAAATATAGGATAAACTGTACCATGGCAAGTTTCGGAGATGGCAAAAGGCACGACAAAGAAGTTGTGATGACGGTATCGTTTCTGTATAAAAGAGAACATGTCCTGTATGATAGGAGGGTACTTCTTATAAATTACCTTAAACATAATAGAGCATATACGAACTTTCAAAAGATCATCAATCTTCAAAAAACCTAATCTTTTGAAAAAATTTTCACTGTGAGCATTGTATGGAGAGTTGAGGATGACACGGATGCATATTTTTTACAAGTTTGCAAACTTTCGGCATGGCAGAATAAATAACCCAAATATCAAGACAATATTGTAGATGTGGATTAATCACAGCTTGGTAAATTTTTCAGTTTGTGACGAGCAGTAAGGAAGTATTTTAGGCGGATTAGTGTGTAAATGTTCTTCCTAATATGGGAGCAAACAGTATTTATGTGCTCATGCCAATTTAGCTTTGTGTCTACAAAAACACCTAAAAAAATAGAGGTATTGTAGTAAATGAAGACATGATGGGCGACCAGCGAAGAAAGGTGAGATGAGATTATCCTCAAATTCTGTAATAAAGTAGCTTTTGCCTTTTCACTAATTGGTGCACCTAGCAACTGAAGATCCGACGAATGGATGTTTCGAAATCTTCTAGTGTACTCAAAATTGCTGTTTCTGAATACAAGAATATCAAATTACATTATGCGCAACTAAGGGACAACCCATTGTTTGTATGCGCAGGATAAAAATCAAGTTGAAGTCTTCACATATACGGTGAAATGGTCACCAGCTAATGTATACTTGCCTTAATACCATAAGTTTAGTGGGCTTTTCAAGCGATCAATGACTTGTTGTACTTTGGCTATATATACAAGCCATCGGAGCGTAGTGATTTCCGTACATGTTAGGCATCCGAATTACGATATTCCAAAGTTACCCGGTGTGCTGCCTTAGTGGTCCACTTCAGCAAATCGAAAATATCTTACTACGAGTATTAAGCGCTCTGTTGTTCTCTAATTGGAATTTTCACATTAAAAGCACTACACCACGCTTGGATTCGGAGCAACACAGCAAACTATGACCGTTGATTCAACTTTCGCAGCAGAACTTAATGTGTGGAAATGCACTGTATAGTATATATTATAATCAAGCTGAAAAATACATCTTCTTCAGACTTCTTCAACTTTTCAACTACACCCATAAGAACGTCATGGAAAATAACTCACCAAATTTATATACCATATATAGTCGTATTGTTTAGTATTCCAGCTAACTTTGTTTTATATGCTTTGTCTTTTATATTCTTTTGGAGGGTCATATATATAAGAAATAAGAAATTCAGTTTGATGGTCGGCATAAATAATAATATATGCATGTTATGCTACATTCTAAAAAGATTCATCATGTATTCTTCACCGTCTGTTGTCTTTGTAATCCTTCTTTTCCAATGCAAAAATGAAAAAAAAATGTTTTGATCTTGCTTATTATCTTCAGCGTGTAATTGCATATCATTGAAAAACTTTTTCAATGATATGCAATTACAAGAAATAATTTTAATCAATCAGAAGAATCGGATGACAAGTCAGAAAGCTTGATGAGATCTTCTTCAATATTTACGTTTCTGAAAATAACAACAGGATTGATAAAGCGTAATAATTAAGGGTTACCACACACTTGCCGTGTTTGTATTCATATTTACTATACACGAGGAATGTTGGAAGATATTTGAGAGTGCTTTTAAGAATTTAAATAATAAGAATTAAAAATAATACTATTTACCTTAAAATATGATTAAAAAATAGATATTTTAACTCATGAATGATGCAACTTGAAACTGGTAGTCATAAATAACTCTTTTATCAAAAAAAGTCATTTGGAAACGTGTCTCATTTGAAAAAACAAATTGCTTAAAACGTGTCTTGAAATTTCACGGCTTTCAAGCCTCTGCTGTAGTCCTTTGTGTAAGTCATTATGGATGTCCATGGTCTCTATGTGTTTTCAAGAAGTTTGGCAATGGAATCAGCAGTCTATGTAAGTTTACGGTTGTAACCCTTTTCTAAAATAAAACAAATTTCATATTCAAGTTTGTTTATATTGTGGAGGGTAGCTTTAAATTTGAATTAATGATTTAATTTCAATGTGTTTACTTACTAAGATGTCCTTGGTTCAATTTGAAACTTCAAAACGTTAGTTTTTCTTAATAGAGATAGCTTTGTTGATATTATTTATTTAGCAATACACTGCAGTTTCCTATTCTTCTTCAGCTTTGAGCATCTGACAAAACTTTATCGACAAATTCCGACAGGAATTATGAAAAAGTTTTAATCTTGAATTTCCAAACACCTGGACCAACGAATCAAATTGCAGGATTACGTTTGATTACGACTTCATATTTTTGAATTGAATTTCTGAGGGGGGACGAGTCTTAAGGTTGTTCCAGAGTGGACCAGGCTGGTAACATTGCTTTTCCTGTTTGTGATCAACAATCTTACACAAGCAGTACATCCCTGACGAAGTAATTAAACTACGCAACATATCAAAAACTTGTTAATGGATAACGCACAAGTAACAGAGCGCACAATGTTCCGCGGTCAGTTTTATCCCCTTAATAGTAAATAAACGCAAAAATTAGGCATCAATATTTGCTACTGATAGTTTCACGCCTTTGACGATTATCAGGAAATTTAATCTATCCTGATTAGATTGAATTACCTGAAGGACGCCAAAGACATTTCAACATATCCTTGTAAAGACATTTCAACATTACTTTAATGATTCACTGACACCCATAATCAAATCAGCCTTCTAGAAGATTCGGGTGTTCTGCGATTTTACAAAGCATAAATTTGTACCAAAGTTGTTTCCATCATTATCACTGCTGGAGAGAAAGAGATTCGATACGTAAAGACATAGATCACATCTGCTGCTATCTTGTATAAAAATAGGAACGAAATATATCAGATAGCAAATTGACGACAGCAGGTGAACAGCATCCAGCATGATGAGTATCGTTGTTGAAACGAGAGAAATGTTTACAACGCTACTGTGAAAGTTTAAGTTTTCTAGTTGTTTTTGTTTTGTTATATTCGTTCTTTACAAACATTCATTTTTAAGAAAATCAAATTGATTGACTACAACTAGCTGCAGATATTGTAGAGTACATCGATGGACATTTCTCTTTCCCCCTGTAGTATTCTTATATAATTAGACATAAATTATCTTGTCACTATTAGTCCATTACCAGACCTCTTACACGTAAATCATTAGACACACTAAGATGGCTGACTAACAACACGTGTCTCGTGGCTCTGTCTCTACTCACCTCGTACTAAATAACATAAGAACATTACATGGCGCAGTTGATAGGTTATTAATCATCAATATTGTAAAAAATCAAAGTCTTATTAGACAATAAACATCAAGTATTCGAGGAAAAGTCAAGTTTAATCACAATCATCAGAGTCACCAAGTTGAAATTCGAACACAACTAAACCTACATCGCCTCAGAAGTCACAAGCACACTACCACTACAATCAACTAGTTGGTATATTCCACAAGGACTAAATCTGCTTACTTCACTTTCAACTACCTTCATCAGCATAAGGATACTACAATAAATACTCAAGAATCAACTATAAAAATCATCTACAAACATTGGTTATGTTACATTTATGATTGAACAAAATTTTATTAGTACACTGCTTACCACAAGCCCACAATCAAAGCTAGCTGGTTTGTTATCATCTTACTACTTTTTCACATTATTTACAACCTTTATCAAGTTTGGTTTGCCACTATACTGCTACCGTTGCTATTCATAAGTCACTAGCATCGTAGTATTCAGAATTCCATTACTACAAACTCTGGTTATAGTTCAAACATTTTAAAAAACAAAACCAAAAATCATCTACAGACGTTGGTTATGTTACATTTATGATTGCACAAAATTTTATTAGTACACTGCTTACCACAAGCCCACAATCAAAACTAGCTGGTTTGTTATCATCTTACTAATATCTCACATTATTTACAACCTTTATCAAGTTTGGTTTGCCACTCTACTGCTACCGTTGCCATTCATAAGTCACTGGCATCGTAGTATTCAGCATTCCATTACTACAAACTCTGGTTATAGTTCAAATATTTTAAAAGGCAAAACAGAAATCATTATCGAGTAACTTGACCTTCATCTAGTCGTCACTACTTTACTTCAACGTATATTCAATGTAGTACTCCACTTCCACTAACTCGAGTCAACAACTGTAATATTCACCTCAAGTCAAGTCAGTATCATATCAACATGAATCAATATAAATCAAGTCGTATTGCAATATTAAAGTCAAGTCAGTACGATGCACTCTTCAGCAAGATTACACATGTATTACATCCATTGCTACTAGCGAAAATACAAACTATATAACATATTATAATAACATTACATATACTACTGTAACCTTGTATATTTGTAATCAATTCTTCCTCTCTTTCCCTTGGGGGGAGGAGGGGGAGATGTAGTATTCTTATATAATTAGACATAAATTATCTTGTCACTATTAGTCCATTACCAGACCTCTTACACGTAAATCATTAGACACACTAAGATGGCTGACTAACAACACGTGTCTCGTGGCTCTGTCTCTACTCACCTCGTACTAAATAACATAAGAACATTACACCCCCTAAGGAAGCTGTTTGGAAAAGTAATCACTTACAGAACCGATAGTAAGCTACAGCTAATCATCACATATAGGTAAGTATAATTATACTTTACTAGCAACAATTCTCCGGTGTTGCTGGGGGTAACTTAAGTAATTTTATAACGGAGTGTGTTATTAAATGTTTGTGTTAGCTAGTCAATATACAAGTGCATTCGAATATTTTTCTATCAGATACATAGCACGGAGATAAAGTATAAAAAATGTTTCAAAACTTTGCTGTGTCCTTGGAATTCGACAACCAGTAAAATTTGAAATTAAAATGAAAAGTCATACGAATAAGGTCAACCCATAAAATGTGAAATTCAAATTTCTACCTGGTTGACTAAGTGCCTTGATTATTTTGGCGTAGCTGTGTGGAACTGTGTGTGTACCAAATGTCACACTGTTGTCAATATGTTTATGTTGTTTAGGTGATTTGATTGGCTAGCTATTGCATGTGTTATCCTATTTATCGTAATTTTCATTGTAAATAAATGTTGTAATAACTTGTGCAATAAATGTCATTTTATAATTTAACTAAACATAGAAGAACTATATAATCAAAAATCAGTCCAGCTTAGTAGTTTTATCCCAAGCTCCGTGCCACCACAAATTGGCAATCAGAAATCGAAGTCTCTGTGAATTGCTTGTTAAGTCTATAATAATTTTAAATATGCAAATGTTACTTATTTGAATCGCTTTATTTTGGTTTTGGATGTTTGGAATATAATTAATTATAAATAATTTTTTATTTACTGACAGTATTCTAGAATTTTATAATCATGAAGCAAACTTGAAATGTGTCACGTTTGTCATAAATTTACCAGATGTACGTTTTTTCTTTGTTGAATTTTGTTTAGAAGCACACCTGAGCCGAGTTGCTCTGAAATATAAATCCATCATGTAAATTTTTCTTTGTCAAATTTTGTTTAGAAGCACCTGAGCCGAGTTGCTCTGAAATAAAAATCTATTGCTTGTATATAAATGTAACCACATACATTTGAAATACATTTATGCCTTCTTTAATGTGTAACTCATTAATTACATGGTGGCTTTAAAGCCAAGCGTAGAATTGTATTATGAAAATCCATTGCTACTGTAATAATCTGATCAGTATCTTCTTCTTTATTAATGTTTGAGACAAAAGTCAATGGCAACAGTTTTCCAATTTCATTATTTCTGAATGGGGTTTCTGCTAATACCTTTAGCCAATTACAAAAGAATAAATATTTAAATTGTATCTAATTTATGTAGGTGTTAAAATTTGATAGAGTTTGTAATTTACCAATATATTATGGAATTACAAATTATACAAGTTGATCTGGGCTTTGAAATATTTTTCAAGCGCGATATCACAAAAACTTTGTATCATGATGTAAAGAATTACAATTGAAGAATGATGAATTTAAATTATGTTGACTTTGCATTTTGCTTTACATCCGAATAGAGTAATCTACAAATATAGAAAATCATTGAAATCTTTTATTTATATGCGTAAATGAGGTAACAGAAAACAAAGCTCTCGAGGATTCTATTGATTTCGGATGGAGTTACAAATACTCTTCATTGATTCTCAGCCGCGAACACTGCAGATCAATTTCAATAGATGCGCCGCAGCTACTCTGGTACTTTGATAGTTTAATTAAAATTGACGATAACAGTTGATATTTTATTTTATTTTTAATTACAAAATCTGTGAGTACTTTATTATTCTGAACAAACAAACGTTGTAAAATTTACTTGAGACAATTAAAATGAGACAATTAAAATAAATATAAAATAGCTATAAAATGTGAATTTATCCGCTACTAACTATAATATGATACTCTTGATTTAGCCAAATCTCTTAGCAGAATTATCGCGAACCGATATTAAATAGCGAAGTTTTTGCTATAAACATTTAAATAAAAAGCAGAAAACACAACTGATAAAACCCCAATCGAGTGATTGCTCGAGTTTCGTTCTGGCCTGTTAGTTTTTCATTAATATACTCTGAAACAGGGCCATTATTCTTACTTAGTTGTTGTCCCCAAAAACAGGTGGCAGAAACATACTTGAATACAATTATTAAACGTCTCCTAGTGGAAATATGAAGTGCAACTACAGCTGTTGTATTATTTGTCGAGTAACTTAGAATTGGTCAATATTTTACTAATAACTAAATGCTAGCTAATTCTTTTTCCAGTGGTTAATTATGTAAATATAAAAATATTAATACGAGCTTTCAATAAATTGCAGTTGATTTCTATTCTTTGCTCATTCTTCTCTAATTACTACTTCTGTTCATACTATCTCATGTCAAAGTCAAGCATAAGAGATATCATTCTAAATTCAAAAACTGGCAGTATATATAAACAAGATAAAATTCCTGGTAGGCATGGGTGTTTTAAAACTTAAATTTTTTTATGGAAAATTTTTAAGCAAAGTAGTGATTTCAGATTTAGAAAATTCGATTGCGATTCGTCACGTTGATTTTTTGTTTTCCGTTGTCATGACATTCCCACATGCCAACTTTGATATATCTTTTGAAATTTCATTTCAGACATTCTATTTTGTGATATAATTGAATCAGTTATCGTGTTAGTTTGACCGTTTATCAGGCATAATTCAACTGATAGAAATTAGGCCACCGCAGGATTCAACCTTATACTTTTGAAATAACTGTTTCAAGGTAAGATCACGATTGAAAATTGAGATAAGTTTTATGTGTTTTCTATAGTCATAGTTAGATTTCAATGTTATTGTATATCTACAGCTACAGTACATTTCATGTTTAACTTTTAACTTACACTTATAAGGAAAAGCATGTGCCTGATATTGTAATTACATTGTAAATATATCATTGCAAATTTTCAAGTTGTAAAGTGCATAGAACAGCAATGAACTAAGTAATATATATATATAAGAACATATATATATGCCTTCTAGCGAGCATTCATTCAATGAAAGAGAGCTCTTTTGTAAATGCCTAGTTGATCTGACGAGCTCTCCTCAAAATGTGTGTAAAAATTTCCAGTAAATTACATAAATGGAGTTGATTAAAGGGCTACGACACACTTGCCGTGTTTGTATTCATATTTACTACACGACGAATGTTGGAAAACACGAATGATGTGTTGAAAGCACGAGCCGGATAAAATTGAGACGAATACAACAATTCACAGACCCGGATCACAGAACATGTATTCATGCCGCAATAATACATTATATATAAGTAATATTATAGTGATTAATTGATTGATGATCCAATCGCAGTGTTGTAATAAAGGACATCTTATTTTAGCAGAAACCGTAGCTGAATAATATGATACATTTACTACTCATTTGATATAATCTTTATCAAGCCACCCTGTAAATAGCTAATGATCTTATGTGGAACTTTACCAGTTGATATAATGAATGTTCACAACATTTATTATCCCACTTCGCTCAATCCCACTTATCTAACAATTGTTACTTGACTAATTTCAGCTTTCAGAATGATAAAGTTTCTAGACAGAGTCGTCCGTAACTGGTATTGGTTAGGAACGATTTCCTGCTTATCATATGCCTTTTGTGATTTGCTATCCGTCTCAAGACAAGGCTATTTTCCGTTGGAGTATTCCATCATTTCAACTGTGATTGTCCAGTCAAAGATAATCTGTTCGCTTCGCTGTGTTAAAAAAACATTATGTCAATTTACAAATGTTGAAGTATTGGGAGAAAATAAAGTAAAATGTACTTTTATCAATGCCAAAAAACTATGGATAGATGCCAATAATTCGGAGCAACATGGTACTACCTATGTGCAGGAAATTGTCCCTGAGGTAATACATTTTTTTATAATATGGAAGTTTATATGTAGAGATGTGAAACGATAAAGCTCCAAGCAGACACACCGACGTTAGAGCAACATTGTTCCAATGTCGGTTGGTTGGGGTTTGATTGGAATATCCAAGGGACCAACATTGCTCCAACCTTGTTTCCCCAACAGAAATCCGACGGTGCAGAAGAATGATTGGTTTATGTTGGATAACAACGAAGATCCCACGGTTTAGCTAAACAAGCTGTGCACGAACCAGTAAATGTGTTGAATCTGGCTTAGCCTGCATACCAACCCCGAGGTTTTTTCTGAAACCATAGGGTCTGTGAACTAATGTGTGATTATTAGTCCATCGAAATTAGCATCTATATACTATTGATAAATTATTCACACTCCGATTTACACTCTATCACAAAAGATCAAATGTGATAAAATCACAACTCTTCATCAATTACGTCATACTCATCAGCAACAATAATGATCTTAATGATAATACGACGTAATGCATAAATTATATTCCAAATTCATGGGAATTGGCTGGGCTAAAAGTCACGCCTTATCTAGCTCTCCCAAATACATTTGGAGCACTGATCAGGAATCAGACCCTGTTGTCCTCCACCGTTGAGGTACTGCGGTCCATTTGTATTTATAATAGGATACTATGGTGCAGTCTAGAAATCTTTTTCGTTCTGCACCTTTATCTTCATTTTTGGTTAGCCAATTAAATTATTGCTGAATGCAAATATTTGATATTTCAGTGGACTCAAAAACAAATATGTTGAACTGCTTATAAAACATAATTTGACTATAACAAACTTTGACAAACATTTTGCTTATGAAAAAGAAATTCAACATATACAAGAATGGGTCATTAGCCTGTCACCCATCAATTCGTAATAGAAACAGAAATCGTCTCAAATCGAAGTCTTTAAGTTGATTGGATCAGAGCTGCGATCTCGCAATCGAGTTCCCAATGGAGATAGCACATTGTGTCCTTCAGTGAAAAGACCCTCTCCGCCTAATCGTATTGCTGCAATTAACTCAAGAAACCTGAAGTGACCAATTCGTTATGTTAATTTAGATAATAGATTTACATATATTGCATCGTCTGCTGAATGTTATGGAGGTGATGGTGTAGGATTTATGTGTAATCCGTGTGTTGATGTTCGTTATGTTTGTGTAAAGTCTCATTCATCCCGTATTCTAGAATTTTCTGTTAAAATATGATCTTATCGGACATGTATTCTCTGTTTAGTCTCCCACTAATGTTAGTGCTGTTAGACAGATCGAGGCCTCCCCTTTCTATGCTCAGTTATATACAATCTTAGTTAATGTATGATCCCGTGATGCTATTATGCTGTGTGGTGATATTAATGCGTGTTACCGCCTTGTCATTAAATCCTGTAGAACGTAATTTAAATGATAATTCCCTTTATTTAATTGATTTTATTAATCTCTATGACCTTACTCCGTTGAATTCTGTGTATCGTTAACCTCTATCAATACGCGCTACTTTCTTTGGCCGGGAAGGCCGGAAAGAACGTCTTGATTATATTCCCACTAACTGTCCACGTTTATTTTATGATTGTGATACTATAGCATCATTTGCTATTCCATCTGATCATCGCCTTGTTTCCTCTTTAGTCCAGTCATTCTAAAAATTGACCAAGGTCAAGTTGTAACACAAACTTTTTTTATGGAATATAGGGTACAATTTTATGCTGAACAACCTATAGAAAATCGAAAAAAATCGAAATGGCGAAAGGTACTCAATTTTGTAGAAAATAGTTTCGATCAGCATGAAATCGGGGCTGTGCCATTTAGGACTAAAACCTGAGCGGTATTTCAAAAAATAAGAGATTGTACGCAATCAAGAAGAACATACTCAGTGACACAATATAATTACAGAAAAATAAAGCAAAATTGATCATTATAATAGAAAAAACTGCAACGAGGCTAGAAATTATATTTGGGAATTTACTGTATTTTTACTGTACTATCACCAATAACGCCAGCTAAAATGCGCAATAAAAGAGGCTAGGCATAAGGACACGCATTACTTTCTTGCAAATAGAGGCAAATCGATGTACGTAACGATTATATTAATTAACTACCAGGCAAATATTAAAATATTAAATTCCATTCAAATCGGCAAAATCAAAATAAATCATGTTTATATCAAGTAGACCATCCCGTACGAAATAAGGATGCGTCTAATCACCCTCAGTAGTATAATAGCTGCGGTCCAAGAGTCCAATACCAAGGACAGGAACATTCCTGACATCATAAAATCATATCTAGGCTGCATAGAATATGTATATATATAAATCAAGTAGACCATCTCATAGGCATTATAGTTATATCTAATCACCCTCAGTAGTATAATAGGTGTGGTCAAAGAGTCCATATCTTTCACCATCATAAATTTTTCTATGTTTATAAAGTAATATGTATGTATATGTATGTACTATCACTTTTACTGTACTGGTCTTTAACAAACAACTGAATCGTCAACACTTTTATTATCACATCATGCTGTCATATCAATATAATTCATTAAAAATATGCTTCAATTACTTTTAATTAATATAATAACATTGATTTTGACCAAATGGAAAGCCAATACAATAAGTTTTCTAAGGTTCAATCGTTTCTAAGGCCCTATTGAATTTTTACAAATTTTTGCTTTGAAGCCTTGATGATGCCTGTCATCATTCGTTTTCCCAAGCAATATAACACTGGGAGGACCATCGAACTGATAACATTCCATTGAGAATTATATCGTGAGAGAGTTCCTTCGTGTCAAATATCTTTGAGTACCAAGGAAAGTGTACCATTTCACCATTAAACCATAAAAAATCATACGCAAGCCTGAATGATATGGGAACGATGTCTACCATCTTGTTGTATTGTCTTTCGGTCAAAATTTAACAGTTTTCCAAAAACAGATCACGCTCAGCCTGTGCGCAGACGTTTTGTTGGAGGCATAATGGCGTTTTAGAAAGGGTTAATAATTTGCGACTTCAAATGCAAGTAAAGTAATGTACCGCCACTTCACTTTTTCTTGATTTTTAGTATGTTGTTAAGCGTTAAATTCTGTTGTAGAATCTGTAAAAAAATCTTGTGCTGCAATTTGTCCTGGGTTCCGTGTTTTTTCGATCTAGATTGACTGGACTACTTGCATTAAACAGCGCATCCGGCACTGCAAAGGAAAGGCGGGGTCTTCCCTTTGGTTGGAATGTCTTTCAGAGTTTTCAAAGGCGTTTAGCGACTGTCTTGAGAATGCTCTTGTAGGACAGCCCACAAAAGGTGATTTCTCAATCCTTTCCTCAGCCATCATCAAAGCAGCCGAGACCGCTTTGCTGCGGAGAAGAAGACAATGGTCACGCGTCGCTTGGAACAGTGACGCAATGATCACACAGGTCAAAAGATAGGAAATAAAAGTTGTTAAAAATCAATTTCGTGATTGTTTTCCTGCTACACGCAATATCAGACTTTTACACTCTATTGTTAATAAAAAAAAGCTCCGCTACGCAAAGACTCATGGTGAATAATATAATAATCAAAATAAACCAATTGAAATCAAATTCAATAGAATATCAACTCAATCAAATCATGATGCAAAGAAAAATCAAATCAAATCAAATTCAAAAAAATAAATCAATCCAATCGAATGATATAAAAATCAGATCAAATAAAGAAATCAACTTCAATCAAATAAAATGAAATAAATTATAACAATATCCAAATAATATAATAATATAAAGAAAATATATCCAAATAATAAATCAAATAAAGAAATAAAATAAAATTAGACGGCAGACCGATGGGATCGAACCCGAAGACCCCGCGTGCCTGATGCAGACGCACCACCACTAGACAATAGGAAGATAGAATAGAAGACGTGATTTTCACTACTTATAATATAGATGTGAGTTGTAAATGACGTGCAAAATTGTCTCTTCTTAAGATGATGTCGCAGCAGAATTAAAACATTTTAATAAACCAAATAAAACGATGACGACTGGCTTAGCAGTTTGATGTAATACATAACTTCAGAAAACAATACAAACAATAAATATATAATACTGTCTTGTCTAAGCCCTCAAACCAATGATGCATTGTCGGTTCAAAAGTTGTTATGGTCAAAACGCAACAAAAATTATCTTCGAAGTTTCACCTCAAATAGTGATATTACAGAACGATTAAAACCTTTCATTAACCATTTCAAATGACGAGAGGAAGAAAACAATCACGTGTGCTACCAATGAAGAGATAATCACGATGTAAAATAATCCAGGAGTATTAGAAAACATTTCATTTAATAATGCAATAGTAATCTCGCTAAGCTGCGAGTCCGCCATTATGGTGGATAACGGAAAAAATTATTTGTCAAATCCTGGAATTTGGAATAATCACACAGCATGCCCATTGTATTTTTAAAAGTAAAATGGTGTTTCTTGCGCAATCGTTTTTGTTCGACCTTTGTTAGCACGCAAAGCAGTATGTTGAACGTTATTTCAAAAGAACAATAGATTTAGTCAAAAATGAAATGAAATGAAATGAAATGAAATGAAATGAAATGAAATGAAATGAAATGAAATGAAATGAAATGAAATGAAATGAAATGAAATGAAATGAAATGAAATGAAATGAAATGAAATGAAATGAAATGAAATGAAATGAAATGAAATGAAATGAAATGAAATGAAATGAAATGAAATGAAATGAAATGAAATGAAATGAAATGAAATGAAATGAAATGAAATGAAATGAAATGAAATGAAATGAAATGAAATGAAATGAAATGAAATGAAATGAAATGAAATGAAATGAAATGAAATGAAATGAAATGAAATGAAATGAAATGAAATGAAATGAAATGAAATGAAATGAAATGAAATGAAATGAAATGAAATGAAATGAAATGAAATGAAATGAAATGAAATGAAATGAAATGAAATGAAATGAAATGAAATGAAATGAAATGAAATGAAATGAAATGAAATGAAATGAAATGAAATGAAATGAAATGAAATGAAATGAAATGAAATGAAATGAAATGAAATGAAATGAAATGAAATGAAATGAAATGAAATGAAATGAAATGAAATGAAATGAAATGAAATGAAATGAAATGAAATGAAATGAAATGAAATGAAATGAAATGAAATGAAATGAAATGAAATGAAATGAAATGAAATGAAATGAAATGAAATGAAATGAAATGAAATGAAATGAAATGAAATGAAATGAAATGAAATGAAATGAAATGAAATGAAATGAAATGAAATGAAATGAAATGAAATGAAATGAAATGAAATGAAATGAAATGAAATGAAATGAAATGAAATGAAATGAAATGAAATGAAATGAAATGAAATGAAATGAAATGAAATGAAATGAAATGAAATGAAATGAAATGAAATGAAATGAAATGAAATGAAATGAAATGAAATGAAATGAAATGAAATGAAATGAAATGAAATGAAATGAAATGAAATGAAAACGTTTCCACCATGACAGGATAGACTTAAAGTCACTTACGTAACCATGAGTCAACAATAGATATTGCTGTCACTCATAATGCCCTAATCGGGCGTAAATTATACGCTATAATTTAGCAAAAAAGACGGATAGTAACAGTAAAAAGCATTGTATAGCATGGAATGAGATAAGGCGTCATAAGAACCAATCCCATAAGCTCTTATTAGTTGAAATTCTTGATTCTGTCGAGGAAAACAGTGTGATTCGTAATTATTTTTATGATTTATATAATACTCCATCCTGCTACTATCGTTAAATAAATTGGCACCACCTCCTAATTTCTCCCCTACTGATACGTCCAATTGTAATACTTCTTCTTATGAGGCCCCTTACGTCTCCTGGACCAGATAGCAAACTTAGGAAATTGTTCCCTTCTGCCTTTTCTATTGCTTACCAACGTCAATTGTCTTTTATTAGGTTAGATCGAAAGATCAAAGACGTTTTCCCCTTAACCGCTGCATGGCATCCTTCACTGGCAACCAAAGGAGATGTTACAACGGGGCTATGGGAATGCATTATCTTTTCATAATGTTGAGTACCGTGAATTTTCTTATTTACAAGTTTCTTTGTCAGCTATGTCTGACCGTGATTTGTGGCGTTCTTTGTGTAGAAATATGTAAGGCATAGGAGGGACGGCACATTTATAATGTGACTGTCTATACTACTACTACTACTACCCATTAATTCCATTATTATGTTTATGATAATATGTCTAAAATTTTCTTCAGTATAAATAGTATCTAAAACAAAATGATCCTGCTGAAATTCTTTTATTTTTATATTTTTTTCCACCAGCCTTCATTAAGGATGCCACCACAAGCAATACATGGTATGTTATTTCATATTTCAATAATTAATTATAAGTAGATTCCATGAATTTTTGTATAAATTTGCATTAACAAAAACATTTCCTTGGTCAACCATTGATAGAATCAATAATAATAATATCAAATACTATCAATGAGCTGCACGCAAGAGATACTAGATTGGTACACATTGATAAATATTATCTCTATATTAATAGTATTGTCTGTTTGTAAATAAATTATTTCTATCTTTCTATTTCTAAATCAGTTTTATCATTGAAATACATCATATAAAAGTGAATATTTTGTCAAGCTAAAATAGATTCTTTGCTAAAGAAGTAAAATAATTGAATAAAACAATGTAACTGGATAAAAAGATGCGGTCCTCAACTGATAGTTAAAATCAATTAATGGAGTTAATGCCATCACTTGACATCTTAAGCAGGAAATAGAATTTCATCAAAATTTAGAATTGGAGAATCTAAAGATTGTCAATTAATGACATGAAAAAAGTAAGCCTTTATACATTGTTAATTACTAAGTTCCAAGGAACTCATATTGACTGCTGGAGATTTTGGAACTAATTTGAGGAGGGAATATAAAATATCATATTCAAAAGAACTGTACGAATCAAACATGAAGTTGATGATATAGTTCTGCCTTGTGGAAGTTATGCATGATTATGAAAGAGCAAAAGCATTATTTCAATCTAAATATGGTCAAACCAGTGAAGTGTTTAATATTTCTTTTTAGAAGATCATCAACTTGCATGTCGTTAATGTTACATATTCTCATTAAGTATTCTCATTCTGCTTTCTACGATAATCTGGTAAAAAGCATTCAATCATTCGAAGGAATGGCAAAGATAATCAAACTTAAAGTTTGTGCTGAAATCCCCCTGGAAAAACTATCAAACTTACAGCCCCGTCTGGTTCGGTTGTATGGTAACCATTTCGAGGTTATGCAAACGAGGGGCGACCTATATTTTACACCTTCATATCATTAAGTTAGCAACTCAGTGAAATTTAACTTTAAGATTGTCTACCCATCACAGTTATAGACATGATACATTTGCAGCAAACAGTTTTTCATTTGAGGGTGAAAACTTTCAATGCCAATACAATCTATATACAAATTTCATCAATATGAATATGCGCTTAAGTTGTAGGAATATTCAATACTTCAATACTATGATTTATTACTTGCAACTGACTTTTTAAATTGTTTTCAATAGTGTATTGCTCTATATTGTTATAGTTTATATCTGATCAATCAGAATTAGCTGCTTTGATATTTTTTAGAAATCTCTCTAATCGGGAAGGTTTGTAATCAAAGTACGACAGATTATAACTTAAGATGCTCAAGAGCGATTGACGGCAGAAATCAAGGGACTTATTCAATTCGTGATATCACTCACACTAGAAAACAAATGAATCCCTGGTGGCAAGTGGATATTGGGTTTCTCGTCACCATCGTCGAAGTTATTATTTACAACAGGGCTGATTGCTGTTCAGATCGTCTCCACAATTTCACAATTCAGCTGCAAGACTATTCAATGCCAGATCAGTCATCTTCTCAAATGTAAGTACATAATTTTTCATTATATTATTTGTCGAGATTGCTATTTCCTATTGTCGCCGAATGCAAATATTATATTTCTTACTACCTCTTATTCTGTAATTGTATTATGTCTGCAGTAATTCTATTGTTGTCTTTGCTAATGTTATATGCATGTATGATTTGATCGCGTGTTTGGATTAGGCATCAGAAATAAAGAAAGGATAGTAATAATTAGTAATAAAGTAGAAAAAAAAAATTTATTTAATGAATATACTAGTTTGTACTATCCTTGAGATAGTATTTTGAGTTAATATAGAAAATGATCATGAAGAAATGAGCTTATTTGATTAGAGTTATTGTAGCAGATTATGTAGGAAAAAGGATTCGTTTAAAATGGTGATGTGATTGGATGGATTATTAATTATTAATTCTTGAAAGACTAAAAACTTCACACCCTGTAAATCGGTCAGATGCGACAAAACGTTAAAAACTACCAGAGAAATACTTAAAAGAGGCGTAAGAGAATTAAATTACAGAGAAGAGGTTATGTAAAGAAGAAATGTATATATAGATGGCTTAATTGACGATTTAGCTGCAATTTTAAAAGACATTGACAGACAAGATAAGCTATACGTCAAATGAATAAATTATGAGAAGACACATTTAACATCAACATATTGTTCACTTTGTTTATCACCGATATTATTGATTGCCTTCATCGGGATTGTCGTATTAAAGCTATTTGCTGATTTTTGATTTTTTTTACGCAACATTTTACTCTGCCCGTGAATCTGATTCTAGTGAATCATTGGCATACCACTCTTGACAGTTTCTATTCCTTGTCAAAAGATTGGCAACTCCGAATTGCTTTTGAAAAATGCTATTCAATTTCATTTGGAAATACCAGTATTCCTCGTCTCGTTTTCTCAATGTCAGACCATCAATTAGACGATGTCAACCAAATTCGCCATCTTGGAATTATTCTAACATGAGATAGGAAAGCCTCTGTATATTGTGCAAGTTTAGTTTTAAATGCAATTGGCAATATCATATTTGATGTTTAAGTGCTTTGTATCTTCTAATATCAAGATATTAATGTTGGCATACCTTGCTTATGTTCGACCTATTTTAGAATCATATACTTCTATATTGTCACCTTATCTTGTCAAAGACGTTAAAAAATCGAAAGAGTGCAACAAAAATATACTCGACGTATTTGCAAGATTGGAAATATACGATATATAGACTACCATGACCGTTTAATTAAATCAAAATTAGAATCTCTTGAATAAAGAAGGATCAGATTTGATCTATATTTAGTTTACAAAGTTATAAATAACCTTGTAGATATCAATGAACTATTTACCTTCGATGTAAATAAATATAACATACGTGGGCAAATTCTAAAACTAAAAGGCATACAGGTCCATCTTAATGCTAGCAGTAGCATCAATAACTTATTCTGTTCACGAGTCATATCTTGGTGGAACGACCTACTAAACGAAATTGTAATTGCACCAACGTTGGCAACCTTCAAATCAAGATCAGATGCAATTGATTTATCAAAGCATTGTAAATACTGAATTTTCATTGCTTTTCAATTTATTTCATTTTTTCATTTCATTTTTTATTTGTAAAAAATAAACGATCATATGTATTTTTTACAGTCAAGCAAAGGGAAATTATATATTAAATATAATTTACACTGATGTGCAGCCTAATGAGAGTGCTTACAGTATCGAATGAGATGTAGTATCAGTACAGTAAAGTACAGTACAGTACAGTACAGTACAGTACAGTACAGTACAGTACAGTACAGTACAGTACAGTATAGTATCAGTACTGTATGAGATGTAGTATCGAACAGGTCCCTCTAACACCGCTGATGCCGACACCGTTGATGTCAGACGTGTTTTATTTATTTGAATTATTTTATTTCTATTGATATATATATATCCGCTTCATTTAAATTAAATATTAGTTCTATGGCAACTGATATTGATACAAATCAGTTTATCAACATGAATACATCTGTGGACTCGAATACTGGTGATACTTGTATTGAATTTATAAACTCAAACTCAGTCAAAATTATTATGCCACGGGAGTTAAGCTGGCTACCAACAACGGATGATGTCACTATCTTAAACGGACTTAATGTTCTTGTAAGTTACACTCATGAGAATGCAAAAAAGAGATTAGGTTCTATTGCGAAAAAGAATGACTTGCTTGCTCTCTGTATATATCTATTTGATTCCCTGCAATCATTGCATGTTGATCAGCAAACATTGAATTCTGAAAATATCGTGATGTCATCAATTTCGCAATCGCAGGACCCTCGTATCATGATTCCCGACACAAGCGACGTCACATATTGTATGTCACAGATAACACCTTATCAAAATAACAAAGACCCAGACGATCATCAACCGATAATGATTGACGGGGATAGCCCACAAACCAAACAAACGTTACTCAGGTCTGTTCTGATTACAAAACGGGGGTATGCACATTTGGTCTGAAAGGGAAGGAATGTAAATTCGATCACCCCAAGCATTGTCGGGGTTTCGCAACTAATGGTAATAAAAAAGGAGGCTGCAATAAAGGGAGCAAATGCCCATTATTTCATTTCCAAATATGCAAGACTTCCTATCAGCGACTTGAATCAATCAAATACAATGCCTCATCTTCAACTTAGCTCTGGGCCCACTTCTGAAACTGCCAATACAAATACGCGAAATTTTTTAGACTCAGGGCAATTGATGGCCCTAATCAACGATGCTGTCAGAAAATCTATACAAACTCTTGTCCTGATGATCCAGCAGTGTATTGACAAGAGGCTGTCAATCCCAGCTCAAACCGGTCCGCTCGATCAGAATCAAGCATCTCACCCCCCATTTCAGTACATTCCCCAATCTTATGTTCCAAGGCCGTTACTCCGTCAACAGTATTACCAACCCATGATTTAAACAGGGATGCAAGTAGCACATCTAATTATCATGCTTATCCTTATCTCATTGTATCGATTTTAATTCGCGGTCTTTGATGAATAAACTAGAGCCATTGCATGCACTTTTGGACTCCCAAATTTATGACATTATTTCTGTCACCTGGCTGTCTCCAACAGTCCTCGACCAATTACTTTTGCAAGAAGCTCCTTATTGTTTACTACGTAAAGATCGACCCTTGGGCACACATGGTGGTAGTGTAGCAATATTCTACAAAGACAATTTAAAAGTTATTTCTATTGATATTCCAAGTCTATTTGATTTTCTTGAATCGGTAGTTGCTGATATACTACTATCTGGTGCAAAGTATCGCTTTACCTGTATTTATCATTCTCCTTTATTTGCATCAGACAGAATAAAGTCTGATTTATTATGTTCTTTTGTTGTCTTTTGCACATCGTGCCAACACCTTGTATCATCAGTGGTGATTTCAATTATCCTCTTATCGACTGGACAATTCCATGGTTCAATGGATCAAGTAGCGATGGTCACTATCATTTTCTAGATGCTGTTACTAGAAATGGCCTATTTCAATTAGTAAATGAACCAACTCGAAACAACAATTATTGGACCTACTACTATCCAGAACTAATCCATCACATATCCTCAAAGTAAAAGTCGATGAACCCTTCACAATTCCCTGTGATCATTGTTCAATTATTTATAAGATTTCTCTAACTTCTCCACCCAGAGCCATCTATTTACAAGAGTTGGGACACTTCTGCCATTTTTGTATCTTTTTGCCTGGACCCGAGCACGTTTTTAACAGTGTGCATGTGCAGGAGAATGTTGTGTGTTTTTTCAGCCATATTGTATTGTATTTTTTCGCGCGTTTCACTTGAAATGATTGAGAACCTGTTTTCAAAAGAACAAAGATGGCATCCAAAAACCACGTGACTGGCATCTGTCCAATTGGAGACGATAGCGGCACATGAAAGCGTGTCCTAACTCTTGTAAATAGATGGCTCTGTTCTCCACCTACTCAGAGTATCAATTTTAAAACTGGTTACAATTTTCACAAAGCCGATTTTGAAAGTATGAATAAGTATCTCAAAAGAATCGATTGGCTCTATATTTATAATGATAGTCGAGGTAATGTTGAGAAATTTTGGAACTCGATCATGAATGTACTCGACATTTGCATATCTAAATTCGTTCCTGTTAAAAGAAATCAAAAAAATAAACATTTATATCCAAAGCACGTTAGGAACATAGCAAGACGAAAAAATGCAGCTTACAAATTATCTGAAAAGAATGATGAAAATAAATCTCTTTATGAAATTCTTAGTCGTCAATATAAGAAAGCTGTTCACAATTTCAATATCGAACGTGAAAACCAGTTATTAGCTGATCATTCATTTCATTCATTTTACTCTTTTGTTAACAGCAAGTTAAATGCTAAAAGATCAATTTCTGCAATTCTAAATGATCAAGATGAGCTTATTGCTGACGATACAACCAGGTCCACTTTATTCAATAACTATTTTTCAAGTGTATTCACCACTGATGATGGCATCATATCCCCGATTAGAAGAAAACAATATATACTTTTGTCGAATTTTGTTACCCTGATGTTGTCAAGCTATTGAAAAATCTTCCTTCCAAGACATCGGGTACACCTGATGGATACTGTGCGTTATTTTTAAAATCTATTGCCGATCAGATTGCAACTCCTTTCTGTTTACTATTTGAACTTTCTCTTCTCACGGGTGATCTTAAAAAAGTATGGATGACTGCACTCATCAACCCAATTTTCAATAAAGGCAAAGCTTCGAACAGAAAGAACTTTAGACCAATATCTCTCACTTGTATCGCTTGTAAAACAATGGAATCCATTATCGCTAAATCAATTCTTTCCTTTCTTCGAGATAATAATTTAATATCTAAAGATCAATATAGATTCTTATCGCGCAGATCAACCTTTTCCCAATTGATTATTACAATTAACGAATGATGCATTGCTATCAACAATCGTATGCAAATAGACTCTCTATATTGATTTTAGCAAAGCGTTTGATACAGTGTCACACCAAAAACTTCTTGCAAAACTGGAAGCCTATGGCATCAAGTTTGAATTATTGGCATGGATTGAATCGTTTCTTTCTGACCGATCACAGCAGGTTTCAATTGGCACTGCTCTATCACTGTCTCTCCCAGTCTCAAGTGGTGTTCCTCAAGGATCTGTGATAGGACCTTTGCTTTTCCTAGTATTTATCAATGATATAACAGATTGTTTAGAACCAGACTGTCACGTAAAGTTATTTGCCGATGATGCCAAGTTTTATTCATCTAGAAACAGTCAACACACACCAGCATTGCAACAAACATTAACTTCTTTTACAGCACGGGCTGATGGGTGGCAACTTCGTGTGGCATATAACAAATGCAGTACATTATCTACTGGTAACATCAATGGAATTCCATCCACACCTTACCACAAACTGATTTTGTTCGAGATATTGGCATTATTTGTGTGATCCAATTTTTTAATTTTCCAAACATTGTGCAAAGATAGTAGCAAAAGCTGAAAATCGATCGTATTTGCTTAAAAAATGTTTCTCCTCAAGCAATGCTACATTACTTGTCAAATCCTTCATTACATATATTCGTCCAATTCTTGAATCTGACACTCAAGTATGGAGTCCGTATTTATTAAAAGACATCAGATTAGTAAAAATAGTGCAAAGGACGCTTCACTAAAACCATATGCGGTCGCTGCTACATTACTTATGACAATTACAATGACAGACTTTGAAGTTATCATTAGAATCTTTAGAATTTCGTAGAGTCGAATTCGACTTATACATGGTTTATAAAATCATAAACAATTAATTGGATCTTCCTATGGACTCTCTTTTTTCATTTTACCCTCAAATTATAAAACAAGAGGACATTCACTAAGAATAAAACAACAACATATCAATCGAAATAACCAAACACTGAATTTATTTTGCAGTAGAGTAATTACTTGGTGGAATTCGCTCGATGAATTTGTTGTCCTATCACTATCATTTAATACTTTTAAACAGCGTCTAGATGCTGTGAATTTACAGCGATTTTGTAAATTTTAAATAGACTAAATGTCACTGTATTTATTATTTTATTGATAAATACCTTCGCATGCCTGCAAATATATATATTTTCCAAATGAATAAATAATAAAATATTTACAGTAGCTACTTAAGTCAAACTTATCCAATTTAAAACTAAAATTTCTAGGGAGGAAGAGGTCACAATGTCTTCCGATAATTGGTTCCATAAGGGAATTATACAATAAAAAAATGAACATGCAACGAATTGCATGGAATGTCCTCGCAGATTACTGATGTTTCGTTTTTTTAAAAAGTGATTAGGGAAGTCAATTAGATTATTAATAATTTATATATGATGCATAAATCATATTTAATCCTGCGAATTTCTAAGGATTCTAAATTAAATAAGGCTAAACGAAAGTGATAGCCATCAACTTTTAATTTTGCTCTGTAACACACAGATTTTGTGAAGCGTCTTTGAGCAGATTCAATAAGATCAATGTCTTTTTGTAAGTAAGGAATCCATAGTTGTGTGTCTTTTTCTAAGAGGGGTCGTACATACGTAGTATAAGCTTTGATTAATAATTGTGCATTGCGTGACGTAAAGCATTTCAGTAGAAGATACGATCTTGTTTTAGCATTAGCGGTGATAGATGAACAATGAGAAGAAAATTTTAGATCTGAAGTAACAATGAGGCCAAGGTCACGATTGAAGTTTAACTGTTTGCTTCAGTTTATTGCTGCCAAGAAAATAATCAACTTCATTAGCGTTGGTTGCACCAAAGGATATTGTGCTACATTTGTCATAAGCAATCTTCAGTTGCCAGCTTTCAGCCCATGTTTTAAACTTATCTAACGTAGTGGTGAGATCATTGACAGGGGAAGAATCTTTTCGAGCGATGAAAAACTTTGCATCGTCTGCAAACAGACGCTATTCACACAACCCATCCAAACAGCTCTCGATGTCGTTAATATAAAGTAAAAAGAGTAACGGTCCCAAAACATAACCCTGTGGGACACGACTGGAAACTGGGAGGGGACTTGAAATTTCATTAAAGACGATGACGCTTTGAGAACGGCCAGAAAGAAAGGATTTAATTCATTCAAACAGTTCATATTTTATGCCATAAGATTTTAATTTGGTTAAGAGTTTTGAATGTGTGACAGAATCAAATGTTCTAGAGAAGTCGATATACGCAACATCGTCACGTGAGCGCTCGTTTATGGACTCATGCCAATCATTTAACGTCTTTAACAGTTGACTGCAAGTAGAGAGCTTCCTCAGAAAGCCATACTGCCGATCTGATAAAAAATTGTTATCATATAAATAGATTAAACTCCTCACCCTTTGGTGGGGTTTTGGGATTGGTGCTTGGTTGGTGGGAGTTACTCATTCGTTCGTTAGGCAGCTAAGCTCGTGCTAACCTGTTTCCCCCACTCGAACCAAGCACCGTCACACTGATAATCAGTGGAAAAATTACAACTACCCTGTTGAATTAAAAGTTAATCTGTAGCTACTTAAAGTAAACTTGACAAACATGACCTATTGACTTATGGTGAGGGTGGGCTGGGAAGTATTAGCATCGCGACTATTACGTGAAAGTCGAGGCATAACTAAATAATAATTTCAATTGATTATCGTTCGTTCGTGTCTTACTTACTAGCAGGCTAGCACATGCAAGAATGATTACGCCCTACTATGTCACAAGACTTACCCTATGCCATGAACAAGAGATTGGCCATACAATGCCAGCTTTCGTACGAGGCAATTCCCGTGCATGCATTCCTTGCAGTATCTAACGCCACGCCTCCAAACAATGCAACAGCAAACTAGAAAAACTGTGTGGGCCGTACTGCGGACCCCAAAAGGCCTGGTGTTTAACTTCTACTAAATGATATGTAGTAACATTTAATAGTTCATCAACATTAATACTCCCCGTAATTTTGCAACAGATGCAGGTTAACGATATGGGTCTATAATTACAACGTTTAGATACGTCACCTTTCTTGAAAATTGGTGAAACCAAGGCTTGTTTCCAAACATCAGGCAAGATTCCAGTTTTCAATGACAATTCAAATAACATAGCTAAAGGTATAGTTAGTTCAGACGCTATTGTGGACAAGTAAGAATTAATAGAATTATAATCTGCTTTATAAAAATTTCGGCATTTCGTAGGTTTTGATTTAGATAATTGGTCAATACTGTAATTGCTGACAGCTAGATTAAATTCAATAGATTGGTGATCACAAGTAGATGTCAATGGTTTGGTGACGTCAGTGCAAAAAAATAGCATTGACCTGAGAAGAGAAAACAAGGTCGAGAATTTCATCATTTCTGGCCGGCAAATCAACAATTTGGAAGAGTCCATTTCGAACGATACCATCTTGAAACATTGCAGTGTTAGAAGATCCACAAGATTTAGGAATTTTCCAATCAACATAGGGAAAATTAAAGTCGCCAATATTAACAACTGGAAAAGCACTATCAGTGCTAATAATGTCAATAAATAAACAAAGTAAGTTCACTTCTTTGGAAGACAAAGCCGACGAAGGAGGGTTGTACAAACAAACTAAACGATATCCGATATCAAAGATGTGTAAATCAACAACAAAATATTCAAGAGCGTGAAAAGTAGAAGGGATATTTACAGTAGTAATTTTAAATCCTTTCGTATTAATAATGCAACTCCGTCCAACAGTTGAAGTAATTCTGTCTTTTCTAAGAAGTTTGTAATCACGTTGGGTAGTTAGTGAGTCTGGTACACTACTATTTAACCATGTCTCCGTAATAGCAATGAAATCATATAGCTCAGATGAAAGTACACAATCACAAATTTCCAATTTGTTTATCAATGAGCCTGCATTGAAATAGTAAAATTTAAAAAGACAATTATCTTTGTTTGCCTGTGACGATCATTGGGGAATATGATTAGTAATATCTTCAATTCCGTTTACTTCTTGATTGTCTACTCTAGTGTATAGTTTTGCGATTGTCAAATTTGAGACATCGCCTCTAGTGTTAGATTACAAAACGCTCACAGGGAGCAGCTTTTGAAATTTTTTCCTTCAAATCAACATACAAAGGATTCAAAATTTGCCTTTCATTGAATGTCAAGCACTGACGAATGTGTACACCTGGAAAATTTGTTGAATGTTTCATTTTCCTGACAGATCTCAACATCTCTGTCATTTTGAGATACCAACTGGATTTTGATTAGTTGGGGCTTTGCACCCGTTTCACCGGATTGCCTTCCAACTCTGGTAATTCCAGCTATTTGAACATTGGAACCACAGACAAAGGATACAATTTGATTGGCTTTTTGCTTTTCAAACTCCTCAGATGTAAAAGGGACTCCAGCTTTTATTAGCTGTCTCTTGTTATTATCAATGGCGACGGCTTCTTTGATGGCTTTGTTTATATCCACGCTAGCACCATCTGATGACGTTACTTCAGAATAAGATTTCTCAGTAACAGTGCTGCTAGAACTTGTATGCGAATTAAAACTTTTTGTAAAATCCTCTAATTTCTGTTCAAGGTTATCTAATCTAACAGATAAATTTTTTAATGAATCATAGCATAATGAGCAGGAAGTAGGGTATTTTGTAATACCTCAATTCCAAAAGCACTGCAATCTTTGCGAGTTGTTGAACATGTTTTGTGCCACCATTTATCACAGTGAACACACGGTAGAGCGTCTGAAGAATTCCCTGCAGTGTTTTTGACTCATGGTTACGTAAGTGACCTTGAGTCTATGCTGTCATGGTGGAAATGTTTTCATTCCATTTCATTTCATTTCATTTCATTTCATTTCATTTCATTTCATTTCATTTCATTTCATTTCATTTCATTTCATTTCATTTCATTTCATTTCATTTCATTTCATTTCATTTTTGACTAAATCTATTGTTCTTTTGAAATAACGTTCAACATACTGCTTTGCGTGCTAACAAAGGTCGAACAAAAACGATTGTGCAAGAAACACCATTTTATTGTTAAAAATACAATGGGCAAGCTGTGTGATGATTTTAAACTTTTAGCAGGATTTGACATAATTTTTTTTCCATTGCCCACCATGATGACCGACTCGCAGCTTAGCGAGATTACAATTGCATTATTAAATGAAATGTTTTCTAATACTCCTGGATTATTTTATATCGTTATTATCTCTTCATTGGTAGAACACATGATTGTTTTCTTCTACTCTTCATTTGAAATGGTTAATGAAAGGTTTTAATCGTTCTGTAACATCACTATTTGATGTGAAACTTCGAAGATAGTGTTTGTTGTGTTTTGACCATGAGAACTTTTAAACGGACAATTCATAATTTATTTGGGGGCTTAGACAAGACAGTATTATATATTTATTGTTTGTATTGTTTTCTGAAGTTATTTATTACATCAAACTGCTAAGCCAGTCGTCATGATTTTATTTTGTTTATTAAAATGTTTTAATTCTGCAGCCACATCAACCTGCGTAGGCCTGCCCCCCCCCACACCTCTTCAAATTTTGTCCAAAATATCATAAATACTTTGATCAGTGGTTGATCAATTGTGATCAAGTGTTTTTAAGACTGATCAAACAAAAGCGTTACAGTTATTAACGATTTTCTTGTGGGGGGCCAGGACTACGCCAGCCCCCCCCCCACCTCACCAAATTCGAAAATTTATATATCAAAAGTTTGATCACGCTGTCATAAGTACTGATCAGACATTTATATTGCTGATAAATTACGATCAACGAAATATTTGCGTTTTAGGCTCAATTTATAGCGTAGTCCTGGCCCCCAGCCCACTTAACCACGCCCAATTTCGAAAATTTTCATGTCAAAAGTTTGATAACGATGTGATCAGTCCTGATCAGGCTATAGCTAAACTGATCAATTGAAAATCAAAGAGATATTCACGTTCCACGGTACAAAATTACCGTAGTCCTGGCTCCCCACCCCCTTTAACCACGCCCAATTTTGAAATTTTTCATATCAAAAGTTTGATCACGATGTGATCAGTCCTGATCAGGCTATAGCTAAAATTATCAACTGAAGATGTAAGAGACATTCACGTTCCACGTTACAAATTTCACCGTAGTCTTGCCCCCCACCCCCTTAAGCCACGCCCAATTTTGAAAATTTTCATATCAAAATATTGATCACGATGTGATCACTCCTGATCAGGCATCGACTAAACTGATAAACATAAGGCCCAGAAGACATTCACGGTTTTCGTACTCAATTTTAAGCGTGATCCTAACCCCCAACTTTTTACCAAATCTCAATCAATTTTGAAAATTTTCAAAACATAAGTTTGATCACGGCTTGATCAGCGCAGAACACGCTAATATTTACCGACCAGTAAAAAATTTGATAGATTTCAAAAAAGCTTAAATGCTAAATCAGAAATGGGAAAAAAGTGGTAGAAATATATAATTTTTGCTTTTGATATGATGACTGTTGGGTAGACCAAAACTTTCTGACCGTAGATGATCTTCTTAGATTTTTACGTATTCATACTCCTTCAACTCCAAAATTGAGCTTAAACATAGATATCTACTAGATTTAATACCAAAGAAATGTTTTTTCTCGCTACGGTGAATGAACAATATTAAACAATGCAAATTAGCGAATACTTGGAAAAAAGCACATGTTTGATGTGTATGAGGTCTCGTCGCGTTATTATCTGCGTCATTCTCCCCTGTTTTGGATTTGAAAAACCCGGTTCAATATACGATATATAGACGGTAACCAGGAAAGTTTAGTATTGTCGTGAGCCTTTAACTTTTCATTGTTGTTTGCATTCGGTCATTTTTCTCGATTCACTATTCAAAAACCTAAAACGAAATCGTATCGCATATATATTCTGGCAATGAGAAATTTTGCTATGTGTTTTTAGAACATATCAAGGATCTGCTACGATTTATTCTTGCAATTTGATTGGTTAACGCCAATAACGCCATTTCACCATAGCCGAGCTTAACCCCGTCGATATCAAGAAATTTATGAAAATACCAAACAACCGATAATTATTTAAATATGGCATTATAAACTAGCAAGTAATAAAGAGTAAAAGCAAATATAGTGAATATTTGTAGAGTCATATACAATTTCATTGAGTGACTAGCTGTTTCATGCAGTTTCTCAGTTGTTCAAAATAAATCAAATGGCTTGCAGGAGAAACATCTGAGCCAGTAAACAAACATGTTTGAAGTGTATAGAAATATTTTGCAAAAAATTAACAATTCAAAAACAATTTGCCCAAATTTTACAGTATTGATGATTGTGAAAACATAAGATAACATAACTTCATTTCATTAATACATCCCCTCATCCTTTTATGGCCAGTTTTTGCAAGTTCCTAGATATATATGAGTATAAAAACTAAATTCCTGGCGTAGAAAGATATGCTTTTCATAAACTACCAAAACCATAACACAGGCTACACAAAATCAACCGCTAAAATTTCAAATAATTAAACCATTTCTCCAAATGAAGGTTAGCAACATTCTAAAAAGTTATCATAAATTCAATAATCTGCTCTTTTAAATAGGCAATTAGCAAACATTTAGTCAATAAATCTATCATTGTTTCATTTCTTTCTTCATGTTCACGGCTTTTTACGAAATTATTCAAATTATAGGTAAGAAACATTTTCTTTCCATTTTAAGTTTTCCAATTCAGTTTTCCATAATGAATAACACGCATAAAAAATAGAAAATATTGTTCAAAGATAAGAATCCATGACTATGTATATGTAAGAAAACGATGTTAAGCATCCATTCTTTTCTTTTAATATCAAAAAGAGAAATATAAATTTCTTGATATCAATTTTTCCTCGTAGCTTTTAGTTGAATTAAAAAAGGTAAGTGTACAGCTCTCGACTCAGCTTTCTTCCTGTGACGTCACGAAAATAGGAGAATTACATACTTGATCATGGATTGAAAGATCAGAAAATGCTCTGAAAAAACGTTCCCAACAGTCACAACTCGGGGCTGGCTATGTTCTAAACGAAATAGCTCATACTTTCCGTGAACTATGCTCTGATAGCACCACTCGAGTCACTTCAGGAGAAAACTCGAAGGCGAAAATTACTCGCCGAGGTGGCTCGTAATTTTCTGATGCCTTCTCGTTTTCTCCTTACGTGCCTCTCGTGGTGCCATCAGAGCATAGTTCACGGAAAGTATGAACTATTTGTTTTATAGCATTTTCCCATTAACTTACTCATGTTCGAAAATCAATATTCCCTTGTTGATACTATTCTATAAATCTCCTCAGTCGAGCGTGGAATTGACACAAGGCTCGATCGATGTTTGGGATACATACCGCTTAGTTAGGGAGAGAGACATGTTAATGCAATCAAATCTTGACAAAATTGCAGGTTTCAAACTCACACTCTTCACATTTACTTGTTTTTGCTAGACTGCTTTTACCCGAGTCTTGTAAGACTGTGTAGCGAATGTTTGTCGTAAGCAGTACAATTCAACTGAGGTTAAATATGAATTTATTTGCAACAGGTTAATGTGATGATTTTCATTTCTCGTTTTAGCTGTGTCAAAAACGTTCCTCATGTCTCCCAACGGATTGGCTACCATGAATGTGGATCTCCTATTATAGGGCGTTATTTAGTCATTCGGATTCAATCTACATCTGCCATCCTCTGTTTATCAGAAGTCAGATTGTTCGGTTATTGAATAGATTGCTATTAAATAACCAAATGATAACTTAATACATTAAGTCTGCTGTCAATTCACGTCTATTGGGCTATGGGAATCTATTATTGCTAATGTCACTCGCCATTTTTGTTTTTATATGCAAACGTATGCACTGCTGTATAAAAATATATTATACTGTACTATTAAATTGACCTGTTAATAAAATAATCCAATCTTTTGACTGATGTACAATTGTAGTACACTATATCTAAATTCGAAATTAAATTAAATATTCAACCACTCAAGGCTTCTTTCTTCCCTGTTAACAATTATAATTGTATTTTCAAGGAGTATTTTAATTGTTTTACCATAACAACTCTGTGTCACACAACACAAAAGAAAGTCAAGAGGAATTTGCAGGTCCAGAAGCAAAATACTTGACGATCTTGTCATTTTTTTTTCTATTATTAAGGCAATGGCTATGTTCAAAATGTAAAAAATCAAACGTTTCTCTTTTAAATAAACATTTTACAACCAGGAAGAATACAAGTGATACCATGGTTAAAATTTTTCATAAGCTATTGCAACTTATTATAAATAAATGTTTTCTTTACAAATATGAAATAACAACAAAATGAAATTCAATTCAGTTGTTTTGGCTGTTTCGAATGAACTGAAAGGCTCGCGTACTCAACGGGGTTTTCAATCGATCCAATTATGAATCCCTTTCAGGCAGAAGGGACATTTTGATGAGTGCTCAGTGAATGAAAGGTCACATGGCAAATCAACCAAGTTGTGATATTAACCATAGAGATCAAGGGTGATACTCGAGGGGGCTGGGAGCTCAGTCATCTAGAGGTTTATCAGCCCCGCTTTCAAGGAAAGAGTTTTCACTGTCAAAAGACTCTTGATCTTTGATCTATACTATATTTATACTGCTCTGCTTTTAGCATTGAACACTCAAATTGATGTTTTGCCCAACAATTACTATATTATTTTTAAAACCTATTTATTATGTAAATCCAGTAGAATAACCAACAAATTTTATCAACAGCCTCTCCGGTCAACATGTCAATATAGTAGTATTCTCACTTTTCCTTGTTATAGACTTTCAACCAATTCGAAAGACACCATTATGAAACAATTTATACAGTTGATTCACGGTCCAGTTGATCTGGGCTTTGAAATATTTTACAAGCGCGATATCACAAAAACTTTGTATCATGATGTAAAGAATTACAATTGAAGAATGATGAATTTAAATTATGTTGACTTTGCATTTGCTTTACATCCGAATAGAGTAATCTACAAATAAAGAAAATCACTGAAATCTTTTATTTATATGCGTAAATGAGGTAACAGAAAACAAAGCTCTCGAGGATTCTATTGATTTCGGATGGAGTTATAAATACTCTTCATTGATTCTCAGCCGCGAACACTGCAGATAGTACAGTCATTTTAAGCCAATATAAGCCTTAACCTCACACAAATTGCAACAGAAGCATTTTTTATCAATTCTAGGGTCACATTTTATGCTTAACAACATATTCAAAATGTTCCGAAATCGGAGTAGGCAAAATGCCTTAATTTCGCAATTTGATTTATGGCAATTCCAGTAGAAACATGAAAGCGAGGCTGTCCAGTTTCAGTGCAATCATGTGATTTAATTTGAAGGAATACCATCAGACGTTATAGCCCTGCATCATTTAGCTCATAAAATAAGCTTAAAATTTCTTTACTGTCACAATGTATCAAATTATCAAAACGAGGCTATGTATGAAGATTAAACAAATCGACATAGGAAAACTAGAAAAAGATATAAACAGTAAATGAAAAATGTTATTCATTATATTTTAACATTCTACTAGCAGTATAGATCATGTAAATACTTAATTTGTCTTATTTAGAAAATACAACCAGGTAATATACATTGTTCACAACGAACTATTTCAGGCAAATGCCTATAGGAATGTTCATGGTCGCAATTATTTTTGACAGAAATTGACTATTACGATTTGATGATAGGACTGCAGAAAAATAGCAGAATAAGATATGCAATAGAAACGTCAAATTAAACTAAACTAAAGAACTAATACCTTCATTAATCATCGACAGGAAATCAATGCAACTTCGTATATAGACTACAGTTACCCACTCGTTTATGTTACTAATTTAACCATGGAATGAAAATTGAACACAGGAACTTCATCTAAAGGTTATGCCCAAAATGTTAACTATATACTATACACATATACAATCGGACCTGTTATAACAGCCGTCTCTATACAGCGACCACCTGTCTGAAGTGGTCACTCTTGCAATGTTCTGAAATAGTATTTTCTATTGAATCGAAGATTGATGAGCTTGGCTGCAGTTTTAGTGAGTTACTCTTTTTCTAGTTCTTGGTTCGTCTGAGCAGATAAAGGAAACTTGTATAAAGCAAATAATTTGTGCCACTTTTGAAATTTGCAAAATTCCCCGACCATTAGCTCTTCATTCATTTTAATCAATAATGGTTAACATATTTTCGAAACTTCGAATACAAGTGAGTAAAACTGTAGCGTTCACAATATGTGTTTGGCAGCTCTTCATAATATCCCTGCGAAAAACAGTTCAGGAGTTAATGAACAGTCCATGAACAGTTCATGAACGTTAAATGGCCCAAAGTTTTTATGGATTGTTTATGAGCTGTCCGTGAAGGTTCATGAGCTGTTTTTGAATAGTTCATGAATTGTTCTAAGCCTTTGAACTACTGAACATTTTGCAGGGGATGTATCAAATCTGTTGTATAAAAATCTTCCGTGGAAAAATAGTTCATAAATGTTAAATGGCAAAGTTTCATGAACAATTTATAAGCAGTTCATGAACTGCTGAATTAATTTATAAATTGTATAATTTATAATAAATGAAAACTCGGGAACATTCAATAACAATGTTCATGAACTGTTCATGGACTATTCATACGAGTTCATTGACTATGGACCATTTTATCCATACAAGCTTCCTTTGTCTGCTCAGAGAAACCAAGGACTGAAAAAGAGGAAATCACCAAAACTACAGCCAAGCTCATCAATCTTTGATTTAATAGAAAATACTATTTCAAGACATTGCAAGAGTGACCACTTTAGACAGGTGGTCGCTGTATAGAGATGGCTGTTATAGCAGGTTTGATTGTATATGTGTATAGGATATAGTCAACATTTTGGGCATAACCTTTGGGTGAAGTTCCATGTTCAATTTTCATTCCATGGCTAAATTAGTAACATAAACGACTGGATAACTGTAGTCTATATACAAAGTTAATTGATTTCCTGTCAAGAAGTAAAAGGTATTAGTTCGTTGCTTTAATTTAATTTGACATTTCTATTGGATATCATTTCCTGCTGTTTTTCTTCAGGCCTATCATCAAATCGTAATGGTCAATTTCTGTCAAAAATAATTGCGACTATGATATCCCCATGCATTTGCCTAAAATTGTTCATTGTGAACAATGTATATTACCTAATTGTATTTTCTAAATAAGATAAATAAAGTATTTACATGATCTATACTGCTAGTGGAATGTTAAAATATAATGAATAATATTTTTCACTTACTGTGTATATGTTTTTCTAGTTTTTCTCTGTCGACTTGTTTAATCTTCATATATAGCCTCGTTTTGGTAATTTGATACGTGGTGACAGTAAAGAAATTTTAAGCACACTATATGTGCTAAATGATGCAAGGCTACTATTCCTGATATTTTCCTCTCAAATTAAATCACATGATTACACTAAAAAAGGACAGTCTCGCTTTCATGTTTCTACTGGGAATGCCATAAATCAAATTGCAAAATTAAGGCATTTTTCCTACTCTGATTTCGGAACATTTTGGATATGTTGTTAAGCATAAAATTTGACCCTAGAATTGATGAAAAATGCTTCTGTTGCAATTTTTGTGAGGTCATTGTTTATAATGACTGTACTAAGATCAATTTCAATAGATGCGCCGCAGCTACTCTGGTACTTTGATAGTTTAAATAAAATTGATTTTTATAACAGTTGATATTTTATTTTATTTTTAATTACAAAATCTGTGAGTATTTTATTATTCTGAACAAACAAACGTTGTAAAATTTACTTATGAGACAATTAAAATAAATATAAAATAGCTATAAAATGTGAATTTATCCGCTACTAACTATAATATGATACTCTTGATTTAGCCAAATCTCTTAGCAGAATTATCGCGAACCGATATTAAATAGCGAAGTTTTTGCTATAAACATTTAAATAAAATCAGAAAACACAACTGATAAAACCCCGATCGTGTGATTGCTCGAGTTTCGTTCTGGCCTGTTAGTTTTTCACTAATATACTCTGAAACAGGGCCATTATTCTTACTTAGTTGTTGTCCCCAAAAACAGGTGGCAGGAACATACTTTTATTAAACGTCTCCTAGTGGAAATACGAAGTGCGACTACAGCTGTTGTATTATATGTCGAGTAACTTAGAATTGGTCAATATTTTACTAATAACTAAATGCTAGCTAATTCTTTTTCCAGTGATTAATTATGTAAATATAAAAATATTAATACGAGCTTTCAATAAATTTCAGTTGATTTCTATTCTTTGCTCATTCTTCTCTAATTACTACTTCTGTTCATACTATCTCATGTCAAAGTCAAGCATAGAGATATTATTCTAAATTCAATCACTGGCAGAACATATAAACAAGATAAAATTCCGGGTAGGCATGGGTGTTTTAAAACTTAAATTTTCTATGGAAAATTTTTAAGCAATGTAGTGATTTCAGATTTAGAAAATTCGATTGCGATTCGTCACGTTGATTTTTTGTTTTCCGTTGTCATGACATTCCCACATGCCAACTATGATATATCGTAAATTTCAATTCAGACATTCTATTTTGTGATATAATTGAATCAGTTATCGTGTTAGTTTAACCGTTTATCAGGCATAATTCAACTGATAGAAATTAGGCCAACGCAGGATTCAACTTTATACTTCTTAAATAACTGTTTCAAGGTAAGATCACGATTGAAAATTGAGATAAGTTTTATGTGTTTTCTATAGTCATAGTTAGATTTCAATGTTATTGTATATCTACAGCTACAGTGCATTCATGTTTAACTTTTAACTTACACTTATAAGGAAAAGCATGTGCCTTATATTGTAATTACATTGTAAAATATATCATTGCAAATTTTCAAGTTGTAAAGCGCATAGAACAGCAATGAACTAAGTAATAATGTAAGAAGTATAAAAAGGGAATTCAAATTATATCACTAGGAATTAACCAGGATAACAATTAATCTCATGTATATATATAGTAAATATATTGCAATACTGAAAATGTAACAGTGTAACACCTGGGATATACAACACGCTATCGAGCGTGCTATATGCCTTCTAGCGCGCATTTATTCAATGAAAGAGAGCTCTTTTGTAAATGCCTAGTTGATCTGACGAGCTCTCCTCAAAATTTGTGTAAAAATTTCCAGTAAATTACATAAATGGAGTTGATTAAAGGGCTACGACAAACTTGCCGTGTTTGTATTCATATTTACTACACGACGAATGTTGGAAAACACGAATGATGTGTTGAAAGCACGAGCTGGATAAAATTGAGACGAATACAATAATTCACAGACCCGGATCACAGAATATGTATTCATGCCGCAATTATACATTATATATAAATAATATTATAGTGATTAATTGATTGTTGATCCAATCGCAGTGTTGTAGTGCTCAATGTCAGTAGATGACAGAACTGTAGAGAATTAAATAGAGTCAATGACTACACATTTTTTTCTATTACTCAGAGATTCGAGCTTTATGCGATCTTCTGAGAGAGAAAATATTAGATATATTATTTTTCTACTTTAGGAAAAATTTAAGTACACAAATAAACGTAGCTTTGATTTGTGTTTCGCTTCTGGTGGGAAACAGTTGAAGGACATCTTATTTTAGCAGAAACCATAGCTGAATAATATGATACATTTACTACTCATTTGATAATATTTATCAAGCCACCCTGTAAATAGCTATGATCTTATGTGGAACTTTACCAGTTCATATAATGAATGTTCACAACATTTATTATCCCACTTCGCTCAATCCCACTTATCTAACAATTATTACTTGACAAATTTCAGCTTTCAGAATGATAAAGTTTCTAGACAGAGTCATCCGTAACTGGTATTGGTTAGGAACGATTTCCTGCTTATCATATGCCTTTTGTGATTTGCTATCCGTCTCAAGACAAGGCTATTTTCCATTGGAGTATTCCATCATTTCAACTGTGATTGTCCAGTCAAAGATAATCTGTTCGCTTCGCTGTGTTAAAAAAACATTATGTCAATTTACAAATGTTGAAGTTTTGGGAGAAAATAAAGTTAAATGTACTTTTATCAATGCCAAAAAACTAAGGATAGGTACCAATAATTTGGAGCAACATGGTACTACCTATGTGCAAGAAATTGTTCCTGAGGTATTACATATTTTATAATATTTAAGTTTATATGTAGTGATGCGCAACGATAAAGCTCCAAGCAGACACACCGACGTTAGACCAAAATTGTTCCAATGTCGGTTGGTTGGTTGGGGCTTGATTGGAATTTCCAAGGGACTAACATTGCTCCAACCTTGTTTCCCCAACAGAAATCCGACGGTGCAGAAGAATGATTGGTTTATGTTGGATAACAGCGAGGATCCCATGGTTTAGCTAAACAAGCTGTACACGAACCAGTACATGTGCTGAATCTAGCTTAGCCTGCGTACCAACCCCGAGGTTTTTTCTGAAACTATAGGGTCTGTGAACTAATGTGTGATTATTAGTCCATCGAAAATAGCACCTATATACTATTGATAAATTATTCACACTCCGATTTACACTCTATCACAAAAGATCAATTGTCATAAAATCACAACTCTTCATCAATCACGTCATACTCATCAGCAACAATAATGATCTTAATGATAATACGACGTAATGCATAAATTATATTCCAAACTCATGGGAATTGGCTGGGCTAAAAGTCACGCCTTATCTAGCTCTCCCAAATACATTTTGAGCACTGATCAGGAATCAAACCCTGTTGTCCTCCATCGTTGAGGTACTGCGGTCCATTTGTATTTATAATAGGATACTATGGTGAAGTCTAGAAATCTTTTTCGTTCTGCACCTTTATCTTCATTTTTGGTTAGCCAATTAAATTGCTGAATGCAAATATTTGATATTTCAGTGGACTCAAAAACAAATCTGTGGAACTGCTTATAAAACATAATTTGACTATAAATAGTAAATCAAATATTTTGCTTATGAAAAAGAAATTCAACATATACAAGAATGGGTCATATTAGCCTGTTACCCATCAATTCGCATTAGAAACAGAAATCGTCTTAAGTTTGATTGGATCAGGGCTGTGATCTCGCAATCGAGTTCCCAATGGAGATAGCACATTGTGTCCTTCAGTGAAAAGACCCTCTCCGCCTAATCGTATTGCTGCAATTAACTCAAGAAACCTGAAGTGACCAATTCGTTATGTTAATTTAGATAACAAATTTACATATATTACATCGTCTGCTGAATGTTATGGAGGTGATGGTGTAGGATTTATGTGTAATCCGTGTGTTGATGTTCGTTATGTTTGTGTAAAGTCTCGTTCATCCCGTATTCTAGAATTGTCTGTTAAAATATGATCTTATCGGACATGTTTTTTCTGTTTAGTCTCCCACTGATGTTAGTGCTGTTAGACAGATCGAGGCCTCCCCTTTCTATGCTCAGTTATCTACAATCTTAGTCAATGTATGATCCCTTGATGCTATTATGCTGTGTGGTGATTTTAATGTGTGTTACCGCCTTGTCATTAAATCCTGTAGAACGTAATTTAAATGATAATTCCCTTTATTTAATTGATTTTATTAATCTCTATGACCTTACTCCGTTGAATTCTGTGTATCGTAAACCTCTGTCAATACGCGCTACTTTCTTTGACCGGGAAGGCCGGAAAGAACGTCTTGATTATATCTCACTAACTGTCCACGTTTATTTTATGATTGTGATACTATAGCATCATTTGCTATTCCATCTGATCATTGCCTTGTTTCCTCTTTAGTCCAGTCAATCTAAAATTTGACCAAGGTCAAATTGTAACACAAACTTTTTTTATGGAATATAGGGTAGAATTTTATGATGAACAACATATCAAAAATCGGGAAAAATCGAAATGGCGAAAGGTGCTCAATTTTGTATAAAATAGTTTCGGTCAGCATGAAATCGAGGCTGTGGCATTTAGGGCTAAAAGCTGAGCAGTATTTCAAAAAATAAGAGATTGTACGCAACCAAGAAGAATACACTCAGTGACATAATATAATTACAGAAATATAAAGCAAAAATGATCATTATAATAGAAAAAACTGCAACGAGGCTAAAAGTTATATTTGGGAATTTACTGTACTTTTACTGTACTATCACCAATAACACCAGAAAAAATGCGCAATAAAAGAGGCTAGGTATAAGAACACGCATTACTTTCTTTCATATAGAGGCAAATCGATGTACGTAACGATTATATTAATTAACTACCAGGCAAATATTAAAATATTAAATTGTATCCAAATCGGCAAAATCAAAATAAATCATGTTTAAATCAAGTAGACCATCCCGTACGAAATAAGGATGCGTCTAATCACCCTCAGTAGTATAATAGCTGCGGTCCAAGAGTCCAATACCAAGGACAGGAACATTCCTGACATCATAAAATCAAATCTAGGTTGGATAGAATGTCTATATAAATCAAGTAGATCATCCAATAGGCATCACATATTCATCTAATCCCCCTCAGTAGTACTCATAATAGATATGGTCCAAGAGTCCAATATCAAGAATAGGAACATTTCCGACATCATAAAATCATATCTAGGTTGCATAGAATATACATATAAATCAAGTAGACCATCCCATAGGCATTACAGGTACATCTAACCATTTTCAGTAAAATAATAGCTGAGGTCCAAGAGTCCAATACCAATAACAGGAACATCTCTGACATCATAAAATCATATCTAGGTTGAATAGAATATATATATATATATATATATATATATATATATATATATATATATATATATGTAAATCGAGTTGACCATCCCATATGCATCATAGATACATCTTATCACTTTCAATAATATAATAGATGTGGTCCAAGAGTGCAATATCAAGAACAGGAACATTTCTGACATCATAAAATCATATCTAGGCTGCATAGAATATATATATATATATATATAAATCAAGTACACCATCTCATAGGCATTATAGTTATATCTAATCACCCTCAGTAGTATAATAGGTGTCGTCCAAGAGTCCATATCTTTCACCATCATAAACTTTTCTATGTTTATAAAATAATATGTATGTATATGTATGTACTATCACTTTTACTATACTGGTCTTTAACAATAAACTGAATTGTCAACATTTTTATTATCACATCATGATGTCACATCAATATAATTCATTAAAAATATGTTTCAATTACTTTTAATTAAAATATTAACATTGATTTTGACCAAATGGAAAGCCAATACAATAAGTGTTCTAAGGCCCTATTGAATTTTTACAAATTTTTGCTTTGAAGCCTTGATGATGCCTGTCATCATTCGTTTTCCCCAGCAATATAACACTGGGAGGACCATCGAACTGATAACATTCCATTCAGAATTATATCGTGAGAGAGTTTCTTCGTGTCAAATATCTTTGAGTACCAAGGAAGGTGTACCATTTCGCCATAAAAAATCATACGCAAGCCTGAATGATATGGGAACGATGTCTACCATCTTGTTGTATTGTCTTTCGGTCAAAATTTAACAGTTTTCCGAAAACATGTCGCGCTCAGCCTGTTCGTAGACGTTTTGCTGGAGGCATAATGGCGTTTTAGAAAGGGTTAATAATTTGCGACTTCAAATGCAAATAAAGTAATGTACCGCCACTTCACTTTTTCTCGATTTTTAGTATGTTGTTAAGCGTTATTAAAATTCTGTTGTAGAATCTGTAAAAAATATTGTGCTGTAATTTGTCCTGGGTTCCGTGTTTTTTCGATCTAGATTGACTGGACTACTTGCATTAAACAACGCATCCGGCACCGCAAAGGAAAGGCGGGGTCATCCCTTTGGTTGGAATGTCTTTCAGAGTTTTCACAAGCGTTTAGCGACTGTCTTGAGAATGCTCTTGTAGGACAGCCCACAAAAGGTGATTTCTCAATCCTTTCCTCAGCCATCATCAGAGCAGCCGAGACCGCTTTGCCGCGGAGAAGAAGACAATGGTTACGCGTCACTTGGAACAGTGACGCAATGATCACACAGGTCACAAGATAGGAATTAAAAGTTGTTAAAAAGCAATTACGTGATTGTTTTCCTGCTATACACAATATCAGACTTTTACAATCTATTGTTAATCAAAAAACAATAGATCTTGCAGTCACTCATAACTCATAATGCCCTAATCAAGCGTAAATTATACGCTATAATTTTAGCAATAAAAACGGCTAGTAACAGTAATAAGCATTGTATAGCATGGAATGAGATAAGGCGTCATAAGAACCCATCCCATAAGCTCTTATTAGTTGAAGTTCTTGATTCTGTCGAGGCAAACAGTGTGATTCGTAATTATTTTTATGATTTATATAATACTCCATCCTGTCTACTATCGTTAAATAAATTGGCACCACCTCCTAATTTCTCCCCTCCTGATACGTCCAATTGTAATACTTCTTCTGTTACTAATGATGAATTATGCTCTATTCTATTTGCTATGAGGCCCCTTGCGTCTCCTGGACCAGATAGCAAACTTAGGAAATTGTTCCCTTCTGCCTTTTCTATTGCTTACCAACGTCAGATGCCTTTTAGTAGGTTAGATCGAAAGATCAAAGACGTTTTCCCCTTAACCGCTGCATGGCATCCTTCGTTGGCAAGCAAAGGAGATGTTACAACGGGGCTATGGGAATGTATTATCTTTTCATAATGTTGAGTACCGTGAATTTTCTTATCTACAAGTTTCTTTGTCAGCTATGTCTGACCGTAATTTGTGGCGTTCTTTGTGTAGCAAATATGTAAGGCGTAGGAGGGCCGGCACATTTGTAATGTGACTGTCTATACTACTGCTACTACTACCCATTAATTCCATTATTATGTTTATGATAATATGTCTAAAATATTCTTCAGTATAAACAGTATCTAAAACAAAATAATCCTGCTGAAATTCTTTTATTTTTATAATTTTTTTTCCACCAGCCTTCATTAAGGATGCCACTGCAGGCAATACATGGTATGTTATTTCATATTTTAATAATTAATTATAAGTAGATTCCATGAATTTTTGTATAAATTTGAATTAACAAAAACATTTCCTTGGTCAACCATTGATAGAATCAATAATAATAATATCAAATACTATCAATGAGCTGCACGCAAGAGATACTAGATTGGTACACATTGATAAATATTATCTCTATATTAATAGTATTGTCTGTTTGTAAATAAATTATTTCTATCTTTCTATTTCTAAATCAGTTTTATCATTGAAATACATCATATAAAAGTGAATATTTTGTCAAGCTAAAATAGAATCTTTGCTAAAGAAGTAAAATAATTATATAAAACAATGTAACTGGATAAAAAGATGCGGTCCTCAACTGATAGTTAAAATCAATTAATGGAGTTAATGCCATCACTTGACATCTTAAGCAGGAAATAGAATTTCATCAAAATTTAGAATTGGAGAATCTAAAGATTGTCAATTAATGACATGAAAAAAGTAAGCCTTTATACATTGTTAATTACTAAGTTCCAAGGAACTCATATTGACTGCTGGCGATTTTGGAACTAATTTGAGGAAGGATTAGAAAATATCATATTCAAAAGAACTGTACGAATCAAACATGAAGTTGATAATATAATTCTGCCTTGTGGAAGTTATGCATGGTTATGAAAGAGCAAAAGCATTATTTCAATCTAAATATGGTCAAACCAGTGAAGTGTTTAATATTACTTTTTAGAAGATCATCAACTTTCATGTCGTTAATGTTACATATTCTCACTAAGTATTCTCATTCTGCTTTCTACGATAATCTGGTAAAAAGCATTCAATCATTCGAAGGAATGAGAAAGATAATCGAACTTAAAGTTTGTGCTGGAATCCCCTAGGAAAAACTACCAAACTTACAGCCCCGTCTGGTTCGGTTGTATGGTAACCAGTTCGAGGTTATCCAAACGAGGGGCGACCTAGAATTCACACCTTCATATCTTTAATTATTATCCTGAGGATTGGCTGTAATGTTGTTTTTTAAGTTAGCAATTCAGTGAACTTTAACTTTAAGATTTTCTACCCATCAAGTTATAGACATGATACATTTGCAGCAAACAGTTTTTCATTAGAGGGTGCAAACTTTTCAATGTCACCTTTGACTAAACTATATACGTCGGTAAAAATAGTAGTAAGTGCAGCACCAATACAATCTATTTACAAATTTCATCAATATGAATATGCGCTTAAGTTGTAGGAATATTCAATACTTCAATACTATGAATTATTACATGCAGCTGACTTTTTAAATTGTTTTCCATAGTGTATTGCTCTTTATTGTTATAGTTTATATCTGATCAATCAGAATTAACTGATTTGATATTTTTAGAAATCTCTCTAATCGGGAAGGTTTGTCGTCAAAGTACGACAGAATTTAACTTAAGATGCTCAAGGGCGATTGACGGCAGAAGTCAAGGGACTCATTCAATTCGTGATATCAGTCACACTAGAAAACAAATGAATCCTTGGTGGCAAGTGGATATTGGTTTTCTCGTCACCATCGTCAAAGTTATTATTTACAACAGGGTTGATTGTTGTTCATATCGTCTCCACAATTTCACAATTCAGCTGCAAGACAATTCAATGCCAGATCAGTCATCTTCTCAAATGTAAGTACATAATTTTTCTTTACATTCGTTTGTCGAGATTGCTATTTCCTATTGTCGCCGAATTCAAATATTATATTTCTTACTACCTCTTATTCTGTAATTGTATTATGTCTGCTGTAATTCTATTGTTGTCTTTGCTAATGTTATATGCATGTATGATTTGATCGCATGTTTGGATTAGGCATCAGAAATAAAGATAGGATAGTAATAATTAGTAATAAAGTAGAAAAAAAAAATTTATTTAATGAATATACTAGTTTGTACTATCCTTGAGATAGTATTTTGAGTTAATATAGAAAATGATCATGAAGAAATGAGCTTATTTGATTAGAGTTATTGTAGCATATTATGTAGGAAAAAGGATTCGTTTAAAATTGTGATGTGATTGGATGGATAATTAATTATTAATTCTTGAAAGATTAAAAACTTCACGCCCTGTAAATCGGTCAGATGCGACAAAACGTTAAAAACTACCAGAGAAATACTTAAAAGAGGCGTAAGAGAATTAAAATACAGAGAAGAGGTTATGTAAAGAAGAAATGTATATATAGATGGCTTAATTTACGATTTAGCTGCAATTTCAAAAGACATTGACAGACAAGATAAGTCATTTGTCAAATACATAGATTATGAGAAGACACATTTAACATCAACATATTGTTCATTTTGTTTATCACCGATATTATAGATTGCTTTCATCTCTATTGTCGTATTAAGCTATTTGCTGATTTTTGATTTTTTTATGCAAAATTTTACTCTGCCCGTGAATCTGATTCTAAGTAATCATTGGCATACCACTCGTGACAGTTTCTATTCCTTTTCAAAAGATTGGCAACTACGAATTGCTTTTGAAAAATGCTATCCAATTTCATTTGGAAATACCAGTATTCCTCGTCTCGTTTTCTCAATGTCAGAACATCAATTAGACGATGTCAACCAAATTCACCATCTTTGGATTATTCTAACATGAGATATGAAAGCCTCTGTACATTGTGCAAGTTTAGCTTCAAAAGCATTTCAATATCATATTTGATGTTTAAATGCTTTGTATCTTCTAGTATCAAGATATTAATGTTGGCATACCTTGCTTATGTTCGACCTATTTTAGAATCATATACTTCTTTATTGTCACCTTATCTTGTCAAAGACGTTAAAAAATCGCAACAAAAATATACTCGACGTATTTGTAAGATTGAGAATATACGATATATAGACTACCATGACCGTTTAATTAAATCAAAATTAGGATCTCTTGAATAAAGAAGGATCAAATTTGATCTATATTTAGTTTGCAAAGTTATATAATAACCTTGTAGATATCGTTGAACTATTTACCTTCGAAGTAAATAAATATAACATACGTGGGCAAATTCTAAAACTGAAAGGCATGCAGGTCCATCCTAATGCTAGCAGTAGCATCAATAAATTATTCTGTTCACATGTCATTTCATGGTGGAACGACCTACTGAACGAAAGTGTAACATACACCAACGTTGGCAACCTTCAAATCAAGATTAGATGCAATTGATTTATCAAAGCATTGTAAATACTGAATTTTCAATTCAGTACTTATAACTATGTGTTTAAAAGTGCATATGACACGAAAAAAAATGCAATACAGATTCGGGTAGCTGAAGATAAATGATGAAGATAGGTGACAATCAGGCCCGGATAAATGGGGGGTCTCGTATGTCAATTGACAAACGTTCCTTTTCTCTCAATGACGTAATCATGACGTAGTCTGGTTTTCTGCATAATCATGTCTATGAAGTAGGGCCATTTTAATTGAATGATCATTGCAAACTTCATCGCTCCATATACTTATTCAGTTAAACAGCTTGCATCAATCAAATGATCTCAGTCCACTGTGATTGGGTAACGATCAGAGGCTTTAACAATTGACCTACTTTGATAACAATTGACATGATTTCTGTTTGGCACCTGATTGGTTAAAGATTGAAATTTTGATTCTCTTCGATAACAATTGACAAACTTTGTAACAATCGTGACATAGAAAATGTCAAACTGCAGATTGAGGCAAGTATTTGATTGGAAGAAACTCAAGCCTGTCCTTGCTTTACGCAATATGATTGGTTCTTAAACAATTGACAAACTACTTCAATCTTGGACATATTTGACAAAGAGATAATCTGAACAAGGGCACATGGAAATTCAAAAACAACGAGCGGTAAACTTACTTGTTTTGACACACGGTCATTTTGTTGGCGTGCAGTCAGGAGCCATGACTGCTGTTTTGAACACTTATTCAATTAGTATACAGTATATTCGAACATTTAAGCTATTATCTGAGCTTTGATACGTGGTGGAGGATTATCATAGAAGGACGTCAGACGGCGAACGTTATTTTATCTGCAGTTTTGGCCAAATCGTAAAATCGATTCAAGTTGTCATTTTCCCCTATATATGTCCTCGAGAATATGGAATTACCAATGCGACTGTTAACTTTGTGAAACAAAAATAATTTGTATCTCGCTATTCATTTACATTATTGGTTTGCCTTACAAATTTATCGCAGCTCAATGAATTGTTTACTTTGCTACACTTTTTTTCTCTGGATGCCTAATTATGAACTGATATCCAGATTTAGCAAACTCAAAACTGGGTAATCATTAATTAAGAAAGAGATGTTGGCTTCTTTCCTAGATTATGAGCCTACTGTATCAATACGAGATGAATATGATCACTGATCAAATGATCTCATGTACGTTTGTTTTGATTTTGATTTATTGGATTGTGGAGAACCGTAGAACTGATTCCAGCGGCAATTAGCTACGATTAGTAGTCAAAGATCAGAAGGATTATCAGTGCTGTTTGTTGATGATTAATTTAACAAGCTAAATATACTATTTAATAATGCTTTTAAATTTGATTGAACAACGTACATAACATATATTTACACTTTCGCCAAGATAGATTTCAGTTTGCACGCAGGCTAATATTGCCTTGATTTGGTAATTTAATGTAACGGTATCAAATTTAGAAATAGAAACAATAAAATATTCCCTTTTTATTAAACAAAATAAATGATGAAGGGAATTGCTGGTGCCGGGGGACTGTTAAATGACTATTTATTTCCTCTTCCAGGGCCATTGCAATAGGAGGGGTTTCGTCCCCTAATATGGGCGTGGCGATTTGATGACGTCATTTTGACAGGGGTATTCAAAATCCTGTATCCGGGCCTGGTGACAATAAGTTTTTAGTTTGAACACGTATTAGCGGAAATATATAATGTTGAATCTACCCTATCTACGATCATTCACTTTGATCATTTTCAATCCATTGAAAACGATGTTTTGCTTTTGAACAATCGTTTTTCGAATTCATGATATTGTTTTCGCTGGATTTGTTCAAATTTCGCTTAACGATGGGACAAAAGGACATCCATAAAATCACATGGCTGGCATCTGTGCAATTGGAGCAGAGAGCGTAGCATGAAAGAGTGTCCCAACTCTTTTAAATAGGTGGATCTCCTCTACTCAAAAACTCGCTTTCAACTAAAGTATTGATTCTGATGTATGTCAACACTGTAAAAATAATTGCTCAAATCCCCCCACTATATAACTGTATTAACCGCTCTTGTTTTTAGTATATTACTGTTTTGAAAGAAAGACGTCGCAGATAATATCTTTCTTGAGAAATTGAATTTCATTTAAATTTGTTATGATGTGATTATAAAAATTTCAAAGTTGAATGATATTTTTTAGCTAAGACGGTTATTGATCTCAGTCTTGATAAATATCGGCATAATAATCTTTTCAACCGATATTCACCTCGCCTCTATTCAATAACTCCTAACTATCTACGCAGAATATCCAGCGAAGAAAATCATGGTTACCTATACTCTTTATTTTAGCTGTGTAAGAGATGTTCCTCATTCATGTGCAAATGAACGATCGTTCATTTGTGCTGCCCCAATTGAAGGTCGCTATCTAGTGGTTTGGATTCGAGAACCATCTGCCAACTTATCTTTAGCAGAAGTAAAAGCATTTGTATATTGAAAGTTTGTTTGAAAAATGTATGATCTACTCACATTCGCATATAAATAAAACGGAAATTTCAAAAGTAATTATTGTAAACCGAATTCAAAGTATTTATTTGCATTGGACACTGCTATATATGTAATTAATAATGATTTTCATTGAGCCATGTTTGTATTCTTATTTACTAAATGAGAAAAAGTTGAGAGACACCAGTGAAGCGCTAAAAAATCACGAGCTGGGAGAGTCGAGATTGGATCAAGTCTAACTGAGCTTGTCCTAATTTGTAAATATTTATAACTTAAAAGATACACTCCGATATTCATTGATATCATATATAGTACCGTATCTTGATTGTACTAAATTGAGAAGTAATGCTGTAAGCACCAATTTGCGCTAAAATCAGTCTGATTAAGATATTGTAATACGCATGCGCTAATAATACTGAATTGCTATAGGCATAAGTGAGAATAAAAAGTAATCAGTTGGCTAATATCAGAAAAAAGAACAAGACGATAAATTTTAAATGGGAAACAATATTTAAGTTATTACACTACTAATTAGTATAATCTTACTTATTTAGCCTTTTAGTTTATTGCATAGCATATAACCATCTCTTTCATCTTTTATCTTATTTATATGCTTAAAACTATTCACATTAATTCAAATACAATACAAGTTTGTATCAAGGAAAGCATTTTATTAGCAATATCGTAACGAATTGTGTCTATTTACTGTGTCTATTATTTGTAGATAAATCTTTATGTTGACCCGATGTGAACTGGGCCTAGTGCCAGTCCATTTCCGTGTAAATAAAAGCTATGTGTAACGTAATAATAATTAGATGTATTGTAGGTGTCGTTGAGTAAGACAAGATATTAGTCTCACTTATATACTTCGTCCATTTTCTGTGTATAATAATGATAATAATTACATTAATTCATTAAATTAATTACATTATCTATTCACATTAATTCAAATACAATACAAGTTTGTATCAAGGAAAGCATTTTATTAGCAATATCGTAACGAATTGTGTCTATTTACTGTGTCTATTATTTGTAGATAAATCTTTATGTTGACCCGATGTGAACTGGGCCTAGTGCCAGTCCATTTCCGTGTAAATAAAAGCTATGTGTAACGTAATAATAATTAGATGTATTGTAGGTGTCGTTGAGTAAGACAAGATATTAGTCTCACTTATACTTGGTCCATTTTCTGTGTATTTATCTTCTTGAATAAGAACATCACAACCTCATCAGTGGGTGACACTCTCTATTGTAATATTGTCACGTGTTATTTACCAGCTATTGAATAGACCAATTCGGCTAAGAAATCACGTGACAAATTGCGGGTGTTTATACCACGTGACTCACGTAAAATATCAAGTGAACTATCACAAACCAGAGCAATTGGTAGGTTTATTTTTCTTCCTAATTAATCAAAATGAGCTCGAATGTTACTATTTGTTTATCTATAGCTAACTTTAAACGTTGAATTTTATGTTAAACCTGTTTTTATTGCTATGGGGGGAATTAACATACAGATAAATCGGTTACAAGAAAGGCAAACTGCAAGTGAATTCCTAATGACTTCTTACTAAAATCCAATTTCATTGAGACATAAAAACACATGTCAGCATCATATTTAATATCGCATAAGCCATAAATTTGACAGGAATTATACTATTTCAATGTTAGTTACAAACGAATTTGATTTCAAAAATTATACTGTTGAGTTCTTCACGGAAATTTCAGATTCAGTTGATGTAGCTTTTGACAAGAGTTATGACACTGTTAGCGTTTTGTACGGCAGCCCATATATTTCTGAAGCCAGATAGTACATTAAACTGTAGTCAGACTACAAGACTACAAGCTGTTTTTGAGTTTCATAGTTTTTTGTGAAGTTAAACTTTCTTAGTAGCATTTCTCGAAAGGGCCAGACGGCTTGTAATTTCTCAATAAGCCAGGGTCTGTTATAGACTTTGCATATTATCATAAAACGCATCATATACTATAGTTTTTACTAACTGTCCTGAATTATATTATTTTGGTGCTCATATAATAGTTCTTCCATTGCTCATATTTTGATCATCGTAGAAAGAAAACGAATAAGAAAACGGCCCCGAAATGTATAGCTTTCAAAGGAAATTTCTGTTTGAATTGTAACCTCACTGAACTACCCATTAACTTCGCTCTTTCCATCTAAAAAGTGTTACAAATGTGATTCTTCGCTTTCCATCCATAACTCCAGAATTTAAACGTAATAATATTCACAAAAAGTAATGTATTCACTGCTAAAAGTTGGTTGATCTGGCAGCAAAAATGTTACATCTTTTAATTCCTGTGATTTTTCTCCAGGAGAATAAATAAGACATTAAACACAAAAGCAACAATTTCGAGTAAGCAACTATGCACAGAAGTAATTTTGTATGTATGTATGTATGTATGTATGTAAGTATGTATGTATTTTGTAGCACAATGGCTAACAGGCAAATGAACAGAGGAGGATATTTTTAAGTGTATCTTCACTTACATATGACCTTTAAAAAAAACATTAAGGTTAAGAAAGCTATGGTATCAGAAGCAATTAACTGACAAAGGAATAGTTACAGAAGTGTGATAAATTAACGTGATTAACTTTGTATATGAATGTTTTTAAAGAATTAGACGATACAATTTCTTCAGGAAGAGAGTTCCATGGCTTGATTATTCTACTCGCAAATTAATGTTTGCAACAGTCAAAGTTAAATGATTCAGTTGGGTAAAGCGTCAGCGAATTTCCACGCAAGGACTCTTTAGAATGTTTAATAGTGAAAAAGTTTTCTAAACTTAGAAATTAAATAAATCCTCTAATAACACGAAGTTAGATCCATTTCATAAATGCAGAAACGTATATACGACTGCGTGCAATCATTCATTTGTTCGAATTGTAAACACCCACTAAAGACCATGTGACCACCCATTCGAAACTTAGACGAATTGGTCTATAGCAGCAGGTAAGTCAGGCAGTGGTGAAGCTCCTATCACTACCAACACCAAAACCATGAAAATGCCATGAAAATGTTGTGAAAACAACATGAAAATGTCAAAAGTGAAAAAGTTTGAAAACCATGGATACATCCACATTCACGATATTAAAATGTTAAAATGGCATGAAAACGCAATGAAATTTCACGATTTCATGTCAGTAGTGTATTCAGCCAGTAAAACTATCAATCATTAGCTAAAGTACATAACATAGAGAAGAAAACAAAGAAATAGCAGGATCAGATTGTGCAGCATCGACATAAAATAATATCAATATGTAAAGTTTCAAAGCGTCTTTTATTCAATAATAAATGTCCGTGTGGAGATTTAGTGTTTCTTGTAACTTTTTGCAAATATGTGAGACAGGTTTTATAGCCCCCCAAATTTGGAAACAGTTATAGTCCCGGTTATAGTATCAAAATTGAGATCACAATTTGCTAATAATTGGTCAGTGGTCATATGATTTGCTTACACAGTAGCTTTTCCTGGAATCAATATTTACCTATTTGGTAATATTGAAAACCGTCAAGCTGCTCCCTCCCCCATTTCGAAATATGCCTCTTTCTGGTAGCAAATTTGAGATCACAATTAGCTCATAATTGCTCAGCAGCTTTAAAATTTGCTCATTTGCTCATTTTAAAATTCTGTCTTATTTGGATTTATCTAGTTTCAAGGAATGCTGCTATTGTTTAGAATAGTAGTGACGAGCAGTCTGTAGGTGATTACGTCATATTTAGTTAAAGTGGTAATAAACCCCTAGACTATCTTTACATAGGTATAGTAGAACCCGACGTAAAAAATAATGGCGTAATTTTTTTTCGATCTGGAAATTATTTCTTGGTGGAAAAGGCCTTCAAAGTGGTGTTTTGACCCAAATGTCGCTGAGAAAAAAAGGGATTGGATCTAGCTTTATGACGACAAAGTCACAAGTCGTGCGGTTTATACTGCGGTTTGTCTAACAGACTTAGAGTGGGCTGATCACGCGACGCTATCTTCGAGGTGACCTATCTCCGAGAAGTCACACAAAAAAATTTCTGACAAGGCTGAGCCATGAACAAACATATAAACTTGCGAATTACGTAAAAAAGATGCAGTTTGTGATTTCAGGAGCAGAATAAAATCTATTGAAACGCTCAGTCGAAATAATTTCTCGTAGCGTCATTAAGCGCGATGGATCTGATATAGATTACGGATTAACACAAATGTTAGGCGGTGCGAGTGTTCCTTTGTAGTTCATACATATATTTTCACCCAATTCATGGTAAAAGATAATTAGTGCTATGATACATTGATTTGGTCAGAGGTATTTATATTTGAAAATAATGTACATTTTATTAGAATCATAAAGTATAAGTTAGTAGAAGTAGTTAAATTTTTAGTTTAAAACGTCTAAAATTGGTAGGGTAAATGACATTCGTAAAAATCAAACTAAAGTTATGACATGGAGAAGTTTTTTTATTATTATTATTATTATTATTTTTTAATTTAAAGGTTAAAACTGATAGTGTAGATACGATATATGAAAGCTAGATTTAGTTTCATCATAAAATAATAATAAAGCGGAAAATTTAAACCATGAAAGGTATGATACTCAATAGAGCTAATGTTGATCGTCACTTTTCTTAGCATATGACATATATGACAATATTCCAGGACAGTTTAAAATGTGAAGATAATGAGATGCGTTGGAGCCACACTCTTTGAATATACAACTTGATGATGGTTGATGGTATGATTTATCAAGGCAAAGTTTATGATGGAAACCATGAATTGACACGCGGGTGATGATATGACGATTTTGTTGACTTCTAAACTTCCACCAGGTGATGTTAGCCATTGATGAAAACAACGCGACTTTTCCAATCCAATTTTGGGTTTTGCGATATTGCTTTTTAACACTTCTATTTAATTCATTTGGACAAAATGGAAAACGACTTGACAGTAGCCTAGCTCCACAAGGCCCACTATTCCGCTACGTACCTGCGCTCATCTACGTACCTATACGCAGCAGCAGCAGGTCAAGTGAAGTACAGGGGCATGTGGCATAGGTCTAACTTGACAGTTGGTCTGTAAATGTTGGTGTCTGACAAAGTAGATGCAGAAGGGAGTTTGAAGACGATGATGGTAATCGCAGGGCTTTTTTCATAAATCTTGATTTAATACTGTTGATTTTGTTTATCTGGAGAGATTTGAAATGTGGAGCAATGATTTGAAAACCATAAAAGATAATTGGTGCAATTTTCATGTTGAATATTTCAAGTGCAACTTGAAAGGACAAAGAGGTAAAAATGGCAAGGATTTTTACTCAGGTAACCAATTGTTCAATAACCATAGAACTGTCTATGCTTTTCAATTCCCATTACTATGCCTATATTAGTGTTTGACAACCTGTATCAGACAAATTATTTTGATTGTTTTTGCAACTACGCAATGCTAGTAGAAGTCTAATTATACAGACCCTACAGTGCTCAATTTTCTTTTTTACAATGAAAAAAATTGTGAAATAACAGACATCATCAAATATTATTGAAAGTGCAAACTTAATTTGATTGTAGCCTATCCCAGGTAGAACAGTAACTGTTGATATTAAAGTTGAAAGCAAATCACTAACACAGAGTACCCTACTGTTTAACATATTATAAGATGCTCACACAGTTCATATTATATGTGCAGGCCTACATCAACCAACCTTGATATCTGAACATTGAAATAAATTGGTTTTAACAATGTAATCTAATTAGTTTGCTTTTCTGCTGGTGTTCTTTCAGATTCAGACCATAAACTTTTACAACAATCGTCAATCATTGGTGTGTGTCTTGGCTTTTTTGGAGATTCATAATGGTAAGTTTATCAAAGGATAAGATACTGAGAGAATTCCTGAATGGTAGCCTATGCATTACTAATATCTTTGTCTTATTGAATTTTATCAATTTGGAATTCCACTTAAATCTGTACATGCCTATTCAGATTAGGCATTCAGCTTTCATAACTTGGAATTTAGGGAGTGCTTTCTGCAGTCATTAAGTAGATTTTTTAGCATTTCTGCCCATTAAAAATTGAAAAAAACTTTTTTCCTAGTTAAGGTGGTTTGTGACAATAGCCCTGTTTTGACTATATAACCAGGGTCCGATAAAAGATTTCGCCTTCCGAGATCCAAGATTTTCGAAGTGAAATCTTCGGATTTTTCCCCGACATATACCTAAAGAGAAAATTGGTCTTCTATTGATTTCATTGCCAATGCTCCATCCAGTTTAGAAGCGTCAGTTACATTTAATGCTTGCTAAATTTGAAAGTGATGCTCTCTCATCAATTCGATCACTGGAACTGATCTTTAACATTGATGGTTTACCGCTTTTCAGAAGTTCGAAGTTATGTTTCTGGCCTATACTATGTTGTATATCAAATATTGAACCAAAAAAGGTATTTCCTGTGGTGATCACAGGCGGGGAAAGTAAGCCTACTAATTTGAAATTTTTGAGGGAAACTATATGCGAAATGAATTCCCTGCTCAAAGATGGTATTGAATACGATGGGAAAACGTTGGATGTAATACTAAAAGCCATAGTTTGTGATGCTCCTGCCCGTGCAATGCTGAAATGCATGAAACAATTTGGTGGCTATTTCGCTTGTGACAAATGTGATGTGGAAGGAGAGTATTTTAAAAATAAAGTAATATATAACAAATACACTTCAAACCGCAGCGATAAATCATTTCGCTCACAAGTAAATAAAGAACATCATACTGGTAAATCACCGTTCACAAAATTAAAAGAGATTGACATGATAAAAGTATTCCCAATAGATTACATGCATTCGGTTTGTCTTGGAACAATGAAACGGTTGTTAAAAATTTGGTTGAAAGGTGACCGAAAGTACCGAATGTCATCTGTTCACATGGCCATAGCAAACCAGAGGATATTATTCCTGAAATCAGCCGTTCCAAATGACTTTTCTAGGAAGCCTAGATCCCTCAATCATGTTTCTCATTGGAAGGCGACCGAATTTAGACTTTTCCTTCTTTATACAGGACGTTACATTTTGAAAGGTGTTATAAAAACCAAATATTATAATCATTTTATGTGTCTAAGTGTAGCAATATGTATTTTAGTAAGTCCTACGTTAATTGTTAAGCATTTAAGTTATGCACACAGGCTGTTACGCAGATTTGTGGAGAAAGGGAAGTGTCTATACGGCAAAGGGTTTCTGGTATACAATATCCATACTCTTGGTCATCTTGCACCTGAAGCTGCCACTCATGGCTGTTTGGATAGCTACGCTGCTTGGCTTTTCGAAAGCTACCTTGGTAAACTTAAAAGGAAAATAAAGCCAGGCAAGAACGTAGTTGTCCAGGCAGTCCATAGATGTATTGAAGAAGACCAAATTTCCTCTGTTTTCCTGCCAAAAAAGTTTATTATCAGTGTCAGAAAATCGAACAATATATATAGTCTCTCTAATGGTAAATTTTGTGAGGTTCTTCAAGTTATTAATAGTGGTGATCCACTCTCTAATTCAAAATTTTGTCTATGCAGAGTTTTTAATGACATACATGCCTTATTTGATAAACCCTGTGACTCACGGGTGCTAGGGTTTTGTAGAGCAAAATCAGATAGCGGGAACATTTATAAAGTAGATGTGACATCTTTCCGTCAAAAATGCATGATGTATGAAAAATGTGGATGGAAATACTTCCTTCCCTTGCTCCACAGTTTCATGTAAGTGTAGCATTATAAAAATGTATTACAATTACATTTCCTTACTGTAGACCTTGTAAAAAAAAATTCCCATAGAAATTGGAACTTTTTGTAACATTCTTATAGTTAAAGATAAATTAATGCAATGTATTTGATATTTAGAGTAAATTATGTTACACATGTTTATCTTACTTTGTTGTATTTGTATGCCTAATTAAAATAGTTAATGACAGTACAATATCTACTTTTCAAACTGTGACTGAAAGGTTATCACACAGATTTTCTCCAAAACTTTTTCACACAGATATACCAACAGTAACAAAATCTTTAATGTTTAGTCCATAGAACCAAGCAAGAATTTTGATTTTACGCAACGCTTCAAAACAGTGAAACCGACCAATCATATTGCAGGTGTTATAACGTGATGTTTTATTAAATATTTTCTGTCTCTCAGCGTATCATGTCTTATGTCTAAAAGATTTTTTGGCTGCAATTAATAATATTTGTGCATGTTATGGTTAGCCTGCTTGCCTTGCAACACATTTCTTTTAAACACATTTTTCATAAAAATAGACAACTAATATGCATAACAATTTCATTGTATTTCAGTTTTATGTCGTTGAGTTTAAAGAAGATAGGTCAATGGGAGTTGTTCCATCATCATGGGTTGACGAGTCACAAAATGATCAAGTTAGTATTAATTTTGAGAGTTACCACACACTTTCTATGTTTGCATTCATATTTACTACACAAGGATTGTCCAGTTAAAATTGGAGCGGTACAAAATCACAAATTTCCGAGGCGAGTAATTTTTAGCATCCCTATCCCCAAGTGTCTTCCAACTTTTTTGAGAGTGGTAAATATGAAACACAAACATATAGCAAGTGTGTGATAACCTTTTCTAAAATAAAACAATTTTGAAATTCTGTTTTCTTTCTTTGCAAAAGGTTGCGAGAATTTAAAATTTGCAATATTCACATTAAATTCAATTTAAATCCAATGTTTCCTGTCAATGTCATCAAATATGAACTCATTAAACATGTTTGGAACTGGTGATTCTGACACATATGTTTCTTTCCCTTATTCTACTTATAACCACACTATTTATTATCAGGGAGGAACTGTTATCAAAATTTGTATAACATATTCTAATTTATAGTAGACTACAATGTGGCTTCATCATTATGTTGTATGACTAGATAACTGCGTATTGGCCTTCAAAAAACCAACTTACAAGGGCCAAGAAACAATATTCACCTGACAAAGAAAAGTGGAAAAGTTACGTTGTTGATATAGTGCATTATAGAAGTGGTAAGTTGAAATTAGACTCAAAGTCCTCATGACACTAACAAGTAGGTAGGTAGCCCAATAAGTAATAAAATGTATCAAAAAGAATTTGCAATTTGGATGATCAGCTGTTATATTTTATTTTACATTCAGCTGAATTTCTTCAGATCAGAAGTTTTCACTTTTTAAATCAATCAGGCAACCCCATAAGTTTGGAGAATCTTTTTCTACCAAACCTATAGATTTAACTCAACGTAGCCTAGTTGTAGGAATTGATAAAATATACAGTACATTCTTCAGAGTTCTCTCGATATTCGCTCTATTGTCATCCAGATAATTTTTCTATTTTTTAATTTCTAATAAAGATGATTAACAAACATTTTTGATTTCCAGATGAGTTTGACATAGCCTATAAACGTATGAAAAAGTTAGAGGAAACATCCTCTAATTTAGATGTGTCCTTGTCAGACACAGAATTGTCTCGCAGTAAAAAGCGAAATGCCTCTACGCCAGTCAATGCCAGCAAACCTCAAGCTGCTGCTGGCCAAAGCACATCATCGGCTCCTGTCGTAGAGGCTACTTCAATCAGCAGACCTGCACCAGGTAAATGTTTCTAGTTTACATTAACTTTTCATTGATTTAGTTGTACATCAACAACAAGGTTTCAGTATTTGATGTTGTACATTTGATCTCTTATTTGTAAAACAACCAACCTATTTGTTTTTCTTTCATACATCTAAGCCAATACTTCACAATCCAAGAGGATGCCAACTCCTCCAAGGTTCGATGAGAATATTGCATCAGATTATGAAGCAAGCCTAGCAGGTAAAATAAAATTATGATTATGGTTATCAACTGTGTAATATGTTCGTTCTTAACTTGATTGTGATTTGACTTCTTCACATAACATAGGTGTGCCTAGTAATTATTACTTCTCCGATTGAACCTATACAGTGACACACATCCCTACTCTTTTTTACATGTTGGCATGGGTTGGAACCAGACCTGTATCATTTACAAAATATTAAGGACTAATTAGCATATTGCAATGGATAGCAAGTCTTCTGAAGTTCTGATAATGGTCCTGGTATTGACTATTTTATTATTCATCTGTTCATCTGATTTTTTATGTAGACGAAACCTTGGATTACAGCAGTTTTCAGCGCCAGGTTCTGATGAGCCATGAACTAATAAAAGAACAACTAGCAGCAATAAAGACACTGGTTGCTAGTATCGGTCATGTTTCATCGGAACCTGGCGTTGTTGAGATTGTTAATCTGGAACCATGCAACAGCGTTGAAGAGTTTTCAACATTAAATTCAAGATTGGAGGGACAGAGACAAAGGAAACAAGTGGTGTGTATTGCTGTATGAATTGACATCCTACTCTCTCTGTTTTCTTAAAGTTATCCTACCCATTCCATTTCTGTCACGAGTGAAGCCTAATTTGAATAGTTTAAAAAGGCTCTTTGACTGCATTACATTATTTTATGTTTAATAATAATAGTAATATAATAAGGATAGATTTATCTAATGACAAATAAAATAGTGCTTAAATGTCAGCATTTGGCACTTAGCAGAGAAGTAAATAATAATAATAGTGATTATGTTTTCATTTCTTTAAAATTATGTAAGTAAAATTTATTTTCGATAAGACATTCAGAAATTAGTTCTGATTTTTTGTTTAATAATGTTTCTTTTGAGCATATGATATGATGTGATATTTCTCCAGTTAGCATAAATGACACTTTTTGGAATGTCAATAATAATAATAATAATAATAGTAATAATAATAATAATAACAATAATAATAATAATAATAATAATAATAATAATAATAATAATAATAATAATAATAATAATAATAATAATAATAATAATAATAATAATAATAATAATAATAATAATAATAATAATAATAATAATAATAATAATAATAATAATAATAATAATAATAATAATAATAATAATAATAATAATAATGATAATGATAATAATAATAATAATAATAATAATAATAATAATAATAATAATAATAACTACATTTATATTGCCCTGTCTAATGTTTTTCCAAGAGCGCTTGACAATAATACTTAATAGCTGTGGATACTAACTAACGATTGTTTTCTCCTTTTCATTAGATTGACTACCTTGAAAAATTCAATTCAACTGATGTTGCAGGCAGTGTTCGAGCGATGATGCTTTGCCTCGGTAGGCCATGTGTATATGTTTTTATTCGATTGTGAATTATATACATTGGCCATGAGATTGAATGATCAATGTTGTGCTGTGATATTTTCTCAGTTGCTCTATGCAATTAAACGAAATTGGTAACTGCAAAAGTAATTGTTGATTGTCTGACAGTTCTGTATTGTAGAACAAATTTTCATCCACTGCCTTGTATTCTGACTAATATTTACCAATTTCATAGGTGGCTGACATGACCATTTTACTCAATATAGCTCTATATAAACATGTACAGTGCCATTTTTATGTCTACTCAATTCCATTAATTGATTATCCTACATTTTATTCTATATTGTCCATATATAAGATTGTCATATCATACTTAATTACACTTTCAGGATCGTACACGTTGTGGGTGAAGTGCAGCCTGAAGGGTCAACGGGGTGGGAAGCACGGTGTGCATAACACTAATGCATATAAAGCTGTAACAGGTAAATGATACTAATATAATTAGGCCTACGCAGACATAGCTTGCACAGTTTACATGTTACAGATAATACAAGCTGAAAACTTACTTGTGCTGGAGAGACAAAGACCATTTACATTACAATTGCTACATGTAAATTACTGTTCCAATTCCTCATTAAAAAATAAGTTATCTTCCAACGATAAGAGAATGTGAGCTCTTTCCCAACTTATTAAGGATTATAGCTGTATGTGACAGTACAATTATCTATTGTGCATCACAGTGGCTGGTCTGCGTTTGTTTAGTTTATGAATAGTTCAAAAATTTTTTTTCATCCCAGCGGCTGTTATGAGAAAACATAGAAAATCATCAATGAAAGACATCAACCTAGGGATGAGCGACTTTCTGAAGCATGCACCAGAAAGATTAAAGGTGTGTAAACATTATTTTTATTTTGATACTGTGTCTGTCTATTTTGTATGTATTTAATTTGGAAGCTTGGTGTTTGCTATCAAAAAATTTATCTAATCAGATCACTTTGCATTATTTCAATTCCAATTGTCTAAGGTCTAAATGGTACGGTAATTGATTTATCACTTTTTCTGTTACAAAATGGACTAGTAATCTGAAATTATTAAAAATAAAATAACGGAAAACTATAGTGTTTCATTTATTTGCAAAACAGAGTGCAGTAGAAAAAAAGTACAATCCGATCGGCTAAAACGGTTATCCTGTAAGCAGTCACTTAGCTGCATGTGACGGTCAACTCATGCTGTCCAGACTCTTTATTTTCTGATTGAAGTTAACATCCATTAAAAGAACACCTGTCTCTGTCTGCATTGGTAAAAAATAGTAATTATATTGAAAGTATTGACCGTTATATACAGGTTAATTATTGTGGTGCTCACTTATTACAATATAATCTAACCGATCATGGTTCAGCTCCCTCCCTCATAAAAATTAGTATAACCTTTTCAACCCCGTTGTTCGTACTATCGCCTATCGCAAAATTATTATTGGCGTACTGTTGATCATTATTTTATGGTTTCATTGTTAGGCAACATTGTTACGGACAGGGCAACCGCCACTTTCGCCGATATTTGACCCTGCATTTGACGTGAATTTTGGAGAGAACGGCACATCATCAGCAACTGAAGATAATGTCTAAATTTTTATAATCCTCCATTTAAATTTTAGATTTGTATTTTTTATTGTGTATTTTAATATATCATATATATCCAATTATTCATATTTTGCCTAGAAGCGAAACTCGCTCTTCATTCGTGATGATCTTTGCCAAGAAAATTGCTAAGTTTCCCTGCACGTAAATATTTCAAATATAAAAACATGTACATGTACTGATAGAATGTATCTAGCAATGGACTGAGCAGATGGGAAAATTTACTGACAAATATTTCCATGGATTCAAAAAAGTGTACATAGCTTCTATCCATTTTTAGGACGAGGAATAAATCATAAAACAATAAAATATTATATTTCAATCATTGAAAACATTTACTACAAAACACGTCTTTAGAACGTTATTGGGACTAACCAGTTTCGAGTGACCGGATGGGACCATTTACTGACAAGTAAGAAATTCGATGTATTTAGAAAAATGTTTATAACTTCTATCCATTTTTAAAACGAGGAATAAATCATAGAACAATGGAATATTATATTTCAATCATTGAAAACATTTACTACAAACACGTATTTATAACGTTATTGGGACTGACCAGTTTCGAGTGACCAGATGGAACCATTTACTGACAAGTAAAAAATTCGATGGATTTAGAAAAATGTTTATAACTTCTATCCATTTTTAAAACGAGGAATAAATCATAGAACAATGGAATATTATATTTCAATCATTGAAAACATTTACTACAAACACGTATTTATAACGTTATTGGGACTAACCAGTTTCGAGTGACCAGATGGGACCATTTACTGACAAGTAAAAATTTCGGTGGATTTAGAAAAATGTTTATAACTTCTATCCATTTTTAAAACGAGGAATAAATCATAAAACAATGGAATATTATATTTCAATCATTGATAACATTTACTACAAAACACGTCTTTATAACGTTATTGGGACTAACCAGTTTCGAGTGACCAGATGGGACCATTTACTGACAAGTAAAAATTTCGATGGATTTAGAAAAATGTTTATAACTTCTATCCATTTTCAAAACGAGGAATAAATCATAAAACAATGGAATATTATATTTCAATCATTGAAAACATTTACTACAAAACACGTCTTTATAACGTTATTGGGACTAACCAGTTTCGAGTGACCAGATGGGACCATTTACTGACAAGTAAAAATTTCGATGGATTTAGAAAAATGTTTATAACTTCTATCCATTTTTAAAACGAGGAATAAATCATAAAACAATGGAATATTATATTTCAATCATTGATAACATTTACTACAAAACACGTCTTTATAACGTTATTGGGACTAACCAGTTTCGAGTGACCAGATTGGACCATTTACTGACAAGTAAAAATTTCGATGGATTTAGAAAAATGTTTATAACTTCTATCCATTTTTAAAACGAGGAATAAATCATAAAACAATGGAATATTATATATCAATCATTGATAACATTTACTACAAAACACGTCTTTAGAACGTTATTGGGACTAACCAGTTTCGAATGACCAGATGGGACCATTTACTGACAAGTAAAAATTTCGATGGATTTAGAAAAATGTTTATAACTTCTATCCATTTTTAAAACGAGGAATAAATCATAAAACAATGGAATATTATATTTCAATCATTGATAACATTTACTACAAAACACGTCTTTAGAACGTTATTGGGACTAACCAGTTTCGAATGACCAGATGGGACCATTTACTGACAAGTAAAAATTTCGATGGATTTAGAAAAATGTTTATAACTTCTATCCATTTTTAAAACGAGGAATAAATCATAAAACAATGGAATATTATATTTCAATCATTGATAACATTTACTACAAAACACGTCTTTATAACGTTATTGGGACTGACCAGTTTCAAGTGACCAAATTGGACCATTTACTGACAAGTAAAAATTTCGACGGATTTAGAAAAGTGTTTTTAACTTCTATCCATTTTTAGAACGAGAAATAAATGAGGAAACAATGGAATACTATATTTCAATCATTGAAAACATTTACTACAAAACACGTCTTTATAACGTTATTGGGACTGACCAGTTTCGAGAGACCAAATGGAACGAATTTCTGACGATATAAAGACGAAATGTCAAATAATCTTTATATGGTTTTACAATGCAAGTGCATCCGTTTGTTTCATCTGCTTTCCATGAATTATAAGAATATCATCAACACCTGAAAGAAAAATTAGAGTCGTCTTTATCACGTTTTCCAATCGTCTTTCTGACTGACGAGATACGGCTGACCAGTCGAACCAATTTATGACAGGAAAAAGACGTCTTTTTTTGTCATAAAGACGTCATGTGTTTAGCGGGAGATGCCGTAATTTTATTGGTATTTAAATGCTTCTCAGGGAGACTTTTGAAACTTTTCCTTTTGGAAACCTCCTTGTATTAATTGTACTTTTTCGGATTTATTTAAGTATTATTAAAAACATTTTTCAATTATCATTCCAAAGTTTAAGTTTAAATTGATGTTTGTCTAGTAAAACTCAAACCATGTAATTTGGTGTAGATAGATATATTCAATATTCGATATACTCAATAGTCTAACAAAGTGTTCATCATTCATTCACCGAGCATTCAATTATTATAAAACCATTGGAAATTCTTCAGTATATTACACTGTAAAATTCTATAAAATATCGGGGAATAGTACAAACCTGATAGAGGGCTCGGACGTTCTTATTCAAGTTTACAGCCGTATACTAGAACTACAGTAATGCAGATTCTATAAGTTGTTTTGCGATATATCTTCATTGCATAAATTATTATCATAGAGATCTCTATCAACGTTATCAAATTAGGGTTTTGCAATGTGAAATCTCGTTCCTGATCATACATATACGCCACCAAATGTTTTTACCCGTCTAGTATTCATTCCTTTGGCTAGAAAGTAGAACATGTTAGCATCATGTCACAATCTGTAGCTATTAGGATGCGGTAATACAGTGCAGAAGCTACTTTGCACAAAATACCTTTCTACAGAGACGATAAATCAGATGGACAGATTTCGTTTCTGTGAAAAGAGGACTATAAAACCAACGGTTATGTTGTTCTTATAGCGTTTCCCATCATCATACATTATGATTTTTACCCTCAAAAGAATACTCCATACCATGTTCAATTCAGACATGCTTACAACAATAAATTCTACTTAGCTAGTTATTGTGGTCATCCGACACCAGAGAATCTTTTGTTATGAAGAGAATGTGTTAAATATGTGTGGGAATGATATGTCAGGTTGTCAACGCGCGCTACGAATGAAACATTTTCTGATTTCTATTTCCTTCAAATTCGTGAACTTTAAAATCATTAAATCATCTGGAATTTTGCTACTCTTGAGTTTATATGTTCTTCCTTTCCTCAGTTTTGTATGAGAGAAAAATAGATTGCCGTTACAGAGCTACGCCATCTCAAACGTAATATCGAGTGATTAATCCTAGCCTGCTCGCAGACTCACTGTAGTAGATAGTACTGTTTACCAAATTTACATTTTGACAGTGGAGTCTGCGAGCAGGCTAGATTAATCCGATCTAACGTCTATTAGACAAACCACATGACTTGTGACTTTGTCGTCATAAAGCTAGATCTAATCCCTTCTTTTCCTCAGCGACATTTGGGTCAAAACACCACTTTGAAGGCGTTTTCACCAAGAAATAACCGGTGGGTGTAAAATACCGACCCGCCGACTCGCCGACACACAGACCGGATTGATTTAATCTAGAATTTTCGGGTTGACATGACGAATACTTCACGGCGTTGTACAGAATATTTTGTATGAACTTTTGCTTCATATATACGATATTTATTTTATTTCTCCAGTAAATATGACCGATAAGTGTGATCAGCGTCATATTTAGTGACCCTTAAAGCATGAATAGGCACATGTCTGTCAGCTACAACCCATTTGCTGCTGAAGAGTACCTCGTTTTCAAGCTTTGTAATGTTGTTTATTATCAGTCCTCCGGTTATAGCTTGAAAAAAGCCGGTTTTTATGTTTTTCCACTTTAAATGTCTCTCATACTGAAACGGGCGATACAATTCATTTCATTTCTTAGTATTTCATAGTCAAACGTGTATCGAAGTGATTTAAAAAAACTAGATGAAAAAATATCAAGTCTATATTTAGAAACAGCCATTTAAGTTGACCTAGGTGTGATTTCACGTCTTTTCAGATTTTGAAAAAAGCCGGTTTTCTACTTTCTCGAATTTAACTATTTCTCATACTGAAACGGGTGATACAATTCATTTCATTTCTTAGTATTTCATAGTCAAACGTGTATCGAAGTGATTTAAAAAAACTAGATGAAAAAATATCAAGTCTATATTTAGAAACAGCCATTTAAGTTGACCTAGTTGTGATTTCACGTCTTTTTAGATTTTGAAAAAAGCCGGTTTTCTACTTTCTCGAATTTAACTATTTCTCATACTGAAACGGGCGATACAATTCACTTCATTTCTTAGTATGTCATAGTCAAACGTGTATCGAAGTGATTTAGAAAAACTAGATGAAAAAATTTCAAGTCTATATTTAGAAACAGCCATTTAAGTTGACCTAAGTGTGATTTCACGTCTTTTCAGATTTTGAAAAAAGCTGGTTTTCTACTTTCTAGACTTTAACTATTTCTCATACTAAAACGGGCGATACAATTCACTTCATTTCTCAGTATGTCACAGTAAAACGTGTATCGAAGTGATTTAAAAAAACTAGATGAAAAAATATCAAGTCTATATTTAGAAACAGCCATTTAAGTTGACCTAGGTGTGATTTCACGTCTTTTCAGATTTTGAAAAAAGCCGGTTTTCTACTTTCTCGAATTTAACTATTTCTCATACTGAAACGGGTGATACAATTCATTTCATTTCTTAGTATTTCATAGTCAAACGTGTATCGAAGTGATTTAAAAAAACTAGATGAAAAAATATCAAGTCTATATTTAGAAACAGCCATTTAAGTTGACCTAGTTGTGATTTCACGTCTTTTTAGATTTTGAAAAAAGCCGGTTTTCTACTTTCTCGAATTTAACTATTTCTCATACTGAAACGGGCGATACAATTCACTTCATTTCTTAGTATGTCATAGTCAAACGTGTATCGAAGTGATTTAGAAAAACTAGATGAAAAAATTTCAAGTCTATATTTAGAAACAGCCATTTAAGTTGACCTAAGTGTGATTTCACGTCTTTTCAGATTTTGAAAAAAGCTGGTTTTCTACTTTCTAGACTTTAACTATTTCTCATACTAAAACGGGCGATACAATTCACTTCATTTCTCAGTATGTCACAGTAAAACGTGTATCGAAGTGATTTAAAAAAACTAGATGAAAAAATATCAAGTCTATATTTAGAAACAGCCATTTAAGTTGACCTAGGTGTGATTAATTTCACGTCTTTTCAGATTTTGAAAAAAGCCGGTTTCCTACTTTCTCGACTTCAACTAATTCTCATACTAACACGGGCGATACAATTCACTTCATTTCTTAGTATGTCATAGTCAAACGTATATCGAAATGATTTAGAAAAAATAGATGAAAAAATATCAAGTCTATATATAGAAACAGCCATTTAAGTTGACCTAAGTGTGATTTCACGTCTTATCAAAGTGATTTAAAAAAACTAGATGAAAAAATATCAAGTCTATATTTAGAAACAGTCATTTAAATTGACCTAGTTGTGATTTGATTTAACAAAACTAGATGAAACAATATCAAGTCTATATTTAGAAACAGCCATTTAAGTTGACCTAGGTGTGATTTAACGTCTTTTCAGATTTTGAAAAAAGCCGGTTTTTTACTTTTTTCAACTTGTAGGTCCCTCAAATTAGGACGATGTGTGCCGATGACCTGATATCACTCTACATGGCTCTTACATGTGTATCGGATACAATTAAAAAGATTTTATGAGAACATATCTTGCATTTATTCAGATACCGCCAGTTAAGTTGATATTGGTGGTATGTTAGGGTTTTCAAAATGCCCATTTTTCAATAAAACGTCTTTCAAATGAGAACGAGGCTGGCAAATCGTTAGATACCAGTAGATATAGTTCTTAGATGTATATCAAATTTAAATAAAAGGTTCATGGTAGTACGCACAAAATGTTATCACACATACTTAGAGCCACTAGTACCATATCTTGCTTACTTCATTAAATTGTAAGTGTTGTTGATGTTTATTGTGCAATTTTGTGGGTGGCAGTAGTGATAGATATGTTGATAGATATATTGATTATCGTGATTATCTCGACCATTGAAAATACTTTGGCCTTTTTAAGGTCGAAAAAATTAATCAGAAGACAGCCACCGGACTGCCCTGATTTTGCCCTACCAATGAAGGAGTATAAAAGGGCAGATATTTCAAATGGATATACGTGGAGGTGCAGAAACCATAGAAACAGGAAGATTTCAATTCGTGATGGATCGTACTTCGCAAAGTCAAGACTAAAACTTGGGGAGCTCATTCATCTTATGCATTTATGGTCAATGAACATACCTATACATACGCAAGTGGAGTATTCAACTACAATTGAACGTTCACTGATACAATGGAACTCTTACATGCGGGACATTTGTTCCCATGAGCTTCTGACGAATCCTATCAATTTTTTTTGGGGGGGCTGACAGAACCGTGGAAATTGACGAGTCCCTCATGTCTAAACGGAAATACCATAGAGGACGATCAAGACGACTGGAATGGGTATTTGGTATGTATGAACGTGAACGGAAGATCGGTTTCTTTCAATATGTAACAGATCGTTCTGCACCGAGTCTGCTCCCAATCATAATGGCAAACATTGCTCCAGGTACCAAAATACATTCGGACGAATGGCGAGCTTACAACCAAATTAGCAATTTAAATGTATTACCACCTTTCACTCACGACACTGTAAACCACCACGTCAATTTCGTAGATCCGATCACAGGATGTCATACAAATAATGTGGAGTGCTTTTGGAAAAATGCTAAGCGCAAAAAAGTATACATGTCAGGTACAACTAAAGCTATGTTACCAGGTCATTTAGATGAGTTCATGTGGCGAGGAATCTATGGCAGAACGCATGCACTTGCATTCGAAAATGTCATACATCAATTTAAATACATCCCTAAAATCAACTGGTAATATAGCCCTATCGCCGGGCCTGGCTGGCATGTATCCTTTTTTGATCTCCATGCTATTTGTAGACAAATTTCTGTGGTTCGTGACATTGTTGTAATTCTTTCCCAGTTGAATTGTTGAGCTGAACAAATTGGAAGAATTAATTCGACGGAGAACATACCTATTAAAGAAAATTTATAAATCTTCAGCAGAAAGTTCTTGCAAAATATTCTGTACAACGCCGTGAAGTATTCGTCACGTCAACCCAGAAATTCTAGATTAAATCAATCTGGTCTGTGTGGTCGGCGAGTCGGCGGGTCGGTATTTTACACCCACCGAAGAAATAATTTCCAGATCGATAAAAAAGTTACGCTATTGTTTTTTCACGTCGGGTTCTACTACATATGTAAAGATAGTCTGGAGGTTTATTCCCACTTTAAATATAGCCTCAAACATAATGGTGATTTATAAGATAATTTAGTTAATTAATAGACGATATGTATCGGACTCACCGATTTAGTTTTAATTTTCGGACAATAGTGGTAAAAGAACATCAGTTCAGCATAAACAAATAAGAGACGTATTTAATTCAATAACTTCTAATTATAATAATCATAAAATCTTTAATGATAATTTCGATTAAATACTTTTTCTATTTCTCAACATTCTACATTTATCTAAAACAGTTTGATCTCCAAACACTACTGACCAGGAAAACAATTACTACATTTACTTTTATTAATTTTTATCAGAATCTTCTTGGTGATAATTTTGCTACAAAATAACAACACAACTAAATTTGCACAACGTTTCGACTGATTGACTTCAGCCATTCTCAAGTGAATGTTTTTTTATTATTAATTAAGATATATTTATACATAAAAATGTTTGCCCCTTGAGGGTAAAGTTACATCATGAAAAATATTTACAATTATATGAGATCTATATCAGTGACAACAGTAACTATGGTAACTAGCCTATAGATATGAAATGCATGCAGTTATTTGAAAACTTTGGCCCGGATGGAATCGCCCTGAACGTTTAATGTTGGTTTCAGTTCTTGAATTGCCAGCATTTCATTCACGAGACAATCGAATTTATTTTTGCACTTTTTTATTATTCTAAAATGTTTTTCAAATTGATCAGTAGCTATTCCGTGCTCTTGACGGACGTGTGTACCAAGGTTACTTTTGTTATGTTCATCTATGCGTTCATATAAGTGCCGGCATGTATAGCCAACATAGTCTGCTTCGCACAGACCACATTTAAAATGATATATGACGCATTGCTGGGTTAACAAATCTGGCTTCTCCTCACGGGTACGCAAGTCATCGTTGAGCTTCTTACTTTTAAAAATAGCATTAAACTTTACACTTATTTTACAATTTAAACGGTAAAGTTCTTTTCTTGTTTCATCACATGATTGTTGGTCTTTAAAAGGTAAAACTATACTAACATATTTTAAATTATCGTCTGGTAAAACTGGAGAATTAAAATCATTACTTAGCATTTTATTTAAAATAGAATTAAAAACACGGGGCGGATACTTAAGTTTACTAAAAATGTTAAAAGTACTTACATTCAATATTAAAATCAGCTTCAGAGGAACAAAGACGATGCGCTCTGTGAAGCATTGTCTTCAAAATACCGGTTTTATACCTTTGGTCTACATGACTCTGATAATGTAAAAGAAGTCCTTTGTTTGTTGTTTTCGATGTACACTTGTTGATATTTCTGTGCCGGTATTGGTCATTTTGATTCCAAGAAAAGGTAGATTTTTGTTTTCCTCTAACTCAATCGTGAAGTTTATTGACGAGTGTGCTGCATTCAGAATCGATAATAAGTTTTCTGCTTCTTTTCTATTATTGTTCTATTGTTGTTTTCTATTACTTTTATTAAACTACAAATATTATGTGCGCATGCGCTAAATCTAAGTAACGACGCGTCTTAAACTCACTAGTATTAATTCTATTAATAACTATTAAACTACATAATCATGTAAAGATCAAGCTGTCCAAAACACCCACCCCCAGCACCGGAACACCAGTCTCTGAGTGAGGAGCGACATTATTATTATTACTTGATTCTAACTGTTCTTTACTAGCAATAAGACATAACTTATGGATTGGTCTATCAAAAATTCCATTAAGTGTTTTGATTGTAACTCGTCGTACCTTCCCATCTTTTCCAGGATGTACTTTATTTTTTAAGGCCAAACGCCATAAACCACGTGGTAAGTTTGGATCTAATTCGATTCAGAAATCTCCTTCTGATAAATTACGCCTTTCTTTAAACCATTTCTTTCTGAACATCATTGTTGGAGGAATATGTTTTACCCATTGCTCCCAGAATGCTTGTACCCGTTTCTGTGTTGAATTGCTAAGCTCGCGAGGGTTTACTCTGCCTTCTGTTTTGGGTTGGAAGGTGCCGATATTACTATGACCAATTAATATGTCATTCGGTGTAATTGGAGGTGCGTCCCAAATATCGCTTGACGATGGATATAACGGGCGCGAATAACTAAATTCATTGCTTCGTACATAAAGGTGCGCCATTGTTCCTCAGTGTAATTTGAATGACCGCATATCATATTTAATGCATTTCTAATACTCTTAATAAGAGATTCTACAGCTCCATTTCTATGACTAGCTGTTGGGGTATTAAAATCCCACTTAAAATTAATAAGTTGCTCAGTACAATAATTAGCAATTTTCTCTTTGTTAGAATTTTTGATCATATCTCTTAGGTATGATTGAGCACCTATAAAGTTTGTGCCTTGATCAGAAAATATATAAGCCGGATTTCCTCGAATACACATAAATCTTCTTAACGCCATAATAAATGTATCGGTTGACATATCAGTACATACTTCAGCATGAACAGCTCTTGTTGTTAAACAGGTAAATAAACAACCGTAGGCTTCATCTAAAGTATTTCTTTTAATTTTAACTTTCAATGGACCAAAGAAATCACAATCAGTATTAATAAATGCCGGTGTAAATGTATCGATTCTTTCTGGTGGTAAATTACCCATAAGTTGACCTTCTAAATTTTGCCTCTTTCTGTTACAAATAATACATGCATGGTTAATAGACTTACATACATTTGCAATACCAATGATATAATATTTTCTTCTGCTTTCATCTGTTAACCTTTTACTACCTGGATGTAATAATTTCAGATGTAAATTTCTAATCATAAGTTTAGTAATTTTATGATCTTTAGATAAAATAACAGGGTATCTTTGTTCGTATGGTAACTTGTCAGCACATTCCACTCTACCATTTGCTCTCCATACATTATTATCATCTTTGAAAGGTGATACATTTTGATATTGTTTATCATTAAAATTAATTTGCTCTTGTGATAATTTAAACAATGTTTGCTCTGCTAAGATAATTTCTTGAGGTGATAATAGACATGTTACAATGTCTTTTCTTGTTCCTTTACAATTATTAATAAATCTTTTCCAAATTGCAACAATTCTTTTCATCTTGTTAAATGTTGAAATACTCAAGAGATTAGTAACAATGTCATTTGTTACATTGTTTACAGAGTTAATAATAATCTTACTTTTCTTCTCTGATTCAATTTCGTTTTGATACTGATGCTTTTCTGTTGATGGTTCTACTTCAGGCCATTGATCTTCATTACAATAGAGAAACTGTGGGCCTTTGTACCAATCTTCCAACTGTTCTTTTGTGATTCCTTTTGTTAGAGCATCACTTGGGTTGAGTCCAGAAGGAACATAGCGCCATAGGGCAGGATCGCATGCTTCTTGAATTTCTGCAATACGAGTTCCTACGAATGGTTTGAAGTCGCGTGGGTTACTATGTATCCAATTCATTGCAGTAGTTAAATCACACCATCATATCTTGCTTGATAGTTCTGTGTTCAGTGCATTTTCAACTGTATTCATAAGACGAGTTAATATTTGACATCCCATTAATTCAATTCTTGGAATAGTTTTTCGTTTTAATGGTGTCACAAATGCTTTACCTGCTACAAAACGACATTCATAACTATCATCAATAAGTTTCCAGCATAGAAATACACAACATCCATAGGCTTGCTCGCCACCATCTGAAAATCCATGTAATTGAGGTGAACCAATAGCGTTAGTAGGTTTTAGACTACGATCTATTTGACAATTCATTACTGTATTAAGACTATCAATTAAATTAGTCCAAAATGGATGTTCATCAGCTGGTAAAATTGTATCCCATTCTAAACCTCTAGTCCATAAATTTTGCATTTGAATCTTATGTTGTATAGTAAAGGGAGACAATAATCCAATAGGGTCCCATACTTTTGCAATGCAGCTAAGTATTGCTCTCTTTGTTACAGTTTGTAGTTTGATTACCTCTCTAATTTTTAATTGAAATGTGTCGTCATGTTTGTACCAACAATGACCTAGAATTTCACACATTTCCTTCCCTGTTTTATCCGATAATCTACTGTTAGAATTCCATGCTTTTATTTTAAATTGACCTTTTCCTAAGACAATGTCTAAATCACGTGTAACTGTTTCAGCTTGTTCTTCTGACTTAACTGAATGTCCAATATCATCAACATAAATTCTATTATTTAATACAAATGCAGCTTTTTGATATTCAATTTTATTTTCCATAGCTAATAATTTTATTGCCCAGCCTGCTAGACATGAGGTGAGGCTTTCATCAAGAACGGACGTGTTTCGGCACGCAGTTTCTGTTTGAAGTTTTATTGGCCTTTACGCGCACTTTTATTAGTTGCTGCGGTAGCCAGAAAATTACCATCATTCCACCTCCCCAATTAAAACTTAAGCCAAGGTTTTGTCGACGAGGTTTCCGTTCTCAGAAAGCACTTGCTGCAAGAAGAAAGCGTAACTCCGAACATCGTAATAGAAACAGAAATCGTCACAAACCGAAAGCTTCAAGTTTTATTGGATCAGAACTGCGATCTCGCAATCGAGTTCCAAATGGAGATAGCACATTATCTCCTTCAGCGAAAAGACCCTCTACGCCTAATCGTATTGCTACGTTCAACTCCAGAACCCTGAAGTGTCCGTGGCGACAAAAAGAGTTAGCTACACTCACACGTAAGTTAAATTTTTTGTTTGTTGCTGTTCAGGAACATCGTATTATCCACGATGAACCTATTCGTTATGTTGATTTAGATAATAAATGTACATTTATTACATCGTCTGCTGAATGTTATGGTGTTGGTGGTGTAGGTTTTATGTGTAATCCGTGTGTTGATGTTCGTTATGTTCGTGTAAAGTCTCATTCATCCCGTATTTTAGAATTGTCTGTTAAATTATTTGATCGTATCGTACATGTTTTCTCTGTTTACTCTCCCACTGCTGTCAGACAGATCGAGGCCTCCCTTTTCTATGCTCAGTTATCTTCAATCTTAGTTAAAAAACCATCCCGTGATGCTATTATGTTGTGTGGTGATTTTAATGCGTGTTACCCCTTGTCATTAAACCCTGTAGGACGTAATTTAAATGATAATTCCCCTTATTTAATTGATCTTATTAATATCTATGACCTTACTCCGTTAAATTCTTTGTATCGTAAACCTCTGTCAAGACGTGCTACTTTCTCTGGTCCGAAAGGCCGGAAAGAACGTCTTGATTATATTCTCACTAATTGTCCACGTTTATTTTACGATTGAGATACTATAGCACCATTTGCTATTCCATCTGATCATCGCCTTGTTTTCTCATGCATAAAACAACGCATCCGGTACTGCAAAGGAAAGGCGGGGTCATCCCTTTGTTGGGAAAGTCTGGCAGAGTTTTCACAAGCGTTTAACGACTGTCTTGAGAATTCTCTTGTTGGACAACCCACAAGAGGTGATTTCTCCATTCTTTCCTCAGCCATCATCAAAGCAGCCGAGACCGTTTTGCCGCGGAAGAAAAGACAATGGTCACGCGTCTCTTGGGACAGTGACGCAATGATCACACAGGTAAGATATGAATTGAAACTTGCTAAAAATCAATTACGTGATTGTTCTCCTACTATACACAATATCAGTCTTTTACAATCTATTGTTGATCAAAAAACAATAGATCTCGCTGCCGCTCATAACGCCCTAATCTAGCGTGAATTAAACGCTATAATTTTAGCGGTAAAAACGGCTAGTAATAGTAATAAGCATTGTATAGCATGGAAAGAGATAATGCGTCTTAAGAACCCATCCCACAAGCCCTTATTAGTTGAAGCGTATGATTCTGTCGAGGCAAACAGTATGATTCGTAATTATTTTTATGATTTATATAATCCCCCATCCTGTCTACTATCGTTAAATAAATTAGCTCCACCGCCTAACTTCTCCCCTCCTGATATGTCCAATTATAATACTTCTCCTGTTACTAATGACGAATTATGCTCTATTCTATTTTCTATGAAACCCCTTGCGTCTCCTGGACCAGATGGAATCCCCACCCTGGCACTTCGAGAACCTCTTGTACAAAATGAGCTACTTACCATCATAAATGCCGTTTTGTCAGGGGAGCAACAAGTACCGATTCAATGGCGAAGATCTGCTGTCATCACCGTCAACAAGAACACGTCTAGAAACCTAGACCAACAGAGGGGTATCACTTTAAGTTGTACTGCAGGAAAAGCTAATAATAAGATTCTACATAAAAGGCTGGCGTCAGTAATTGACCCATATTTAAGATACAATCAAAATGGTGGCAGGAATAGCCGGTCAACCTTAGGCCAAATTCTATCAGCTAGGATATTGTTAGAAGGCTGTAGGACTCATCAAAAAGACATTGTTGCAATTTTTATTGACTTCAAAAAGGCCTTTGACTATGTGTTAAGATGCAGAATCCCAGAAATATTAGATTTCTATAATGTACCTATTGTTCTTATCGATGCTATTATGTCCTTTTATTCTTCTACTTCGGCTTTTGTTAGAACTCACTATGGTGATACTGATGATTTCCCGACAGCTTGTGGCGTACTACAGGGTGACACATTGTCCCCTTTTTTATTTACACTATTTATCGATTATGTTTTTCGTATTTCATGTCCTGACTCTTCCGGTTTTATCCTTGATCGTCGTAGGTCTTCACGTCATCCAGAGCGCAACGTATCGGACCTCTCATTCGTTGACGATATTGCTATCTTAACAAATAGCATATCTGAAGCACAACAGCTTCTTGATGAAGTTGAACGGGTTGGTAAAACGGTAGGCTTGACAATTAACACGACTAAAGCCCGGTTTCCACTTGACGAAAAATTCACTGCAGCGAAAATTTCGCGGCTAAAAAGCCAAGTACGCATGCGCTGTGTGACGTTGCACACAATTTTGGACCACGCAGGTTTCGCTGCAACTTTCGCTGAAGCGAAAAAAGTAGTTGGAATTGATCCTACTTTTTTGCGATTCGCTGCAGCGAAAAGTGAATCAAACTAATGCAAATCATCTGAAAATGATGTTGTCATGACATTTTCAGCAAACAAGATGGCGGGATGAAATTTGTAGCCTGTATTGCTTTGTTGCCTGAAATTTGTAGCCTGTATTTTGTCAATTGTGAATCTCCATTCTCCAGTCACCAAATAAAGCAAACAAACACATGGTTTTCTCATGTGAGTATCGTTCTTTTTAATTTTTAGACCAATCATTACATAAAATTGTTCAAATGTCGAATGACATATTTTCGAAGAGAACGGTAAAAATATTCGATGTCGTAGAGCTTCATTTCCTTTACGAGTAAATGAAACTCTCCTTTCTCTTTCCTCTCTTCAAATAATTTCCGGACCCAGAATGGTTTACTGTATTTTCTTGCATAAACTCTACGTCTTCTGAGCAGAAACATTTGAATAATTTGTAGTCGTGCAAGCAATACAGCTTCCAAATTGACTGGTGCCATGATAGATTTTCATAAAATGTAGATTTTGGCGCGCGAAAAAATTTCAAGTGGAAATGAACCAGCGAAAATTTCGCCGCGAAAGTAGCCGCGAATTTTTCGCTGCAGCGAAATTTTCGTCAAGTGGAAACCCGGCTTAAGACGAAATTTATTGCTTTAGGCATAAAACAGGCACACCTTGCTACATCTAATGGTGACATAGAACGTGTAGATTCGTTCAAGTACCTAGGTTCTGTACTTCCATCTTCTTCAGATGATTTAACACAACGTAGAGGCCAGGCTTGGGCAGCCATTAGAGGCCTGAATAAATTCTGGGCGTCCGATGTCAACACTGACGTTAAGTTAAGACTGTTCAGACACACGATAAAACCTGTTCTATTATATGCTTCTGAAACGTGGGTTCTATCAACCTCACTATTGACCCGACTTGACTCAGCTTATGACGCCATGCTTCGGCATGCTTTAGGAGTACATTGGCCCAACTTACTGTCTACTGCTAAACTTAGGAAACTTGCCTCTGCTATTGCTCACCAACGTCAGATGTCTTTTTTAGGTCACATCGAAAGATCAAAGACGTATGCCCCTCAACCGCTGCATGACATCCTTCATTGGCAACCGAAGGAGATGCTTCGACGGGGCTATGGTAGAGTAGTATCTTTTCATAATGTTTTGTATCGTGAATTGTGTTATTTAGAAGTTTCTTTGTCAGCTATGTCTGACCGTGTTTTGTGGCGTTCTTTATGTAGCAAATATGTAAGGCGTAAGAGGGACGGCACATTCCTATAATGTGACTGTCTATACTACTACTGCTAGATCTGGGGCTAGTTTATCACCAAAACTTAATCTTATCCAGTGATAGGTTTCAGGTTCACAATTAAATTGTCCATTTCTCCATAAAAATCGATGGTATTTTTGATCGTCAGAATGTACTAATACTTGATTAAACATCTTTGATATATCTCCTGTTATACCAATAATATCTTCGCGCCAACCAAGAAATACTTGTAGTAAATTATTAATTAAATTCGGTCCTTTCTCTAATGCATCATTAAGACAGATACCTTTGTATTGAGATGCCGAGTCAAACACCAGACGCATCTTTTATAGTTTCCCTTTCAGGCTTCTCGACTGCTTGATGAGGTAGGTACCATGCTTTTTCATCTGGAATAATTTCTTCCTTGCTCAACTTTCTTACAAATCCCATCTGTACTAATATATTGATTTCTTCATTGTATTGTTCAAGTTTTTGTGGTGATTTCGTAAGTTTTTTCTCTAACTGAATCAGTCTCTTTTCCGCTGCTGGTCGATTCTTTGGTAGACATGGATGACCCTTTTTCCAAGGCATTTTTATTTCAATCCTTCCATCTTCAGCTCTGCTTGTATACTCTTTGACATGTTTGATGAATGCTGATTCAGACTTTTCGCTATCAGTACATATACACTCTTGAGAGGGCTTAATACCAATAGCCTCTGTTTCAAAATATTTGGCTAAATTGAATTCGACATTGTCTATAGCAGAGACTGAATTAATAGTAATTGTAGTTGAGTTTAATTGATGACTTCCTGGAAATTTTCCCACTATTGTCCATCCGAATACCGAACGTTTAGCCGTTATATCTCCACTGATTGTTTCTATGTCCACGTGGGCCACTGACAGGTCAGTTCCAATTAATAAATCAATACTACCGCCTGCACAGTATATTTGTGGCATTATATCACGTAAATGTTCTTGTTCTAATAAACTATTTTTAGATATGTTAGTAGCTGGTGCACATGTCTGTTTAATTGCATAACATCCAACACTATACCGTTGTTTCGTATCATCTCTTGGTGTAATCTCAATGTCAACATAACGTGACTGTTCTGTCTTGGTACTACCGCCAGCAACAATAAAAGTAATTAACTTTTTTGTACCTTTTAAATTAAGTTTATTCATAAACTTTGTGCTTATCATTGTTTGTGTACTTCCTGAGTCTATTAGCGCTATTGCTTCGTGTGAATTACCCTTATCATCTAGTACATTTACTTTAATAATAGGTAATATAGCATTTTTTTGTTTATTGTATAAATGACTTTGGTTTTGAATGTTCCCACTAGTTACGCTATTTGTACTTGTAGTTTCAGCAGTAAAGTGTAATAAGTCATGATGCTTTTTACCGCATGTGGTGCAACGGCATTTGTTGTAACATTGATTTGCCACGTGTGCTGGTTTCAAACAATTAAAACAAGATTTTGCATCTATCACGATTTTACGTCTACTGTCTACGTCACTTTCTACAAAAACAGGGCAATCAATCAATGTATGTCTAGCATCACATCCTGCAAGGCATTGTTTATAATTTTTGAAATTGTTTGTATCTTCTGTACGTGATAAGTTATCAGCTGTAGCTATGTGGGCTTTTATGATCCGGGAAGAACTGGTTTCCGTTGTTTGCCCTCTAGCACGACATTTAGCTTTTATTTCTAGCCATTCTAGCAATGAATGAACCTTTCACTTCTTCTTCACGCCCAAGGTCCTCCATGCGGGTTACAAATACTCTAATGGCACTAGCGTAACTTCTTAAGGTCTTATAATCTGTAGTTTTAATTGCTTGTAGCCTTTGATGTCTTTTAGTAATAATGTCACTAGTTCATTGATATCTCCATATCGATTATCTAATAGTTTCCACGCTGATTCTACATTCGAACATGCTAATATCTTTCTTAATTTTGCATTGCTCAGCTAATGCCACTTGTAATCGTTGTAATTGTTCTTCGTCATCTTGATGATACTTTTCCATTGCATGTTTACATCTGATTTTCCACGAAGGATAATCCCTAATGTTCCCAGAAAACTTTAATATTTTTAATCTTTCTAGCGGATTGTTTTGCATTTTAGGTGTAGATATAGAAGGTAGTGTCTCCTTTTTAACTTCTTTCTCGGTTCTTCTGATGTATACTTGCGCATTTTGGCTTATTTTAGCGAAGTCTTCTAATAAATTCGAACTGTACTTTTCCAATGTATCGATATCAGCGTTATCTACAATAATGTCCTCTAATTTCTCTATTATTTTTCTCAAGGTAAAATATTTTTCTGTACAATCATTCAACAAACTTTCAACGAGTGAATTTGCAGGATTGCTTCTCAAAAATACCTCTAACTCTTTTACCACTTTATTAAATTTTCTCCTCGCAACAGTCCTATCTTTTCTAATTTCTTCTAAAGTGGTGTCTTCCATAACATCTTCTTCTTCTGACATTCTTTATTTATATTACGAATGTTTTAGATTGTATCGGACTCACCGATTTAGTTTTAATTTTCGGACAATAGTGGTAAAAGAACATCAGTTCAGCATAAACAAATAAGAGACGTATTTAATTCAATAACTTTTAATTATATAATCATAAAATCTTTAATGATAAATTCGATTAAATACTTTTTCTATTTCTCAACATTCTACATTTATCTAAAACAGTTTGATCTCCAAACACTACTGACCAGGAAAACAATTACTACATTTACTTTTATTAAATTACAAATATTATGTGCGCATGCGCTAAATCTAAGTAACGACGCGTCTTAAACTCACTAGTATTAATTCTATTAATAACTATTAAACTACATAATTATGTAAAGATCAAGCTGTTCAAAACACGATATATATCCGATACTGTAGCTTATGAGGAAATCTATCCTCCACCTTTGAAATTTGGTATTTTTTGGTATCAAAATTTAGATTCCTGAATGGATCCCACGCTAGCTAGGAACGTAGTAGTTTTGATGTTGTATAAAATGTTGAGTGTTGATATCTGATGCCGATTGCGGAGTATGTCATAGCGTGACTGATCGAGTGTGGTCTCTGTAACATATCGGCATGGTAAGTAGCTGTTAATGCTAAACGTCACAGTTATATTTTTATTTTACAACTGTTAGTTAAGTGCTTCTCTCTGTTGGCAAACATAACAGCATGATAATAATCGCAGTCTTTCAATCAGTATGCTGATCTTTAGTGTGTTTGGAGCCGTTACGACAAAAAACCCGAAACTTTCTGTGGTTGATTCAAATAGCAAAATGGATATTTGTATGTTCCTAATTGGAAGTCTATGGCAAGGCCTGGCAACACAAAGGAGCTGCCCTGCTTCTGTAGGAAATTACTCTTAGCAAAGCCAAAGGCGGTTTCATCTGATTTTACAGATAGAGTTTTACGAAGAAAGGTAATTTTAGTTTGTAGAGATCATTGAATCACAAAATGTCCAAATTCCAAAACCTTGAGTAATGGCTCTATTTGAGCATGGTGTGGGTTAATGGTCTACAATTTCATATTATCCTTATAAATTTCTTGTTTATGTTTTACTGTTATTTGCAATTAGTGGAATTAATGTAATATTGTAATCGTATCTTCCAATGGGTATATTATGTCACAGTGAAAGCAATTTTTTTTAAAATTCCGACTACTCCAAGGTGCTCTTTTTGTTCATATTTCTGCTTGATGCCATTTGAATTTATTTAGTAGAAATTCTGTTTGGCTGATTGAGACAATAAAGACCATTAAAGTGGGAAGAAACTGTATGTCCGTAATCCGTATTGTGCACCAGGCTTTACTTCACCAAAAGAGGCTGTAAAAGAGGCTTTTCCAAAATGATCTTATTTTGCTAACAATCGCCCGCCTAATTTTGAAGTTGAAGATTGAACTTATTGAAATACAAATTAAGATGGAACTAATCAGGATTTAGATTATATAATGATGGCTGTTTCTATAAAATCTACCGATAACGATACGAAACAGCTGAAAGAATTTATAGCAAACTGTATTAGTAGGCATATTCCAGCTCAATTGGGAAATGTTGGAAAAAATGAAACAATTGGCAGTGCTAAAGCGAAACGTATTCTTGAAAGGTTGGTAGACTATGGTCACTATGTGTATGTCGTAGGTCGAGAGCGTTCAACTTTATACGCATATTAATTCTTAGTCTAAACTCTAAATTCGGGTTAGGCCTAACTTTCAAATGTTTGTAACTTGGCTTGTTGCGTTTGTTAAATCCGTTTGCGTGTATCTGTCATGACCATAGTCTTGTAAATTGTCACTCTGTCAGGCTGTTACGTTGGTAATAAACTGTTTGTTCTCTAAAGCCTGGTTTTCATATAGCAAATATGCCTACATGATTGCAAAGTTGAAATGAGTTCAACTTTAAAATGACCATTCAAGGCTATTAGGCTAATGATATCCGCTCGAAACAATTGAAAAGATCAATAAATGTCTATGGCTGTGACCAAGACAAATGTCGCAGTCCGCAGACAAAAATGCTTGCAAATTTGCTGTAAAGAACCCAGATTTGAAGTTATTATAGATATTATTGTGTCATATTTGTTAGTGGGTCATTCCACGCCAAATCAACGCACTCATTTGACAAAAAAATAGATTTTGATAAAAATTTGTAGATATGTAGTGCTTTGTATCCAAAATTCAAATCCAAAATTATTTTGAAAAATTTCGATACTGTCGCGAGATATTGACACCTTAAGTTCACACGATAAGGCAAAAGTAGAACAAATGGGTCAACTTTAAACCATCATAACTTGGCCATCATTCGGAGTTCGAGCATGATTGTAAGCTTATTGAGTAGATTGGAACATAGTTGTTTTATTCAAATAGAAATAATTACAACATATTGTCGCTTTGAACATTAATTTTGACTTAGAAATATAAATATTAAAATAAAAAGGAATGTACTATCTCAGATTTTATTTAAATATCAATTTTAACTATAAGCATACCTTAATCTATTTGCTGATGAAGTGGGAATATGGCCTTCCGCTTTTAAGCAGAGATATATCAATTTATGTAATCCAAATTATAGATTTTTCGAAAATCCCGTGTTTTTTCCTTTTGTAAATAAATTGAATTCAATATAGCACTTCACGCGGTCTGAATAACTCATTTGCTGTGCACACCTCCTTGTTTACTTCCGTTTGATTGTCTACACAGTTGGAAGGCGGAGCCAAAACAATGAATGAGAATCAATCAAAGAGATGGCGACAGCAAATGAGGTCGGAAGACTGCGTGAAGTGTCTGCTTTTCACACAATTTACAAAGGGACAAAACATGGGACTTTCGAAAAAACTATAATTTGGATTACATAAATTAATATATCTCTGCTTAAAAGCGGAAGGCCATATTCCCACTTAATCAACAAATAGATTGAGGTATGCTTATAATTAATATTGATATTTAAATAAAATCTAAGATAGTACATTCCTTTATATTTTAATATTTATATTTCTAAGTCAAAATTAATGTTCAAAGCGACAATATGTTGTAATTATTTCTATTTGAATAAGACAACAATGTTCCAATCTACTCAATAAGCTTATAATCATGCTTGAACTCCGAATGATGGCCAAGTTATGATGCTTTAAAGTTGACCCATTTGTTCTACTTTTGCCTTATCTTGTGAACTTGAGGTGTCAATATCTCGCGACAGTTTCGAAATTTTTCAAAAATAATTTCGGATTTGAATTTTGGATACAAAACACTACATTTCTACAAGCTTTCATAAAAATCTATTTTTTTTGTCAAATGAGTGCGTTGATTTGGCGTGGAATGACCCTATTGGCACATGTTCACTGTTTAAATCAGAAACACTGATTGCACTTGCATGCCATTGTCGCATTGCCATGGTATTAATTGATTTCAAGATCCCACCCTCAATCAGGATCTGACAAAAGGTTCAGCCTTCTGGAACCCTAGAGGCATTGAAACATTTTCTTCTGAATTTGTTTTGTGAGATTTAACTAATAAATCGTAAAATTATCAATTTTCTTCTGAATTTGCATTAGCCTCCCGGAATCTAGGGTTGCAGGATTTGTGCTTTTGTCGGACCCTGCCCTCGGTAAAACACTTGCGATATACACAAGGTATATAGATGATTTACGTGTTCTGTTTCATCTGATATCCTTTTTTATCAGTAAACAGTGGGCCGGCAGCAGCACAGCATGCAGGCCTATGTAAAAGGCATGTCTGATTTACGGAAAACGTAAAGAAATTTACATATAAAATTAATACGAGGTATATTGTATTCTGCATTCTTGTGAATGACTACATGCTGCGTGGGAATACATGGTAACCTCAAGTAATTATATTTACTTTAGCCTACTGTAATTCTGTTGAATGCTGGCATAGTCTGTGTGAAATACACAAGATGACAGAAGCAATGCGCACAACGGTCAATATTTTCCCATTAGCTTTATTTTGTAGTTTATTTATTTTGCGTATATTTTTAAACATTCTTTTCAGATGTCATGTTTTTATAGAATAGAATTTTATTTCAATCACATGATAAAAAATATTTACAGACTAAAGACATTGATTTATGAAATATGATATATAGTGGTTGACGTCATCTCGTAAGCAAAATTTGCTTGTCTGTTGAGAGACGCTATAGAGTTTATGAATGACATTGGTAAAAGGTTAAAATAAAAATGGTGAATTTAAACTACAGTAAAAGAAAATTCAAAAATTAATTGTAATTAAGAAGTTAACATACTATACAAAAAAAATAATACAATTTAACAATATACGTAAATTTTGGGTCTATTCATTAAATCCATTCAAGAAATTTGTAGATTATTTATCTTTTGTGACTTTTAGAATAATGACAGAAGACTCGTTAGACATGTTGGAGCATTTGATGAATAATGAAATATTGGAAAAGTAAGCAGGAATAACCCTGCAACAAATTTTGTTGAGTTCATGAACTATTCATGAACAATTTGATAAACAATTCATAAATCTTTTAAGGAGGTTTGGAACAGTATCATCATCATCATCATCATCATCATCATTTTTTCAGAACCCGATAAGCTAGGAGCTTATCACAGGACTGTACATAATAAGCAAAATATATAACAGGTTATATTAAGCTATAGTAGAAAAGAGAATTATTTACTGAGAGAATAATATCTATATAAGTGAGTAAAAATTAATTAAATGTGTTATTGACATGCATTTGATTCTTAAGGAGATGCTTAAATTTGGCACCGTCACTAGTAACCACCTTCATCCCAGACGCAAGACCATTCCACTTTCGAGCACCAGCGTGCAGCGCCGTATTAACCCGTAAGCTAAATAAGCTTCAGCTTAGGGCCCTTCGTTTTCGAAGGGCCCTTAAACAAAATCAATTTGTAAAATTTGCTATTTTAAAAGTTGAAATTAATGTAGGAATCCAATAATCAATTATAATGAGAATTAGGGCCCTTTGTGGTTAACTTTCTACTGATTTTAATAGTAACTTAAATGCTAATCGAATAGCAACAATTCGAAAAACAGTTTTCAAAAGTAAACATTCACGAAAGACCAAATTATGTTTTCATCATATCATTGGATATTGTGTTGAATAGTGTAAAGTTAATACAAACAGAAAAACAAAATGGGTTTGATAAAACAAATAATATTGTGTCTTTTGTAATATTTTAAAATTCTTTTAAATACTTGAAAACCATCATTCTACCACTGCAATAACAACACTTTATTTTTCGTGAATCGTTTTTCTTCGGACAAAAATAAAATGGCGACTATGAAAATTCAAACTGAGATTATAACTTGAAAGCGAGGCTAATTCTATGTTTCCCACTTCGATTTTAGGGGCCTTTAAAGAGAGAGTGCTTAGGGGCCCTGAAATGTTAATCCGGCGCTGCCAGCGTGTTTGAATGAATGTGGATGGCTTGGCTCAATGTAGATGTCGTTATGGGAATACGAGCGTGTTCTTGTGAAATGCAGTTTTTTTGAATAGATGGGCGGTTCCATCGTGTCTGACTGACATATCGGAAGATATTTTCGAATAGGGCATCAACATCCACGCAAAGTTTGATCAATTATTATTTCTTACAAATAAAGAGTGGCAAAAACATTCCCACAAAGTAAAAATATTCACAATAACTCAAAATATAAATAAACTACAGCAAGTTTAAGGTCTGTGTCAAGTTTAAGTTTAAGGTAAAGAAGAATAAAATCACTCTCATCATGTTCTTAAGATACTATACTTTACAAATATTATTCATTTTATTAAATACTTTCAAAATCTATACAGCAATAAACAAATGTTTCTCGTGTCTGACTAACACTCTCCGAAGCAGTTGTGTCTGACTGACATAACTTGACATTAAACACAAGTAATACACTTTTATTAATACTTTTATATATTCCTTCCAAATCTATAATCATCATGTAATGTAAATTGGTTGTTCTTTTTGTTCAAAATGTAGCACACATACATATAATATTCTAAACAACAAGGCCAAGTTGAACTGCCATTTCCATTTCGCATGCGATAAAACAGTCAACACGCATGACTAAATATTGACGACAGCGACCTCATATTACCACGTGGTGTGAAGTGTCCGAAACAACGGGTAGGCGGTCACACGGCTTCTTTGATTATATGATCATTACGGCATTAGCTTTGAGATGCCGACTGTTGCGCTTAAGTCGGAACTGTCTGTATGAATATTTTTTGTCAGTCAGACACGCTGATTTAAAGGATGACGTTGAAGAAAAGAGCAATATTTCCCGCCAAATATGCAAATGAGCTATATTCTACTTTGCATACGAAAGGATTTAGCGATCAAGTGTCACGCTGTGGAGTAAACAAAACATTTAGGACTTTTTCGTGTCTGACTGACAGCGGCCCGAAGTGATCGAAACATTTATATAATTTCAAGGTAAAATACACTCATTATTCTTTATTTTTACTACTTAATAATACAAAAAGATGAATTCATATTGAATGATGTAATTTTTGTTAGAAAATCATGAACAGAAAAACGCAAAATTTCATGTTTTAGTTTGTTGTTGTTCTCATAAATTCACGAGCGGCCAACTCGACGCTCTCTCTAAAACATTAATTTTCTTCACATCGAAGTCTATAATCTCAATCAAACATATATATAATGATGGTAAAAGTATCTATTTTGGAGAAAACAATTGATTTTTTTGTCTGAATTCCTTGCTTTATTTTTGACGCTTGTAAAATTTTTGGTTTCACTTCTGATGGAATCGCCCAGATGAACAAGCACAAGAGGGGATGTCGAATTTGATTTTGTGTGTGAAGATTAGCTGGCAAGATGTTATTCTGTCTCTGACTGATAGCCAACCAAATCGACTAAGCATGTCAGAGACCTGTGTTCGATAAACACCAATTTGACACCATTTTGTAAAAGATATAACGCCATTCTCTAAACAAATTCTGAGCAAATGTAGCAGATAATAAGGAACTAGGTTTATAATACATAGCCTACAGGTACATGATAATAGGGGAAGCAATTGAGGTCTATTTATATAACATATTGGCATTGCGACACTTTCAAATTTTATTGATGTTACCATAGCAACATTTGAGCAGTATAAATTTCAAGTTAGAGCACATTTTGTGCAATAACTCAAAAAGTTAAATAATCATCACTTTAAGGAAAATTTCTTTGGATATTATTCCATGTTTTTCATTAATTTTAGTGGATCTCTAACATCTAATAAAAATTTCTCTAATCAATCAACACTTGAACATTTGGTTGCCAAAAGAGACTCTCTGAAAGAATCATATGGAAAATCAAAAAAGAAATTGGATCTTTTGAAAAGAGATGCTTTCAGTCTTCGAGATCAAGTTGTTTCATCAAGTAAGTCTATTCAATCCTTTATTTATTATAATCTATAGTGATGAACCGACAGTCGGATATTCGTTATTCAACATTCGATTCGAATTGAATATTATTCAAAATCTTCTGTTCTATTGTTATCATTCATGTAGACAATGAATACACAAACAAGACGTTTTCCACAACTGCAAAAAATGTGCTGGAAACATCAAATTCAACTTTACTATCTAAGTATTTACATAGGTTTTGGATAAATGAATGCAAATACATCAGTTTGTTCGCTTGTTTTCATGCTGTTATTGGGATTTTTCAACAAATTGTTTTAAATTTCATGATTTAAACTCCTCTATATCAGACCCTAATATTTATTTACTATTTATTTCATTAAGGTAGAGAAAGGCATCTGTGCTCTGAAGATTTTCAAATGACAAAGAGAAAAACATCACTACTTAAACTTCAATTACGTCATTGTAAACAACGCTGTGATGTTTATGACAATGCAACAAAACGAGTAGAAGGGAAATGCGCCAGGCATAATGTTGACAATGCGTGAGTTTCACTGCATTGTTCTATCAGACTAGATATATGGTTTTGTGTAAATGACATAGAATTAGCATAATCTTGAAATGGCTCCTGAAATCAGCTAATTTTTTCCTTTCTATCATCTCCAAAACTAAGATCTGAATAGGACTAGCTCAGATGGCAGTGCACACAAACTTCCTTTCGGATCATATCTAATCAACTGTTGTTCAAATCCCCTAAAGGTCAAGTCAGCAACGACTTTATCTAAAACATCAAATAAGTACTATCCCCTGATAGCGGATGGAAACATAGAATTAGCATAATCCTGAAGTGGCTCCTAAAAGCAGCGAATTTTCTCTGAAATAATGAAAATGTCAAAATTCAAGACTTTTACTAGAGATTTTTAGGTTTACCCTTGCAAAAAACAATTCAGGAGTTCATGATCAGTTCATGAACAATTCATGAACGTTAAATGGCCCCAAATTTTCATGAACTGTTCATGAACGTTAAATGACCCCAAATTTTTATGAACTGTTTATGAACTGTCTGTGATTGTTCATGAACTGTTCATGAAAATTGGGGCCATTTAACGTTCATGAACTGCTCATGAACTATTCATGAATTCCTGAACAGTTTTTCGCAGGGGTAATATCATCCCCATTTAGAATCAAACAGTTCCCAAACCATGTCAATATGCACTACCGGTTTACATAAAGACATTGTATTTCTATCTTCAGATCAACAAAGATGAACAATACTTTTCTATCTTCCAATATTGGAAAACAGCAAATGGATATTGGCAATTTGCCCGTTTTAGAGTCAACATGCTTGGTAAGGACATCCACATTATTCAATTGATTATTTTATTTGAGGGACATTTCTTCAGCTTTGGGAATAGTTTGTACTGTATTACAGTAAAAACTGTTTATACCAACACCATTGTACCACAGGAGGATTAGCTCAGATGGCAGAGCAACACCTCTTTGCGGCTTCGTCTAAGCAGAATTGGCATAGTTGATGCGTATCGCGTGAGCACTTGAGTGAGAAAAATCCAAAACTAAAAACTTTTTGACTTTAGAGGCTTCTACCTCTTTACCTGGATCTTGAATATTGATCAAATATAGCTCTAAATCTTCAGCTGAACGTTGAAAATTTCATTCCGAAAGCAGATTGTCATTTGGTTTAGCGGTTTTTCATTTAGAGACAAATAAGTAAAAAGTTTGGTGTTTTTTCCGGTGTAAACCCTCTTGTGGAAAATAAGTGGGTTCCTGTTCGAGGAAAAAGAGTGAGACACAAAATCGTAACTTTGACTTCATTTTTGAGGGGGAAATGCTTGCGCAAAGTAAAAATACAAGAAGAACATGTACTGATAGAAAATTTTTCTCTATCTAAAGAAGCAATCTCCCCATATCCGGGATATACACTTTAATGATGAAATTACTATTTGTGTTTTTTTAGAAACAACTCAAAACGGTCTGTTCTGCTGTCAGTGAATATCTTCACATTTTATTTTCAACTGAAAGCAACAATGCTGAAAATATGTGAGTCACTTTGATAGTCGAAGCTGCAATATCTGCAATGAGAAACTGTACCTACACGCATGTTTTTTTGTATCTGTATGGAAGTTGATTATGTTCCTGAAGTAAACATTGTGCTTAGAATGTCATGTGACTGTAAACCACAATTATATGCAATTAAAAATGTAACATTATTATTCTAATTGTATCAAGGTGATCCGTTTTCTTCTCAGCAAGATTTGGCCTAACATGCCCCTTTGATGGTATTTTACACTAGCAAGTTTTTCCATGATTTAACACTCGCTTGTGCAAATCACACAAAAGGTGATTACTCTCAGAAAAGGGGCAACATTGACCCGTGGGCTCTACACGCCTAGAGTCGCGTGCCAGTTTGTCGTTTGTATTGTTTCTGTGTCTCAAGAAACCATGCTGAAACTTGAAATTTGAAGCCATGCGGAAGCCATGATTGACATTGATCGTTGAATTTATGCTTAATTCAAGTTAGGCTCATAGCGACGGCTGATCAATGTTGCTTCTTTGATAGGAAATCTGTAGAGGTCAATTTTGTGCATTTCCATAGCAACATAGAAAAGAAGACTGTCACATGCTTTACGTCTGTGAAATTCAGCATACATTGAAACCTGTATATAACAGCCAGCTACGAGGGATAGATAAATCGACCACTATAGACAGGTAGCCTTTATATACAGGTTTGATTCAATATGAAAATACTATTTTAGACATTGCAAGAGTGACCACTATAGACAAGTATGTCTATTTTAATAATCTATAGTTTTTGTATTGATGTCCTAGTGAGGTTCCTTCTTATGACAAAAATAAAATATGGAGCCAGATTGAGGTGAGATTTTAGTGTTGATTTTACAGAAATCCCTTATTCAGATCGGTACTCTAATATTACTTTAAAATAATTGTTCTTCCTTAATATTCGCGTCTATGAAAAGCAAAGATCTTCTTAAAAACTTACCTGCTGTTCAACTTATTTGCGATTGATTCATATGATTAGCAGATAGTTGATGTGTTTTCATTAGACGATTCCTCAGGTGCATTACACTACTTATAATACTACTACTACTTACAAAATATTCCATGAAATTTCCATGAAAATTTTTCATTGGTAAATTAATTCATCATATCAAATTGTTCGCTGACGTGAGATTTACCCCAACTTCAAGTCTTTCACAAATAGTTCTATAAAATGTATGAAATTTCATATTGTGGAACTGCATCCAAGTTAGCATTTCTGGATATTTTGATTACATACCTACCTTGTTACTGGAATGAATTATGCTGAATACCCCTATGAAAAAACTTGCTGAGTTCATAAAAATTTTGCCATCTAAAGCCCTGGGCAAGCGACGGCAACTTTTGCGCAGCAAATCTGTTTTTGTCTGACGTATGTTTTTCGTGCTCTGAAGCAGACTATTCAATATAGGCTGAATGGACCCGATTTCTAAAGACTGTTCTAGGACAACTCGGACTGAGTTTAAAAAGAAACCATGGCGAAGCCACAACATTAAAAGAGTTTGTTACATTTCAAACGAAATGGTTCGAAAAAGATAAGAAAGACCTTCAATAACAAAATTCCCTGGAAAGACTTAAAAATGTTTGATGGCCATCAAACACGGTGCGACAAATAAAGTAAAATACACGATGCAACACGTCAGACAAAGTCGAAAGATTGACTAAACGACAAGGATTTTCAAGGGATTTAAATATCGAGCAAATGTTGCCGTCGTTTGTCCAGGGCCTAATGTTCATAAACTGTTTTGGCAGGTGTATTATTCAGGCATGAAAAGTTTCCTCCAATTAGCGGAATTCCTTCTTTTCTATCAGCTCCAAAACATAGAAAACACTAATCTAGCTATTGTGTTGATATGTTTTCAAGGGTTTGGACTCAACTTTATTCTCATGCATTAGTAGGCTATTAATGTTTAATATTGTTGTGTTAATGAACTTCTGAACCCCTTACTAATACATATGATACATAATTTATATGGTTTATATATAACTCCCCTGAAAAATATTAATAAGTTCATGAACAGTCTAGAAAGAGATATGATTGTCAGTGGTCATTTCAGTCAAACGTTTGCATGAATTTTGTAATTCATGAACTTGTAATTACTCAATTTTCATGAACAGTTCATAAAAGTAAATTTAAAAACAAGCCATTTAATATGTATGAACTGTTTATAAGGTGTTCATGACCAGCTCATATAATGTTTGTATGCCGAAAGTTCAAAAACTGATCATGAACATCGTAACATTTTTCGCACGTTATCTCATATTTTGGGATATTGAGACAAATTTAGCCATTAATCCTATCAACTTTCATTGTTTTCTGTTTTCTAGAACTTGATGGCTAATCAAAGTCCATTAGAAATATTAAACAATCTTGTGAATCTATGTGACATATCATCATTAAAAATCAATGCAATGACCGACAATGTTAATTTGGTTAAAGATGCTTCACATTTAAGGTTAGTTCTACTTGAATATACTCCTGCGCAAAACAATTTATGAGAATGAGGCCAAATTTATCTTTCTTCAACTTTAATCGCATGGGGGATAGATAGTATTAGTTATAGACCAACATATCAACGTGAAACTGAAGCAATATGATTGATCAATAAAGCAGTCGATTCAGAAGCAGGTTTGGATCCCAATTAAATTATTGTACAGGCAAAGTACGAGCAAATAAACCTAAAAATGACATTAATAAAGATAAATTATTCGAATAAAATATATATAATTATGAAACAGCGAAGGCGGATGAGTTCTTGCTTCTTCTTAGATGATTTTGATACGGTTCTCCCTCACTTTTTTGTGTTTGGCCGTACTGACGTCATTGTATTTTTGAAAAATGACATTACTGGGAAACGTGCCCCTCAAAAGCTAATTGACTGCTCTACGTTTTCTAACCAATATGACAGAGAGAGGTTCAGTTACATTTGATGCAGAATGAATAAGCTTTATAAAATACGTTCCGCCTGTAGTTAGACTTTAATGCATGAGTGTCCTGTTGTCTTGTCTTTTGCATGAATGTAGATCAAAACCTTACATTTTTCAGGTTCAAATTTGAATCTGGCTCTTTGACTGATATCTCAAATGAATCATCATTGCTTCATAGTGTCAAAGACTTGATTGAGGTAAGCTTTTGATTTGAATTTGATTGGATTATTTGCCAAAATAAGTTGATTAAAATATCAATTAAATACAATTTTTCGGCAGGCAAGCACAGGAAGGCATTAAGAGTATTAATACTTACACTATATGTGAGACCTGGGAAAACATTTACAATATGTGACGGTTCGTGTCGAAATCAACAATTGGGGAAAAATCCAATTGTTCGGATTGGCGGTAAGAATTGGGAAATTATTGAAAATTTAAGCATATTTTAATTAATAAATGAGGTAGAGTCATCCAAAAGGAAAACAAATTGAAGATTTCAAAATAAATTAAAATTCTAAATACAATAGTCAAATACAGCGAAATTCGATATTTTATTGAAATGTTGACTCTGACATTCACATATATGATGACAAGTCTGACTGTCCAAGACGTTTTTTAAATGATAAAATAGATAGAGGCCACGACCTCTGGTAAATTGTTTCATACATCAATATATTCTATTAAAAAAAGAAGTTATAGGTTTCTTCAAGACATATCAATTTCTTCAGTGACTTGAGAGATTAGGAGAGAAATTAAGAGCAAATTATATTTACAACATTTAAAAAGTTAAACTCTTACGCCACTCCAACAGCGGTAAGCATTGCATTTTCAGAGGACTCAAACGCTATTCTTATTCAAAACTCTTATATGCTTATATCTCCCAATGCCTCAATGAACTATTTCCAAATGTTGTCGTTTTGAAAGCGTTTTTTTCGATGATAATATAAAGATTTAAATAAAATGAGAACCACGAACAATAAATGTCATCAAGAATGTCATCATGAATGTGTCATCATGAATGTGAGGCGTAAGACACACACCAAGCCACTTTTTAAACAGCTAGGACTGTTACAAGTTCCTGAATTACACAAAATAAATATACTGTCTTTTTTACATAAAGTAATAGCTACCAAATGCTCCCCAGCAATCTCTGATATGTTTGAATTTGTCCCCTCACGTTTTCGCAAGAAAAATGTTTTCCTTGTCTCATTTGCCAAATCTGCATATTTACAGCGTCTACCCCCTACAAATTCCCTTTTATTTGGAACCAGTTTGAGTTCAATTTTGACATTAAACTTTCCAGAAAGAGTTTTATTCAACATGTAAAACAAATAATACTCCAGACTTATGACGTTGACTGCCACATTGAAAACTGTTACATTTGTTCTCTTCCTTGATTTTCTTTGTGAATTTTTTTTTCTTTCTTTTCTTTTTCTACTTCTTTATTTTCTATCCTGAAATTAACTATCATGTAAATGCCTTCATTTCTCTATTTCTCTATTATTTTATCTCTTAAATGTTTACATTATATTTTTTACCTCGATGTTAAGTACAATTTTACACATGTATTAAACCATACTTCTCAATGATGTATATAGGTGTGATTTAACTTAAAAATATTTGTATTCCAAATCACGGCCCATAAACTAACAAGCACTTGCGCTTAAGGGGTGCCGCCAAACAAGTCATTTTGTTCAATTTACAAATAGTGTTAACCAGATTAATTTGCACATGTAACACAATAATTTGTAATTTGCCAAATTGAAATGTTTGAAATATATAATCTATCTAAATATAGAACTCAATCTTACTGGATATGGTTGTTCACATCGAATTTCAATAGTTTTATAAGAGGATTAATAAGTTAAAATTCTCCGACTTCAGACTTTTTCATTTTTTTATTTTTGGTCTCTATTTCTGGTCTTTATCTGTATTTTTGGTTTGGTAACACAAAAGAAAGAGAACAAAGGCAACACAGTTTTCACTTTGAAATAACATTCTTTATTTAATTGCAATTTATGAGCAAATTATCGCATTTTAAGCTGTTAAAATAAGAAGGGGCATAGTTGAAGGCTTGTAGATTCCCCAGAAGCGCATTAGAAGTTTGTAAAATGTGCTGTGGAGAAGGAGTATGCCGGGAATGAAACAATGGTGATTTGGTCACCGGCACAGTTTGCGTATTATTATAATAAATACGCTAAATTTGCAATTTGATCTGTACATTATTTATTGCACGTTCTTGTGTTGTGTTCTTGTTGCTTGCAAATGCCACAGCGATGAGTATTGGATTTCTTTTGTTGGCTAATTGGCATAGTATTCCCTGGCGATAAAGTGAAGAAAATGAAAGTCATACTGTAGTAGCTGCATTTATAATATTGCAAAGTATTTAAAGAAACACGACAATGGTCACATTATAGTATTACTCAGTGGAGAGCGTATATAATTGACAGTCCTAAATAAAACCTATTTTAGTATGAATTGTGATGATGTCAGATGATGATGTCTTGAATAGGTTTTGAATTACAAAACCATGTAAACAAAACAGAGCGACTGCACTGAGCGATATAAAATTTAAGATGACATTAAGTTTAAGATGACATCAAAACATTAAATTAATAAATTTTCGAATAAAGAAATTTTTGTATTGAATTTCATTGTCTGAAAACAATCAGTTCAACTATTGACAAAGTGGATGATTTGCCGATGCCGATTATTTTCCGATTAGTAAAAATTGGTGCCGATTATCGGCAAATCCGATTGTTTTCAGAACAATCGTCTCATCCCTAGATGACATACAGGCAAATTTACAATCTGTGTGCCAGGCAAGTTCTAGGCCCTTTTTATTTCTATCTAAGATTTAATAGCCTGGAATTAATCGTGACGCATGTTTGAAAATATGGTTTGATTCTAATTAATTCAGAATATCATCGTGAATAATTATAGACAATTTCCAAAAACAATCTGATAGTCAAAGTGTCAATATACAATGATATAATGATATAATAATATAATAATGTATATAAGTGGTTTAAATTTTCGAGACAATACTACTTCACAGAATGTCGATTTGCTAACATACGGGGACAATTTCTACTCTTTTGATACCGTCTGTAACTTCTTTTGCCGGGATAATCTTCACCACCATCAAATTTCTCTTTTTTTTCTCTACGGCTTCTGACTTTGATTGTTTATCCAGCATTTTTTTATTGCTTGAAGGGTTTTCCGTTTTAAAATTTTTTCTTCTGCCTACGCCCCAGCCACTTCAGCCTCTATATAAATGCTGAATATATCAGCAACATATCCTTTAATAGAACAGCATAGTTATTGAACATTTTTTGGAATACAAAGTGTTTTTGTGTAAGACCGCTGGTGTGAGACTGTACCATAATTCGGTTCAACAGGAACTCCACGGACAATTGCCTTCCCATCTTTGAATTTTGTGTAAGAAAACTTTTAAAAGTTCCTCCCCATTCTTCCCTATCTTCGTTTTCTTATTTAGATTTGCATTAAAATGCAAGGTAGCCAAGATGTGCATAAAGCGATAAGATTATGAAAAATGTGACCAAAACCTTGTTTTAGATATGAAATTTTAATCCACGTCGGTATGTGTGTCATGCGTACATCCGGGAGTTAACAACGTGCAGTACATACCAGTGTGTGAGTAACTTAGCATCTTCGATGAAAACTGATTTAGAAGCGAATGGAATCCCTCTAAACAGCTTTTTTGAGCTAATGGAGAGGCTTTATTGATTCCATTTAAGAGACTTTTCTTTAATAAAACAGAACAGACTTTTTCATAAGCAGAGGAATCTACATTCGGGGGAACGATAAAACAGAGGGCATTTATTTGTAAAATAATATTCAATAATCTATGATTTCATTAGTTAAAGAAGAAGTCAAAGATGTCCGTCACTCTAGCTTACTTGGATGTAGGATGTGTATCAAAACGTTTTATGTACTGGGCAATGCAATTTAATTTACTTCGGGATTTTGAAGAACTGCTTAGACCCAGAATCCTGGTACATCAGACTTGAAACAAGCAATCGTTACCTTTGCTAATGTCTACCTAATTCTTTTTATGCATTGGGACGGGGTTGGGCTATCAATTACATAGTGCAGTACCTTTTGCTGACCATTTTCTTTCTTTGACTTCAGCATGCAAGCATTTCGTAAATAGTGAGTCTTCGAAGCCACTATGTTCATAGATGATGTGCAAGAGAAACGATTTAAACTTTGCAATGACTAGCCTTCCAATATTTTCAGGCGATGATGTCGCTGACCAATACAAATGGTTTTCACATCCTTTAATCCATGCAGTACAACTTCAGAACCTTTAATCTTTCCTATTTTTGCAAGAACTTTGCATAATTTTTAAAATTGATAGATTTACGAAATTTTATGCCTAATTGCATTACTTTTTTTTAAAAAGAAGCACTTCTCGTTTGGAGATCTACTTTGCCAAGAGCATTAATTGGCTCTTTCAAAATGTGTTTGTAGAGAGTCTGTTTTTCAGAATAAAGTGTAATGCAGCATCGCATGCAATAAACGTATAGACAAAACAATAAAACATACTTTTCTTGAGATGCCACACATCAAAATAATGTTAAATGTCACTCTTTTCCCTCATGTATTTGGCAATAGATGAGTGACGATCTGATATAAAGGTAGATATCACAACAGAATGGTCACTGATAACTTACTTTAAAGCTTGCTTGAATCCTTCGAATTCCATTGCAGGACTAATACCAACTTCGTTTCTCTATATAATCAAACATCAAAATGTAATTAAAAGTTTGAATTATTGTCATCTTACTTTCGACAGATCGTAATCGAATATAAATAATGACCTCACCTGGACCAATTCGAAGTGAACAATCTTTGACAAGATGTTAGAGAACATGGTATACACCCCATAATTATCAAAGTGCCCCTTACTGTCGTGCCTATCATCTCCAAACATAATAACTTTTTATTGAGTATTTTCCTATTCTTCAAAGTTTTCATCAACAGCTTTTGATAGTCTTTGCAATAGAGTGAAATACAAGGATAGATCTTAATCTTGAAATTTAGATTAGACGTGCTCAATTTATATATATTATGTAACATACATATATCTAACTTCAGCAATATCCATTATGTGTATGCTCAATTAAGGTGGATGTACAATGGAACATTCAGCTATCTGGTGTAGATAAATTGACCGCATTATACAGATGGCCTTTTTATGGATTGTCAACTTAAATACTATTGAATAGATATTAAAAAAATTAGCGAAAACTACTAACTAGACACTGAAGTGCTGTATAGAGGTGACCGTTGTAAAGCTTTGACTGTACACTGAAACTTTTCGATAATCCTGGAAATAGTTAATTGTCTTGTCTAAACTTATTAAAAGTTGCAGCTGTGTTACTACTTCACACAGTACTAATTATGTATGTAATGCGGTTTAGTTTGATATCAGTACAATCATGCTGCAAATCTATTCTAGCTGAAATTATGAAATTTTGATAAGTGTTATTGGTAGAATCATCCACATCTGTGATAGTCAAATAACTTATAATAATGTATTAACCTGAATGTAATCAAGATTTTTACAAAAGTTATGCTCTGTGCCTGATACCTGATTTTATATATTAATTCTGACCATAATAAAGTTTGTGTGTGCGTAACTGGGTTGGTGACTTCCTTTCACTAAATTTGACGTTATCTTGACTTTTTGCATGCGTTTTGACTCGCGTTATTTTACTTGGCCATACAAACCCTTGTTGATAGGTTTGCAAATTGACGATGTTTGACACGCTTGGAGGGGAATTTGTTTAAAGGTAACCAAAATTGATTATCATTTTTATGTTTCTTTTCATGTCGAAATATCATAATTGGCTGGGTTGGGCTGATTGATAATGCATATTTATTCGAAATAGCAGATTTTGCTTCAAAATGTTAATGTTTTGGCACGATTTTTGAGATTTTGACGTGCCCGCAAATTCGCGATGGCTGGATTCTTGGCACTACGACATGTTTGTAAGTCTCGTTATAGAAATCGTATTATTTTTGTAATATAAATTTGCATTCTTTTAGTAGATCATTCGTATTCCTTTGCTCTTCATTTTTCTTCTTTCCGTGTATTATCAGTTTGGTGATATTATATATATATGCTTTTCCTTTTGTTGTTCCGTGATATTGGTATAAATAATATCCTTTTCCAAATTTTCAAAATTCTTGGCTGTTCAAAATATCATCTGCGATATTTGTTGCAAAATCGTTTCCTCTGTAAAGGGGAATTTGATGGGATGATCTTACCTATCGAATATGTATTAACAAATATATGATGCAAAATCTTTTCTCCATGATCAACGCAATCGACAACAATGCGTCCTTTTTCTCTCTTTTGGGGCTCTTTCGAACCCGTCATGAAGGCTAAAACATGATGAAAAGTGAGTTGAACGTCAATAGACTGTACTTCTGGTATTTCAACAACATCGACATCTTCTAATAGCGAAATATCGATCTGTGCTACATAGCGTGAAAACTTCCCTCTTGCGCAATCCTTAACAAATTTGATCTAACTAAAGGCAATTTCTTCTCTACTGATCTCTTATTGCTAGTCCCTCTTCTCTGAATTCAAACACAAACCTATCAATGACATCTTTTGAGGTGCAATTTTTTAGTTGCTGGCTTTTGCTTTGAAATGCTGTATGATGTTTAAAATGGCAAAGCTTTGAAGACCAAATTTGAGCTGTTCCAACTCTTCATAGCAGCTATTGACATGACATGATACAATATTGATGCTGCTCAAAATTAAGGATATCTAGTCTGCAGTAGTTGCAAATTGGCTTTAAAATACCAAATACTTTCTCTCTCTGACATGGAGTCAATGACATGGCAAGGAATCAAATGACATTGCAATGCCAATGCCGTTGTTATCCGTCATATTTAAAATATGTGTCAACTTTCCTTTCATCTCAGAAATACTGTCAGGTAGTTCACTGACTAATTGGTCTTAATGAATTTAATTGAATCATTGTCATTTAAAATAAACAAACATTTTATAACATTGCCTTAGCTTTAAAGAACCAAAAACCTCTCTCTCTGGCATGTTGTCAAATTATGTGGCAATGCCAATGTCGTTGTTTAATCCGTCATATTTAAAATCTGAGTTAACTTTTCTTTAATTCAGAAATACTGCCAGGTAGTTCACTGGTTAATTGGTCAGGAAGAATTGAATACTCCTCGTCATTTAAAATGACCTCTTGACTTGAACACTTTATGACATTGTCTTGCTTTAAAGAACCAAACAATTCTCTTTCTGACATGGAGTTAAATGGCGTGACAATAACAATGTCGTCGTTATCTGTCATATTTAGAATCTGTGCCAACTTTTTTTTCAGCTCATAAATACTGTCAGGTAGTTAACTGATTAATTGGTCAGGATGAATTGAATAATCCTCATTTAAAATTAACTTGATAATATTTTAACTCAACACTTACACTCAACACGTAGCCGCCATTCAGGATCGCCAATCAGCATAATCAGCCAATGAGGTCAAATATTTGTTTTCTTAATCCCACATAGTCATATTACAAATGTCTTCTTTTGACTGATACCATGCATCATATTTGAATGGAATGACATGTTGTGAGAAATCATAAAAACTCCTTGGAAGAGCCACCATAGTCTTTCCCCATCTCTCCAATAAATTGAACTCAACACTTTGGCTTCCACTCTTCCTTCGAAAAGTCACATAGACCCTTTACGTTACGGCATCTTCAAATAAATCATTTCTGCTGAAATGAATATGCATGTAAAGTGAATCTCTTTCACCATCATCCCAATTGTAATCAGACTCCAAATGAATTAAACGGTGTTCTAATGTCTGCACTTGCATGAAAATGGACATCCATTTCTAGAGAATGCTGCACAATTACTCCTTTATTTGATAGTATCGGCAGCTGGTGTGGCAATTCAATAATTGGTGTCGGATACTGACTCATTACTAGCTGATTCTCCCAGAGCCATCTATTTACAAGAGTTGGGACACTCATGCCATTTTTGTTTTTTAGCCTGGACCCGAGCACGTTTTTAACAGCAGTGCGCATGTGCAAGAGAAAGTTGTGTTTTTTTCAGCCATTTTGGAACTGTGTGAAATGGTTTGCGATCGTTTAACATGATACAAGAGTAATATAACCATCTATTAGTTGTCTTTCTCCATATTTATTTGCTGGACTCTCAAAATAAGAATAAAATTTACTTCAATGTATACTTTCTTATCGATCTCTTCAGCATGTTGCTAGAGAGTAAATCAGATCAATGCTATTGGAATTGCTAAATGGACAAGGAGTTTGTGGAGTATGGACTACATCTCTTACTCTCTTACGCTTATTCTTTGCAGTCAAAGGCAACTTTTTTCTAGTTCTTGTCCCCAGTTGGAATAGTAAACAATATTTTATTTCGATTACTATTTCGTCTATTAACACAACAATTAATAATTTAATAGCATATGTTTGTTTTCATTGATAAAAGTTGTATTTTTCCGCGCGCTTCGTTTAAAACAGGAAACCTGGTGCCAAAAAACAAGAACCCTGGTGCCGAAAGTACGAAAATGGCGTCCAAAAAATCACGTGAATGGCATCTGTCCAATAGGAGACGATAGCGGCACATGAAAGCGTGTCCCAACTCTTGTAAATAGATGGCTCTGGATTCTCCTGGTGTCAGTTGATCCACGATAGCTTATCCTGCGACATTCTGCTGGTCAATCATTCAAAAAGTTATTGACAAAAGTTCAATAGCTTTTTTATCCATTCAGTCATTCCCAAACTTTTGCTGATTTGAATGCTGTTTTGTCCAGCTTATTGTACCTGCAATCGTGTAGCTACCACATCAAAAGTAAAGTTCTCCACTTTCTGACTCAAGCTCAAATATGGTCACCTCTGGATCGTATAAATGATATTCTGCACCTTGCAAATCTAGTAACATCATTTTATTTTCAGATGAAACATAACTAAGATGTGAAAAACATTCAGCCTTCCGCACAATTTACTTGCTGATTGTCTTTGTGGCAATAAATGCTCGGTCGTTGTTGATATATTTTTGAAAAGTATCAGGGACATACTCCTCGAGCGTAGCTGGATGCCTGTGCACATACGTTTAGTAGCATTTATTAAAGTTGAAACATTCTCAAAATGTCACAAGTACCTCATTGCGAAGACCTTCCATGGAAGAATCTGTGATACTCAAATTTTTTTCAAATTTTTATAAACATTTTCTCTGTATTTCTTCACAGAAATTTTTGATTGAGAAATAATTTCTCATTTTTCATAGCAGACACGTGATAAGCATCTCAAAATGCTCCAGAGAAAAAGTTTTCACTATCTACTAATAGTTGAACCTCAACTGTGTCATGTCATTTGCGGGATTCAACATCAAAATATTCATATTTCAAAGTTATGCTTTGTTTGGCTTTCGGACGTACCAGCCTCCCAGCATTTATTAGATCGGCAATTGATACTGACGCAGGATACCATGCCTCATACCATTGTTGTTCTCCTTTCAGTAGGTATCATTTGATTTTTGCTGATCGCAGCTGACTAGAGACAAATGATAATTGTAGATCCTGGCTGTCGTCCTCCAAGTAGTTGTTGCTATCTTGGCCAACTGCAAATCTGATAAAATTGATTGAATAGAGCAAAAACAGTTGGTATAACAAGTTGATTCAATAATGGTAGAATGCATTGTTACAATTAAGTTAAAGATGGCTCAAGCAACTTAAAAAGTCTGCAAAAATTATCTAAATCACTCTTCCTCTCTACCCTTATTCATTGTCAGTTGGAATATTATTATGCAGAGTCAAGCAAAACTGCTGTTGCACTGGTTAACTTTCTTTTTTATTTTCAAATTTACCAATTTACCAAATTTAAATTTGCGAAACACTGGACAATGGTCATGTGCGGTGCTTTAATTTTTTAATTTACTTTAATCATTGAGGCTTTCTTCCTGTTTTACCTCATTACCTGTATCAACTATTCTAAGCATCATTAACAATATAGATGAAAAGAATAAAAAATGTTACAAGATAAAATGATATATGTTTGCAAGTTCTTTTGAAATATCACTCGCAATAGATAAAGCATTTTCAATGTTCTGTATTCCCATAATGCTAGTCAACTCATTGTAAAGTGATCATATGACCTTCTACTACAAATACCAGCATATGCTTCAAAGTTGTGACTTATATTGACATAGCTGCGGCAATTAGAAAAGTTTTCTATAGCTGATTCGTTTATAACAATCAAACTGTGTTTTGTTTTGATATTATTGTGTTCATTTTCGATGGCATGGTCACAATATTAACAGCAATAAAACTACAGTATATCAGTTTTGGAATAATGAAATTTACCTTTTGTAAAATTTTTAAAGTTGCCAAGTCATTAAATTTAAGCTCGATTAAAGAGTACCTGTAATTGTGCAGCTACCACAGCAAAAGTAGAGCTCTCCACTTTCTGACTCAAGCTCAAATGTGGCCACCTCTGGATCGTATAAATTATATCCTGCACCTTGCAAATCTAGCAACATCATTTTATTTTCAGATAAAACATAACTAAAATGTGAAAAACATTCAGCCTTCCCCACAATTTACTTGCTGATTGTCTTTGTGGCAATAAATGCTCCGTCGTTGTTGATATATTTTTTGAAAAGTATCAGGGACATTCTCTTCGAGCGTAGCTGGAGGCCTGTGCACATACGTTTAGTAGCATTTCTTAAAATTGAAACATTCTCAAAATGTCACAAGTACCTTATTGCGAAGATTTCCGCTACATGCCTGGCTACCGCATGCATTTGAACTTGTTTGCGGCAATGAACTTCCACTGAAGAATCTGTGATACTCAAATTTTTTTCATATTTTTATAAACATTTTCTCTAAAAGTATTTCTTAACAAACATTTTTGATTTGGAAATAATTTCTCATTCTTCATAGCAGACACATAATAAGCATCTCAAAATGCTCCAGAGAAAAAGTTTTCAATATCTACTAATAGTTAACCTCAACTGTGTCATGCCATTTGCGGGATTCAACATCGAAATATTCATATTTCAAAGTTATGTTTTATTTAGCTTTCGGACGTACCAGCCTCCCAGCATTCAACAAGTTGGCAATGTTGTCCTCCAAGTAGTTGTTGCTATCTTGGCCAACTGCAAATCTGATAAAATTGATTGAATAGAGCAAAAACAGTTGGTATAACAAGTTGATTCAATAATGGTAGAATGCATTGTTACAATTAAGTTAAAGATGGCTCAAGCAACTTAAAAAGTCTGCAAAAATTATCTAAATCACTCTTCCTCTCTACCCTTATTCATTGTCAGTTGGAATATTATTATGCAGAGTCAAGCAAAACTGCTGTTGCACTGGTTAACTTTCTTTTTTATTTTCAAATTTACCAATTTACCAAATTTAAATTTGCGAAACACTGGACAATGGTCATGTGCGGTGCTTTAATTTTTTAATTTACTTTAATCATTGAGGCTTTCTTCCTGTTTTACCTCGTTACCTGTATCAACTATTCTAAGCATCATTAACAATATAGATGAAAAGAATAAAAAATGTTACAAGATAAAATGATATATGTTTGCAAGTTCTTTTGAAATATCACTCGCAATAGATAAAGCATTTTCAATGTTCTGTATTCCCATAATGCTAGTCAACTCATTGTAAAGTGATCATATGACCTTCTACTACAAATACCAGCATATGCTTCAAAGTTGTGACTTATATTGACATAGCTGCGGCAATTAGAAAAGTTTTCTATAGCTGATTCGTTTATAACAATCAAACTGTGTTTTGTTTTGATATTATTGTGTTCATTTTCGATGGCATGGTCACAATATTAACAGCAATAAAACTACAGTATATCAGTTTTGGAATAATGAAATTTACCGTTTGTAAAATTTTTAAAGTTGCCAAGTCATTAAATTTAAGTTCGATTAAAGAGTACCTGTAATTGTGCAGCTACCACAGCAAAAGTAGAGCTCTCCACTTTCTGACTCAAGCTCAAATGTGGCCACCTCCGGATCGTATAAATTATATCCTGCACCTTGCAAATCTAGCAACATCATTTTATTTTCAGATAAAACATAACTAAAATGTGAAAAACATTCAGCCTTCCCCACAATTTACTTGCTGATTGTCTTTGTGGCAATAAATGCTCCGTCATTGTTGATATATTTTTTGAAAAGTATCAGGGACATTCTCTTCGAGCGTAGCTGGAGGCCTGTGCACATACGTTTAGTAGCATTTCTTAAAATTGAAACTTTCTCAAAATGTCACAAGTACCTTATTGCGAAGATTTCCGCTACATGCCTGGCTACCGCATGCATTTGAACTTGTTTGCGGCAATGAACTTCCACTGAAGAATCTGTGATACTCAAATTTTTTTCATATTTTTATAAACATTTTCTCTAAAAGTATTTCTTAACAAACATTTTTGATTTGGAAATAATTTCTCATTCTTCATAGCAGACACATAATAAGCATCTCAAAATGCTCCAGAGAAAAAGTTTTCAATATCTACTAATAGTTAACCTCAACTGTGTCATGCCATTTGCGGGATTCAACATCGAAATATTCATATTTCAAAGTTATGTTTTATTTAGCTTTCGGACGTACCAGCCTCCCAGCATTCAACAAGTTGGCAATGTTGTCCTCCAAGTAGTTGTTGCTATCTTGGCCAACTGCAAATCTGATAAAATTGATTGAATAGAGCAAAAACAGTTGGTATAACAAGTTGATTCAATAATGGTAGAATGCATTGTTACAATTAAGTTAAAGATGGCTCAAGCAACTTAAAAAGTCTGCACAAATTATCTAAATCACTCTTCCTCTCTACCCTTATTCATTGTCAGTTGGAATATTATTATGCAGAGTCAAGCAAAACTGCTGTTGCACTGGTTAACTTTCTTTTTTATTTTCAAATTTACCAATTTACCAAATTTAAATTTGCGAAACACTGGACAATGGTCATGTGCGGTGCTTTAATTTTTTAATTTACTTTAATCATTGAGGCTTTCTTCCTGTTTTACCTCATTACCTGTATCAACTATTCTAAGCATCATTAACAATATAGATGAAAAGAATAAAAAATGTTACAAGATAAAATGATATATGTTTGCAAGTTCTTTTGAAATATCACTCGCAATAGATAAAGCATTTTCAATGTTCTGTATTCCCATAATGCTAGTCAACTCATTGTAAAGTGATCATATGACCTTCTACTACAAATACCAGCATATGCTTCAAAGTTGTGACTTATATTGACATAGCTGCGGCAATTAGAAAAGTTTTCTATAGCTGATTCGTTTATAACAATCAAACTGTGTTTTGTTTTGATATTATTGTGTTCATTTTCGATGGCATGGTCACAATATTAACAGCAATAAAACTACAGTATATCAGTTTTGGAATAATGAAATTTACCTTTTGTAAAATTTTTAAAGTTGCCAAGTCATTAAATTTAAGCTCGATTAAAGAGTACCTGTAATTGTGCAGCTACCACAGCAAAAGTAGAGCTCTCCACTTTCTGACTCAAGCTCAAATGTGGCCACCTCTGGATCGTATAAATTATATCCTGCACCTTGCAAATCTAGCAACATCATTTTATTTTCAGATAAAACATAACTAAAATGTGAAAAACATTCAGCCTTCCCCACAATTTACTTGCTGATTGTCTTTGTGGCAATAAATGCTCGGTCGTTGTTGATATATTCTTGAAAAGTATCAGGGACATACTCTTTGAGCGTAGCTGGATGCCTGTGCACATACGTTTAGTAGCATTTCTTTAAATTGAAACATTCTCAAAATGTCACAAGTACCTTATTGCGAATACTTTCGCTACATGCCTGACTACCGCATGCATTTGAACTTGTTTGCGGCAATGAACTTCCCCGGAAGAATCTGTGATACTCAAATTTTTTTCATATTTTTATAAACATTTTCTCTTTATTTCTGAACAAAAATGTTTGATTGGGAAATAATTTCTCATTCTTCATAGCAGACACGTGATAAGCATCTCAAAATGCTCCAGAGAAAAAGTTTTCAGTATCTACTAATAGTTGAACCTCAACTGTGTCAAGCCATTTGTGGGATTCAACATCGAAATATTCATATTTCAAAGTTATGCTTTGTTTGGCTTTCGCACGTACCAGCCTCCCAGCATTTATCAAATCGACAATTGATACTGACGCAGGATACCATGTCTCGGCCTGCATAATTGTTGTTCTCCTTTCAGTAGGTATCATTTGATTTTTGCTGATCGCAGCTGACTAGAGACAAATGATAATTGTAGCTCCTGGCTGTCGTCCTCCAAGTAGTTGTTGCTATCTTGGCTAACTGCAAATCTGATAAAATTGATTGAATAGAGCAAAAACAGTTGATATAACAAGTTGATTCAATAATGGTAGAATGCATTGTTACAATTAAGTTCAAGTCGCCATGTCATTAATTTAATGCTCAATCATATCATAAAATAGCTGCAATCATGCAGCTTACTGCAGCTAAAGTATAGTTCTCCACTTTCTGACTCAATCTCATATGTGGCCACCTCTGGATGGTGTAAATTACATCCTGCACCTTGCAAATCTAACAACTTCATTTTATTTTCAGATGAAGCATAACTAAAATTTAAGAGACAATCAACCTTCCCCATTGATTGTCTTTGAGGCAATAAATGCTCCATCGTTGTTGATATATTTACGAAGAGTACCAGGGACATACTCCTCGAGCTTAGCTGGATGCCGTCCATGCAATTATAATAGCATTATTTTAAGTTGAAACATTCTCCAAATGCCTCATTGCGAAGACTTTCGCTAAATACTTGGCTACCGCCCGCATGTATTTGAACTTGTTTGCGGCAATGATCTCCCACGGAAGACTTTGATACACAAGTTTTTCTAACTTTTTTTACCTTTCCGTGTATTTTTTAATAAAAAATTTTGATATCTGATTTCTCATTCTTCAAAACACAATGGATTGTTTAAATGTTTTACACATACGCTATACATTTTGTACTGACATTAGATAGACAGTATTGTTGACGCCCGGACAATTTTAAACGATTTTTAAATTGGTATTTGAATTTTCAATCTCAATATTTGAACAAATAGAACTCACACCTTAGTATTAAAAATTCACATGCAACAGTACAATATTCAAATAGTTAATCTATAGAATAATGTATGGAATTGATTTCTTGCATTAATGTTTTTAGAAAGGCCATATAGATATATGCAACTTTTGAAATATGCAAATATTGAAATAACAACCAACATAGTGTACAATACGTATATACGTAATGTATCAAATCGATACATAAAATGTATCACATGACCTATCAGGCTTGTATTAAAGAAATATATTTATTTACAGAAAAAATATTTAGATATAAACAGATATTGATAAATAAGTCATAATTTGTACTTACGTTTTCCTGCACACTCTTCATCGGACTCCCGTCCAGGAGGTGACATGGGTATTCTCATATACTGGGCATCCAAAGGAGATTCGACAGAAGATATAACTGATGCGTCCGAGCTCACACTTACTGTCTCTGGCTTGACTTTGCTCATATTACACGAGTTCATTATAAAATCTTTAAAAAATTTCAAAATAAGGTAGTAACAAGCTAGCAGTATCAACGTGTATTCAAATGAAACTCTAATTGCGATATTCTCTTTTAAGCCCTCGGATAACAGTTAAGCTAGTGAATAACGATGTTCTTTAATTGAGTTAAGTTGAAAACTCAAGCCAGACTGTGATGATTTGAAGTGGTGATGCTCATGAATTTGGCATATGAATATGTTGTTCTAAATAGATGACGTAAATGTGACTACCCACAATGAGGCACATTAAAAAAAAACTACTAACAAATTTAGTAGAACATGTACTTGCAAAAGTTAATTATACAATGTATAAAATTATGTCTCCTTTATGTGGTTATAGTCGAATTATAGGCTGCATGGATGCTTCAATTGTATTAAACCAGTACAAATTAGTAATACTTGAATGTCAGTATGCCCACTTCATATCTGAATAATAAAAAAATGTTCAGAAACTTTTGATACTGAAACAGATTCTAAACTTCCCTATATATATATATTTAAAAAAAACGTCCACAATGCACATGGCTATATTATACGGTATAGTACTAACTTGAGAAGTAAGCTGTATTTGCATTATCTGATTATATCCGGCAATTCAGGATATACACTTTAACAGATAAATCATAATTGTAATTTTGGTAATTTTACCTTCTTTAACCATTTTGAAAATACACGCAACAACTAACAACAGTGTGATTAGATAATATATATTTTGTAACTAGTTTCAAAGTATTTTAAAATTATTTTCGTTTCCCTTCTGTAGTTTCTCCAGTGAAATTTTAACTAATGAAATTCAATATCTTCCAGATTAAAAGAAGAATGAATTGTGTAGTTTTCCATGTTTTATCAGCTGTATTATTTGTTGTATTTTCAGGATGCCCAGAATGATCATTTCAAAAAATTTATTGCATCTGAAAAAGCATTGAATAATCAATCACAAAGTAAAGAACAAATCTTCAATTTACAAAAAGATATAAAAAATATTATATTTAAAGCCATAGCAGATAGAAATAAAGCTCAGTTGTTAATGTGAGTATAAAGAAATGTTTTCATTGTGAATTTTGTCGTGCAGATATCTAATGTAAACTAATACCAAGGAAGATTAATGATTTTGAAATTAAAACGCTATGTGTAATTGGCTGATAATGATGTTGATGTATAAAGAAAGCATACAATAAAACCTGGATATAACAGCCAGCTATGAGAGGTAGACAAATTGACCACCACAGACAGGTGAACTTTATATACAGGGTTGCTTAAGTGAACACTATAGACAGGTGGCCAATTTATAGAGGTGACCACTCTAACAGACTTGACTGTACATTAAATTCTATTTTTTATGTGATGCGAGTTGTCTTACTGATTGAATATAGTAGCAAACATGATTGCCTGAGATATCCTTACTATTTAATTATATATTAGATTATATTTTATAGATTCATGTAATACTGTATGATCATTTCAATTACAGACATGCATTGGAACTTGAAGCCAGAAGCAGTAGCATGTTGGCTGGTTTGAAATACTTGGAAGAAACTATTAATACGTTGAAAAATCAACTGATTGAAAGAAAAGAATCGGTCTCTATGCTGTTGAGAAAATATCAGAAAATATCAGAATTTGAAGAACTTGCAGTGAGTAGTTTATCACAACAGCCCCTGCGAAAAACATTTCAAGAGTTCATGAACAATTCATGAACCAGGAATTCATGAACAATTCATGAACCAGGAGTTCATGAACAATTCATGAACTTTCACAAACAGTTCGCGAACAGTTCATGAACAGCTCATGAACTCCCGTACAATTATATGTTGATCTTCATTCTAGGAAAGAAAGCAACAAATGATCCAGGCATTAGTGCGTCATAATGGTAATGCAAGGTCACGATTGGAGAAGCAATGTACTGAGGTCAGTCTTGAGTTTTTTATATGTATACTATTCATTTTGTAAAACTAGCAATGTTTTACCCGCTTTGCTGAGTTAATTTTGGCTGCATTAAAACCGCGTTTAGCATTGTTTAGTTGCCAAGACGAACAAATAATTAATGTAGGACATTTTCTAAATGAATTTGGGGATTACACATCAAATAACAATATTGATATCAAACAATAAAAATTCGACGCAACAAAGCAATTGTCCTAGCATGGTGGTTTTGAAAAGCAAAAAACAAAATCAATGAAATATTTTAATACGCAAAGCAAAGGGGAATTTCAAAAAAATAGCAAAGTACAACTATTTAACAATTAGACAACAAGCCCGAGTTGTCTACCGTTGAATAGTCACAGAGGCCGCCGAGGCGACTATTCAAGACGGTCGGTAGACAACAAGGGCGAGTTGTCTAATTGTTTTAGTAGAAACCGACTGGTGGTACAAGCAAAACATATCAAAAGATATAAATTCCAACTATTTATTCGCTTTCTCCATAATTAATTTTAAATACAACCGTCAATCAAAGGCATCCATGACGACTGCAGCGTCGTGATTCGGAGAATGAAGTTTAATTCGACTTGATTCAGATTTAATTTTTAAAACAAAACAGTTGGATATTAATACTTCCTACAAAATACAGCCCCACAAAATAGCAAACTTAAGAAGGTAACTATTGAGTATCTAAAAATACATACATGTTTGCAGTTTGTAATATAAAAGTTTGTTGTTTATAAACTTAAGCTGACTACCGGACTAACTTATATCTGCAATAAAGTAGCGAGAAGTTGCAAGAAGATTTGTTGAATAAGATGTAAATTGTATATGCATAGCTTACCATTGAACATGTTGCAACTTCATCTCAGATTTTGTTACTTGTTTTGTTTTCTCAGGGACTGAAATTATAATTTACTCTCGTAATTCGTATAAAATTTTGATTCAAAAACATTTGCGAACCCTTGTTTACTTTTTGAAATTTGTGGGGGAACTTACCAGTGTTGACTATGAAAAAATAGTCAACGATTGAGCAGCCAATCAGAATGCAGCTCATCGAATAGTACCCTAGTCGGTTTCGACTAATAGCAATTATCTATCAGATGTATGAGATTTGATTCATCTGGTTTTGAAATGTGGTAGAAAATCGCCGCAAACACACTTACACACAAAGACATTTAAATTTATAGATATAGATATTAACCTGGAAATCATGATAACATTTACTTTTTCCCAACGTAATACCATAAGTTGCTTCTGGGCCTGTTGCTCAGTTCTCAAAACAGTTCCATTATAAAATGCTCTAGTAAACCCCTGCAAAGGCATTTGTTGAGATCATGATATCCATGAGCTGTTCATGAACCACCTGGCCAGTTTATGAACAGTATATGAATATTTCATGAGCTTTTCATTCACAAGTTCATAAATTCGAACTAGCCTGGTTTGTTGTGCGGAAATTAAAAGACAAAACTATATATTCTCTGATTATTTCAGAACTGGATTATTTATTTTGTACTAGTAAATCTATTGAGATAAGATGTGCTGAATGCGTTTATCAATGAACTAAGACTGTACTGCACAAACAAAAATATTGAGTAAGGATAATTTATAGTCAGAGAATCATCTTTCAGAATTAAATGAGAGGGTTACTCGAATTTGAGCCCACAAGTTCTTATATCGAAAAGATCGGGAGTCATACTGGGGATATTGCAACAAAACTTTTTCCATTCTATTGAATGTTTCTTACGTAATTACTAACACTAAATGTATGTTTGATTCTTATGTCTATTGGCTGGCTAATTGAAATCTGGTGAACAAACGTCTGTGGATGCCCCTGTTAAAAAAAATCCATGAGTTCCTGAACAGTATATGCACAGTTCATGAACTATTCATGATCTTCATGAAAAGTTCATGAGCAGTCACGAAGAGTTCATGAAAATCAACCCAATATAATAACAAAAGATGTTATCTGTACATTATTATGCAAAGAACAAAAGAATCATAACAGAGGACTTCAATATAAGCAGCTTTTTATTGGTTGTTTGGATTACAAAATATTCTGTATTTTGTGCTCCAATGCTAATTGAATTGAAATTCAGAATAAACCATATGCGGTTAATTAATTGATTATTAATTAACAAGTTAATTAATTGATTTGCAGCGCTCAATGATAGATCTATTATTGCGTTTTTATTCTAGCTGTGTGATAATCGATCAAATAAAATTTCTCCAACTATCGAAAAGCTTGTCAGTGCCATGTCTAGGGTATTGAAATGCCATTCTGAAGAATTAGATGTGTTTTTGACAGCTCCAACTTTTTTGCTGCACCAAATTGACATTAATGGGTAAGTGTTGATTTTTTTATTTGATCTGATTTTAAAATCATTCGATTTTATTTTATTTTTCTTTGCATGATGATATGATTGATTTCATATTCTATTGAATTTGATTTCAATTGGTTTTCTTTTGATTATTATATCATTCACCATGAGTCCATGCGTAGCGGAGCTATATTTTTTGAATTACTATTGCATTATAATAGGGTGATACGCTGTTGTGCATTAGTAATTATGAATTTATGAAGCTTAATCTGCAGTAGCGTGACACCTTCCAGCATGTCATACTGCTAAGCAAATGGATACATTTCTCTTATGAAATAAGTTTTCAAATGTGAAATGGCATGCTTTTCATGTTTATCATGAAAGTATGCCAATTTTCACATTTACAGTTTCATTTTTCAATTGATTTTCGCGACATTTTGAAGAGTGTTTTGTTAACTGTTCATGATTACTTCATTTTGCTTCATTATTCGTAACGTTATGTGGACGCTATTGTATTACGCATCAATTAAACTTTGATTTCGAAATGTTTATAATTACAGTCAAACCTGTTATAACGATCACCTCTATACAGAGGCCACCTGTCTATAGTGGTCACTCTTGCAGTGTCTAAATTAGTATTTTCTATTGATTCAAACCTGTATATAAAGGCCACCTGTCTATAGTGGTCAATTTATCTCTTGTGGCTGGCCGTTATATACAGGTTTCACTGTATTTGTTTCACTTATTTGTATTGATTTCAATTTCCAGTACTCGGTCCCCTGTTCATCTACTATCGTGCAACCGCTTTCGTTATCGTCATTTACTGCCTGGTAATACTGCTATAACACATTTACTGGCATCAGCTGGTATTAAGGATTGTTATTCTACTGATAGAATTCTACAAGCGGTAATGAATTTGGTTAAAAGAGGTAAATTTACTAAAACTGTAAAGCTCCTGCTTTACTCCATATGCTAAGACATGATTGTAGTCAAAAATTGTTACCATCCCGTGCAAAAAAAAAAAAAAAAACTGAACTGTTTATGAACCCCATCAGTTCAAGAACAGTTCATGTAAGTTAAATATCCTATTTTTCATGAACGTTTCAAGAACTAGTATAGTAATTATGCAGTAGCTCAAGTGTTCCACGTTGTTATTGGTTTCTTTGTCATGGTCAATATATTTCTCATAGATCAATTGATAGGTTGCATTTGATTGATCTTGATTCTTACTATCCCTGCGAACAATAGTTCAGGAGTTCGTGAACAGTTAACTGGAAATGCAGACATGAGAATTTTTGAACTTTTACCGGATTTCAGACTATTTTGGGCTTTGTATAAGCTCTAGTTTTTGCTTTTTTCCATTCAATTCCATTGAAATTTATCAAGATATTGTGAATTTCAGACTATTTTGAAATTTCAATTATCATGTCTGAAATGGCCCACAAAATATCAAGAACTGTCCATGAACTGCCCGTGAGGGCTCATGGACTGTTCACGAACTCCTAAACTTTTGTTCGAAGGCGTTACAAGAATTTTCAGCCTTTTAGCAGATTTTAGACTATTCCTACTCTTTTGAACAGCAAAACTCTAACAGATGTTATGCATGGATTTTCGGATGGAGCACTGTGAAACCCAGAGCCATCTATTTACAAGAGTTGGGACACGCTTTCATGTGCCGCTATCGTCTCCTATTGGACAGATGCCATTCACGTGATTTTTTGGACGCCATTTTCGTACTTTCGGCACCAGGGTTCTTGTTCTTTTGGCGCCAGGTTTCCTGTTTTAAGCGAAGCGCGCGGAAAAATACAACTTTTATCAGTAAAAACAAACATAGGCTATTAAATTATTTATTGTTGTGTTAATAGGCACAATAGTAGTCGAAATAAAAGTATTGTTTACTATTCCAACTGGGGACAAGAATTAGAAAAAGTTGTCTTTGACTGCAAAGAATAAGCGTAAGAGCGTAAGAGATACTCTACAAACTCCTTGTCCATTTAGCAATTCCAATAGCATTGATCTGATTTACTCTTGAGCAACATGCTGATGAGATCAATAACATAGTATACATTGAAGTAAATTTGTATTCTAATTTTGAGAGTCCAGCAAATAAATATGGAGAAAGACAACTCATAAATGGTTATATTACTCTTGTTAAACAACCGCAAACCATTCCGCAAACCATTTCACAGAGTTCCAAAATGGCTGAAAAAAACACAACATTCTCTTGCACATGCGCACTGCTGCTGAAAACGTGCTTGGGTCCAGGCCAAAAAACATAAATGGTATCAGTGTCCCAACTCTTGTAAATAGATGGCGCTGGTGAAACCTGTTCATGAACGCTATTCTAAAATCAATACATACCTATTTAATCTGTCCAGTCTCCAAAGTTATTAATTTTATCAACATTCAGTCTTTTTATTAATAACCTGCTTCCGTTGTTACTGTATTATCAATTATTATTAATAATGTATAATATTGTCAATATCATTCAAATCATGTTTGAAATTGAAATCCGATTTGTTAGCCATTTTAATTAATATTAATTCATAGATAAATTTCACATGTTTCCAGAGTCAAACACAACTGTTCAATTATTTTTCCTATATAGTAATCAGAAAGTTTTATCACACAAGGTCCATTATGGACCCACACTCATTGCTAGTATTAATTCATAGTTGCTTTGATTTTTGAACTTTCACACTGTTTCTTCATCTATTTCTTGCACACTCAACTTACCATTCAAATTGCTATGAATCATTCAATGATTTTAGAACTGCTATTTATTGATCAAATGTTTTATTAATTTTTGTTTACATTATTCTGATAAAATAATTATAAACTTCTCCAATTGTATCTTAACCTGATATCAACAGTCAAAAGTGGCAGTCGTAACATCATAGATTCCTGAAGGAACCAGAACAAATTTACAAAAAAATCGGTAATTCTCTTAATTGATTACCGGTACCCCTGCTAAAAACAGTTCAGGAGTTTATGAACAGTTCATGAATAGTTCATGGAAATTCGGGGCCATTTAACGCTTATGAACAGTTCATGAACTCTCACAGGCAGTTCATGAACAGTTCATGGAGATTTAGGGCCATTTAATGTTCATGAACTGTTATTGCAGGGGTATAGGTCAAATTTCAACAAAATATCCAGAAAGAAAAAGTTGAAAATCAGCTCTAGGATCCTTGAATATTAAACCTAGTAACTCACTTCTCATCAATTGATAATAAACACCATAGTTTCACTGATAGTTTCATTGCTTATGATTGTTTTGTGTATGATTTTGAACGTAGATTTGATGCTTGAAGAGGAATTGTTCACAATAAGACAGAACTCATCAAAAATGATTCTTGCATCTAAAGATGGCGATGTAGAAAAATTGAAAGGTTAGTTTTTAAGTATCCGCGTATCCATCTTTAAATATTTCAAAAACATATGTTTATTTGTTTTTATATTTCTTCAGTTTTGGTATGATTTGTTATCTTGTTTTTGCACCATCTAGATTTACGATCAATATCAAGCAGAATCGGGAATGATAAATTATCTTCCATGGTATCTATTTGCAACAAAGAAGTTACAGAGACAACAGCAGCTTTAACTGATAGCAATGAATTACGTAGGATTATTCAATCATGGTTAGTATTCATGAAACAGCCGTGTTTAGATGAGACGTCTGCGAATTAGATCCATCACCGCTGTGAAAATATTTCAGTAGTTCATGAACAGTTCATAAACGTTAAATGGCCTCTATTTTCATGTGTTCATGAACTGTTTTTGAACAATTCACCAACCTTGGCAGAGAGTGCATAAACAATTCATGAACATTCATGAACAGTTCGTGAAAATTTGGGACAATTTAAAGTTCATTAACTGTTTATAATCTGTCATTCATGAACGATATTTGAAAGCATGGTTTTGAATGAATTCTTTTCAAGATTGAAGATCGTAATTCATTTCAATGGTGTCACCTGCATTTTCATGAGTTTAATATGATATTGATGTCCAACTCATTCAGATTACTCTAGTTCCTTGTTCGTGTTGTTTGAGTTCAATCAAGAAGGCTTGTTTTCATTCTGTTCCCCTACAGAAAACAATCCATGTGTTCATGAGCAGTTTGTGATCTGTTCATGAACGTTTGATGACCAAATTTTCAGGATTTTTCATTTGCAATTTATGAACTATTCATGAATAGTTCATTGATAAGCATGAAAATTTCATAAAAATGGGGCTGTTTAACGTTCATGAACAGTTCTTGAACACATGAACTGATTTTGCATTGATTATCTTGACATCGTTTCAATCTTCAAGACTTATTTCAAGATTTTCTTCTGCTCTTTTTCATAATACTGAATAAATGTTTTATTAAAAAAATTAATACAGTCAAACCTCTTATAACGGTCACCTTTCATAGTGGTTACTCTTACAATGTCTAAAATAGTACTTTCTATTGAATCAAACCTGTATATAAGGCCACCTGTCTATAGTGGTCAATTTATCTAACTCTCATTACTGGCTGTTATATGCAGGTTTCACTGTATTTATGTCACGGAAATAAACACAAGGCATAAATAGACACTTTAAAACAGTGATATCTCCTTCATTTCTTATCAGATCGACTTCAAACTTTTGCCAATCATTTTTTTGCCTGTTGATATAATTATCAGAATCAATCATCACTTTGAAAAATATGTTTCAGAAGAATTCCCTATTGCTTAGATAAATGTTTGTTTTAAAATTTTCATATTGTTTTTATAGGATTGATCAACCTGCTAAATACTTGACACCTTGGCTTGAAGAAAATAATATGAATATTGAAAAATGGCAACAACAATGGTCATTTCAAATCGCTCAATTAAAACAACTTCAATTAAATGGCTGAATTAATATCTTCTACTATTACTACCGTACTTAGTTGGTCATCCCTGAAGCTAAGTGAAGCAACATTGCACTTTGTTAACTTTGACAATGAATGATGTTAACTTGTTCAGATAATAACACTGAAAATATAAAATCCTTGAAAGTGTTAGGTTGCATTATTTATTAGCAAATGTTTATAATTTTATAACTAATTGACATTTTGGTTGCAGGGATTCAGTTTACGGTTTTGGTTTCAAAAACTGTATTAACTTGTGTTTAACAATATAATTAGGCTTAATAAGAGCCGTTAAAACATTTTATTTATATCTACATAGTTCTAAAACATAATAATATGCTATTAATAATTTTGAATTATAATGCATTTATACAAATATTGAAATTAATCTAATCTGATTGCATTTGTTCAAATTTGGTTTCAACTTTGATTCTTTAAAATTTGTTGTCATTTAGGTGGTATTGCCCTACTGAAGAGGTGGCGTTATTCTAAAGGAGTGGTTTTTTGCTAAGAACAACCCCTGCGAAAAAAGTTCATGAGTTCATGAACGTGAAATTGTCCAAAAGTTCACGAACTGTGCATGAACTGTGCATGAACTTTTAGGCAATTTCACATTCATGAACCAGTTCATGAAGTGTTCATGAACTATTTGTGACAGTTCATGAAGTATTCATGAACCCACAAACAAATGTTCATGAAGTTAATGAACTGTTCATGAAGTTCATGAACTATTCATGAACTCATGGATTTTTTTGCAGGAGAATGATTGCAAATGCTCTTTTTCGATCTCAGCCGCGACACTGCAGATCAATTTCATTAGATTTCAGAGCAAATATGCGTTTACTGTCATTGCCATCCACCAATATAAGAGGATATTTATTTGATGTTGAGTCAAAACTGAGTTGACCTTCAAAGGATTAGAAATAAATCCATCAAGATTATAATTAGATCTGATCTACTGCCATTGAGCTAATTCTTTTTTATGTTTTTAATATGCATTGGAATTGGATTATCGAAATTCTATCCAATTATATCTGATTTATGATTGAAATTTATCTTGCAATTATGGAAAACAATGCCTTTTCTTACTCCCTGCAAAAAGCAGTTAAATCCCCAATCGTCATGAAATGTTCATGAAATGTTAATGAACTCCTGGAGTGTTTATCGCAGCGTTTGTTGACATGTGAATTATGCTTAAAGAAGTTATGATTCCTTCTGGACAAAATGTATGATTGCTAATCTATCAGATGGAAATTTGATGAAGTTTGAATATATCTAATGTTTCATGAGTTCCTGAATGGTTCATGAGCGTCAAATTGCCCAGTTGTTCAATAACACTTCTCCAACTGTCCATGAAGTTTTTATAAACTGTTCATGAAGATGTTATGAACATTTGGGAAATTTCATGTTCATGAACTCTTGCACCTTAATTCGCAGAGGACAGATCTAACTAGGTGCATACATTCATGAACAACACTCAGCCATTCAATGTGTGAGATGCTTTTAGCGAAAATTATTTTTGTGAACTATGATGAGGGTCCATTTATGAACTGGATTTTACATTCAAGATAAACCAAGTAACTCGTAACCTAATCTATTCAGATCTATGAAAGACGTCAGTTATTGACGAAGGATCAGCTTTGTAAGTACCTATATTTGACCAAGATGATATAGTCCATGTCAAGTAAGACAGAAAACATTCCGCTCTATCAAATATATCACAGAAGACATTGTTAATGGATCGTAGGTAAGTACATATATTGTATTTATTTACATTCAGCTATTTAAATACATAATTTTAACAATGATTATAAATGTTTCAAGCCTGATAAACATAATTATTTAATTTTAATCTTGTTTGAAACCAAGTGCTTCCATCATTCCACGATAATGTACATATTTTACTTGATTCTTTGGATCAATATCATCTCGACTTTCAATTCCCAGTTCAATGTTTGGTAGATATTGTTGTAGCACAACTGAAAGAGTGAATTATTAATGAAGTAATGATTTTGTTTCTTAGTGTACCATTAGGACCGGCGGTCACAGGCACAATTATTGAACAATAGAATTCCTGCAGGCACATTTTTCTAAAATTTAAAATTATTATCAATCTATGAATGATTCATAAAGTTTATTAATGAAATCGAATAAGAGGTGCATAAGGATGAAACTAATGACGCTATGTATAACTATTGTCAGTTTAAATTGCTTGACCAGAAAAATTCACAGTAAAATATTTGCAGGAACTTTCAAGGCAAAACGTTGCTACAAAACGTTACTATAGTACCAGTAGGTCTAATGAAGATGAATAGCCTGCAATTGTTAGTCGTAAACTGTTTAAGAAAATGCTGTAAAACACAATGTGTTACCCATCAACGTTTTCAAATTTCAATACATTTATATTTGCAATACCTGAGATTCAGAATTGATTAAAAAACAATTTGATTATGGAGCAAGAGGTTTTGTTGGAACGTACTTGGCTTCGATCATTGCAATACTCTGATATGTTATATTATTTTGTACCGTAACGATTTATTGCATCTAAACATTTAATTAACATTCTTACCTGGTTCATGCCGCCAATCCAAGTAGGAGATGAATTTATTGTAATCAATTTGACCTTCTGAGTTTTGAGGTAACCTGTTGATGAGAGTTAAATTTTTATAACTTTCGGAAACCAGAGTGTAATTAAAAGCAACCCAAAACCTCTTGATTAGATATTCCAATCCTAATATCCATCACTGCGAAAACAATTCAGGAGTTCATGAACATTTAACGTCCATGAAGTGCTCAGGAACTCCTGATCTGTTTTTCGCAAGGGCATGACCCTGAATGAAATTTTGAGTTTGTGAACTTCTCATTTACCTTCTCAACTGTTCCTGGACAGTTCATGAACTTTTCATTGACACCTAAACAATTATGAAAACACCTAACAACTTTGTGAACTGTTTTCATAGGGGATGAGTTGCGTACCCTTCCAGGAGTTCATGAACTGTTTGTGCAGGACTTTCTCTCCTTCAAATTTCACGTTAAGCATATTTTCACTTAAGGCAAATTCTATGTATTACTTTCTTTCGTTTACCTTTCAAAGAGATTTTGCATAAGATGGTCTCTGATTGGTACAGAGGATGATTTGCATATGTTTCGTAGTTCATTAATATTTATGTAACCAGATCTGAAAAGTAAAATGTAAAAATTATTCACACACACAAATAATGGTTTTCAGGCTCCATCTAGAATAACAGATTGGGTTTTGTTTGAGAGTGTGTTGACAATTGTGTGACACGTCAGAAGGGATGAGAAGTGGTCAATTGAGGAGAGGTTTAACATTCTGTGTAGAATTTCAAAATACAATTAAAGTCAATCATACCATAGCTTTAAAAGTGTAAAGATATGTTTGAAACTGAACAAATATGTTCAAAATGAGCCCATTGGATGTTAAAAATTATCTAGACGAGTCTAATTGATTTTTTTCAAAGATGATCAATTAAATATAATAATGTGGTGAATGTGAAAAAAATGCAAAGTCCATGAACAGTTCAAAAGAGAACAGATAAAATGATCATGGAAATTTCTTGGATATAAAGCCAAATTTTCACAAATTATTCATGAAACGTTCATGAAAATTTGGCAATGTCACGTTATTGAAACTCATGAACATTTTTCAATTTGTGATGAATGTGTTCTCCCCTGCGAAAAACAGTCCATGAACAGTTTTTGGACATTAAAATGTTATCATGAACTATTCATGAACTGTCCGTGTAAGTACTTACTTGTCAAGATCAGCATGTAAACAGGCATCTTTAATCATAGAAAAATTTTCAAAATTAACCTTTCTAAGATGTTCTTGTACTTGTGCAATAGCAACAGTTGTTTCAATATTATCTTTGTCAGAAGTCTAAAAGATAATTTAAAATAAATAATTTGAATATTACACTCTTGAAAATAAATCTTATGCTCTCATAAATAATCATATTAATTATCAATGTATCCTGTGTCTATGTAGCGTTGCAGGGTTAATTTTGGTTGAATTAAAACTACCCTTGGTGTTGTCTGGACTCTGGTTGTCAAGACAAATAAATAATTACTGTAAAGTGGAAATTTTTTAATGAAATTGGAAAAAATGTGCAATTTAAGTATGAGTGCCTTGAAAAGAAGCATTACCGGCTTAGGAATAAACAAAATTAGAAAGTTTCACACATTCCTTATAAAAATCAATGGTTTGAAGAAGGTAGACCTTTGTGACAAAAAGCAATGTACCGGTAGACGGTGTCGCCCTACCAAAGGCACCCGTGCCACTCCTCTATTTCTAGATAAGTGGATTTTTTTGCTGAGAGCAATGATTTTAAATGCTCTTTGTTGATCTCAGCCGCGACACAGCAGATCAATTTTAACAGATTCATGGCAGATAAGTCTCGATTGTCAATGCGCAACGATACACCGCAGGTATTCACAATGCAATTCCCTCTGGACCATTCCATCCGCCACCCTCAGATGGTACTCATTTGATGTTTCAGATAAAGTCAAGGCTGAGTTGACCTTCGGGGGATTCGAACCACAGTCCATCAGATATGATCCGATCTGAAGCTCGGTAAGCTCTGCCACCTGAGCTAATCCTCCTTTGTGACAGACTATGAATACTACCTTTGTTGCTATGATTTATTGTATACATGTACCTCATTCTTTCCAAATTGTCTCGCGATTGTCAATATTTCATGCTCGGAAAGATTTCCTTTTGTGATACTGAGTAGTAATTGTCTGGAAAAATAAACACAAATGAAATATATCGTGCTATCTCCCTGAGATAAGCAGTTCATGAATTTGTGAACAGTTCATGAACAGTTCATGAAAGTTGAATTCTCCCAAAATTTTATGAACTGTTCATGAACTTTATTATTATGAACAGAAAACAAACAGTGACTCTTTAGAGCTGACCCGTCACTTTGGCCTCTTCAATATCCCCATTTAAAATTGATTGCCATTTTCATTTGCTATACAGCACGCATCACCAGGTAGTGTATAATTGTTGAGGCCTTAACGCACTTCTCCGAAACCACAAATTAATTTATTCATATTGTATGTTGGTGTTATAAGAACGTTACTTCAATTTGAAAAGGCCTATTTTTCTCTGCTCCTAAAGCATTCCTTGTCAAAAAAAGTCCAAGAGTTCATGAAATATTCATGAACATTAAATGGCCCCAATTTTTATGAACTGTTCATGAAATAATTCTTGAACCTTCACAAACAGTTCATGAACGTTAAATGGCCCCAATTTTTGTGAACTGTTCATTAATAGCTCTTGAACCTTCACAAACAGTTCATGAATGTTAAATGGCCCTAATTTTCATGAACTAGCTATGAAGTCCTGAGCTGTTTTTCACAGGAGTTTGCTTATTCCGCTTCCATCGAAATCCGGCCCTGTCTATACAAACTATCTTATCCCTACGTTGCTTAGATATCCCATCTTCCTTAATGTCCCACTTCATCCATAGCAGAGGGGGGATATTAAGCAAAAAATTCTACTGAAGTCCATCGAACACTTATTGAATATCTGCATTAGCATCTTCAAAACATTTTGTAGCCTTTAAATATTCAAAATATATGTGATACTGTCCTTCCAACTAAATCACATTACTGAAGTTTAGTGAAAAATAGTTCTGTTTTGTAAGACTGTTTTGTAAGATCTATTGGTAAGTACCTTAAAAAAAGTTCCTTAATGTTAATTGGCTTGTTTATCATGGACTTCATGGATGTCATAAAAATAGAGCAATTAACTTTCACAGACTGTTCACTAGGGTAAGCTTACTTTAAATCATTAAATGGTGTCAGTCCGGTATTGTCTTTGTCCATACTATTTAAAACACTTGAAACTTGATCTATGTTTTCCAATATAGCATCTCTAACTTTTGGCATAATACGGTTGACATCAGCGTGTGGAAATTCTGCTGCATGTTTTTCTTGATATCTGAGTGTATATTCGTCAGCATCTGTGAGGATGAATGGATGTTTCCAGAATTCGACTTCATTGCCAATAAAAAGATCCTGTAATTCAGAAAAACTTTTAGACGTCTAAAATGTATGAATACCCGTACGAAAAACATTTGAGGAGTTCATGAACTGTTTATGACCTGTTATTGAACTCCGGAAATGTTTTTCACAGATGTAATTCATTACCTGAGCAGAATAGTTCTTATCTCCTGCTGGCTTTTTAACTGGTTTTCTTTCTAGAAATTGTCCACCGATAATTCCTGAATTTCTCTGTGATGGTTCATAAACTTGGATTGTATCATCAGATAAAAAACACGAGACGATGAATCGTCGATCTTTATCAATTGGTTTGTTTGTCTTTAGTGAAGCAGCAAAACGCAAAACATTGCTCTCCAGGCCATGCCTTGATACAAGAGAAAACAAGAATGTAAGATTACATATCGTATATACATTGATAAGTAATGGTAGACTTACTTCCCCTCCGAAATAGCCTACAGTCATGATATGAAGATATGAAGATTTCATGAACTCATCTGAAAAATGTTCTCAGCACAATTTCACCTAGCGGATTGTCATAGTTGAGTTATTCAAACGCCTGTTAGAATCTAGGAAATTGTTGTGAAGCAGAAAAGCATGTCCATGCGTGGGAGTCGAACCCACGATCTCTGAATGTCCGGTCCAGTGCTCTAACCTTTGAGCTACGCGGTCATCTGATCTACCCTCACAACAATCGCAAGTCACTCTTGTTACGCCAGCTGTGAACTCTACTAGTTGCACAGCACGCCGTTAGTTTTGCCGTGCCACATGAGTTGATTTGCCAAGTGTCTAGTGACGACTTGCACTTTCCAACAACGCCAAGTTTTCAAAAACAAGTATTGTTATAGAAGATGCGGAATAAATGATATTAATACAGTCAAATATGTTATAACGGTCACCTCTATACAGTAGTCACCTGTCTATAGTGATCAATTTATCTACCTATCGTAGCTGGTCGTTACATACAGGTTTCACTTGTAAATATTTTATTACCTATCTTTCTCCATGAATTTGATAAAATCATGTTTGGGTGGTTTTGGTAATAAACTCAAGCAATTACATAATGAATCTTCTTCTGAACCAAACCCATTGTACGGTGGCATTTCTCTGGCTTTTGGTTCCTTTGGTTTCTGTTTATACCCAATGGGAGTGAAATCATCTACAACAATGACAATGACATGCATAATAAAAATCTGCCATACGCATTTACGCAATAGATTGTGCTTATTCTGAAATGTAGCAATTGAGCATCAACTTTTAGTTGGTACATAACTCCTGCGAAAATCAGTTCAGGAGTTCATGAACAGTTCATGAACGTTAAATGGCTCCAAATTTCCTGAACGGTGCCATTGAAAGGTGCCATTTAACGTTCATGAACTGTTCATGAACTGTTCATGAACTTCTGAACTGTTTTTCGCAGGTGTAGTTTCTATTTCTCACCAATTCCATATTTTGAGTTGTAGTATTCTTTTGTGAAGTCATCACAGTCGCATATGACAATGTTTCTACCCCAGACATTGAGAAGAGCTCCAATCACTAAATCTGATTCATGGTAATAATCTTCACGACTTGCACCAGTCTGTGAACATAATAATTAGTCAGATTTGATTATGAGTGCAGATCTAGTTCACAAATCACCCCTGTGAAGCTTAACAATTGACAGCTCATAATCAACCAATTGAATAATCAAGAGGATGAATGACATGTTTCACAAACTATTCCTGCGAAAATAGCTGCGAGCATTCATGAACTTTTAGTTCATGGATGTTAAATAGGCCCAATTGTCATGTAATTTTCATCATTGTATTGGAAAGTTCAAGAACTGTTCAATGTACTGTTTTCATTAAAACGTTCATGGACTGTTTTTGTAGATTCTTGAAATTTCATGAGGAAATGTTTATGCTCAACTGCATTTTTTCGCAGAGTCACAGAGAAAGATAATGGTTCCACTAAGAAATGTTTGCAAAATACGTTTGTGACAGAGGAGCTCACTCACATTCAAAATATAACATGAGAATCTTGAAAAACCTCTAAATGGGTCGGGCCCGGGGTAATTACCCCCGTCCAACCCCCAACCCTCTTGGTTGCCCTGCTTCCACATACTTTTAAATTGTAACTTTGATTTGATCTATGATTCTTTGATTGTAAACACTCCTCTACATTACAACACTAATTTATGGACCTTTGAGTACTTTGGTTGTTGCTTTGCTTGTATAGTCTCATTTATCACATAATACTGTACAAAGATTTTACTTTCATACTTAGTATCCAATTTGAAATGATAATAATGAAGCATACCTTTAAGCTATCTAAAATATATCTTCCACCTTCTCCCATTGGACCAAATACATTGAGAACAGTTCTTTTTGTTACTTGTCCTGGTTGGTGTAACGATCCTGGCAGCTGAAACGAAACATCATCATCAGAATAAGAATCACATTATAACCCCTGCAAGAAGTTGTTGATTTCATGAACGGTTTGTTTACATGATCGCTACATGATCCAAGTTTCACAAGGTTCGTAATAATTGGACCATTTAATGTTCATGAATTGCTTTCAGAGGGGAATCAATTTCATAAATGGCAAATACTTTGTCAATAACTTTCCTCTGTGAAAAAAATTAATGAGTTCATGAACTGTGTTCATCATCATCGTCATCAATAATTCAGATTAATCTGATAAACATACACGGTTTTTCGTAAGTGTTTATTAAATGTTCATGAACATTTTCGTAATTTCAGGTTCATGAACTCCTTGTTATAATCGCAACGAACAATGTGGTTTCTGTTATATTGTTTTTTATTTACCTTTGGTAATATTTGCCGTCTCAGAAACAGAGGAACTGAATCTCTACCGGAATTGTTCTTAATTATTTCCCTAATTTCAATGGTATCGTCAGCCAGAAAATAATGCATGACCATTTCTCTTACATCACCAAACATACTGCAAAACATAAAAGAAGATGAATGGAATTAACTAAATCAACAATGTTGATGTGCTTTTTTCGGTTTATGCATATAAAAACTAGATAGAAACATTTTGGTCGATGGACAGCACTATCAATACAGCAGAAGCTGTTTATTTCTAAGGAACTTTCAATATGTATACTATAGCAATATGGCGCTATAACCAGTTCCTCTGTGAAAAACAATTCAGGAATTCATGAACGAGTTCATGGAAATTTGAGGCCATTGAACGTTCATGAACTGTTCCTGGAACGTTTTTCGCAGGGGTTCATAAGAAGAAAATTACGAAATTTTATCAGTATCCTCATGTAGTATTGTAAACAAACATCATGTAGTATTGTATATTGTAAACAAATCAGCATCTACATTCATGAAACTGCTTGAAATATTGTGCGAGTTAACATTGCAGATCGCATTTGTGTTGTGTTTGTGTCTGAAACTTGAATTTTGAAGCCATTATATATATTGACTATTTAAACCGGCTAAGCCTGTTCCAAAATTATAATCATAGTGGCCGTCATGGGGTGTTGCTTTTTAAAAAACCGTCCATTAAAGTAGAAAAAATCTCTTTGCAATTACTTATTTATTGAACGTATTCTAAACAAATTCTACCCTCTCACTGCCATTTACTTGTACTTTTTATAGTTAATGACAAGAATTTCAAGAGCAATTTTTTAATTTCAATCCCACGCGAAAAACAGTTCAGGAGTTCATGAATAGTTCATAAATGTTAAATGACCCCGAATTTTCATAAACTGTTCATGAACTGTCCGTAAACATTCATGATTTCCTGAAATGTTTTTTGCAGGGGATACTTCGCAAACAGTACTCAATTTTCAGTGAGGGTTCAACTGACGTGCAAGAGATACATAAGATTTGTTAACCAACAACAATAGAATGTGAAGATTTTGTTGCTGTTATGATTATAAGTTTGGAGTTTATTGTTACCTGTCTGTGTCATCCCATAGACACATGAATCTTAAAACACGACGATCATTTTCAAGGAACTATTGAAAGACAAAGCAAAATTATCAATTGTTTATGATATTTAAGAATCAAAGTTTTTGTGTTCTCAAATTGATACACATTTCCTTTGTTTTGGTGGATAAGTCACATCAGAACCCTGCTCTACCGAAACCACCACAGCCATACAAATGCCTTAAAAGTGTTGTGGAAACACCATGAAAGTGTAAAAAATTGAAAACCACAAAATTTGAATGCCATGGCAAAATTTGAAACAATGAAAACATCCATATTCACAATAATAAAATGCCATCAAAGCTCCATGTTAATTCATAATAGAACAAATATGATTAGGTCAAATTGTTTTTCTTCAAATTACCCAACAAAAGAGATTACCACAGTTTCAATTTGAACATTCATTGACATTCTAAATTTCTTTGAAGAAATGAGATCATCGTAATTTGGAAAAATGACTCATGCGGAATACAGCCGAGGAGTTCATGAACGGTTCATGAAGGTTAAACAGCCTTATTTTCATTAAATTTCATGAACAGCTCATGAAATATTTCATGAAATTTGGACAATTTGACGTTCATGAACTATGAAATGTTCATGAACTGTTTGTGAACTCCTAAACAGTTAATCCTTGAAAATTGGGCCATTTTCATTGTCATCTGTTGGTAACATACCTGTCGTAATGTGTCTTCTTTTTCATACGGTCTCATTGGTTGCATACTTTCGTGTAGCTAAGATCATAAATGGTTCATATAAAACTTTTGAACATACTCAACATAAGTATTAATGGTACAAGAAAAAATAAATAACTTGAGTTGAATAAATTAGATGTGTTGTTATATATTTGACCTACCTCGTCACGATGCTTTCTGTAAGGATCGTTCGGTGTTGATGCAGGATCATGCACCTTTACACCAAGCTTTCTTAGAAAGTTGTGAGTGAACTTATCGCAGCCCTAACATCAAGGAAATAACACCAACATGATTTATTGCATAGTATAATTGGTAATGTTAAACACTATCTAGCTCTTACGCCGTTCCGTATAATCCTATTCCTGTTGAAAATTTCTTCAGATTGGCTACATGAATAATATAGTTACCATAATCTGTGTTTTGCAGTTTGGGACACTTTTATGAACTGTTTGCTGAATGTCATGAAATCATGAACAATTAATGACCTCTATGTAGTGTAACTCACTTCCCTTCAAGTCATATTGACAACAACTTCCATTGCATTGATCAAATCCCTTGTGAAAACACCAATGCAAAAACATTTGTTCAGTTCATGAACTGTTTCAACAGGGGCAGCTCATGAATGTTAATCAACCCTATTTTCAAAGAATCATTATTAACATTATTCATGAAAAGTTTAATTATAACAATATTTTTAACTATCATGGAGTTCCTGAACAGTTCATGAACTGAGTGGATACTCTTGAAGGGGGTTGGAATTGATATAGCTTGCACGCAAACCCAAATTTTCAGGATTTAGGGTTTGAATAATTTCGACCAAAAGCTTGAGCTGATTGAATTGGGGGAATGTGAGACACCATTGTTTGTCTTGTGTTCATTAGCCAATCACTAGCGAGTTCTGCCAAACTTAAGAACCAGATCGTGATTTGTTGAACAATAGATGAACAATGGCTTTCTAATGTTTAAGCTTCTCCCTCAGTTCAGCCTGCGCAAGCAATCTGTCGATATTACGCAGACCCTACTAATGCTCAAAACAGATTTGGGTCTGCAAGCGCCACGCAGGTTGGAATTGATCAGAAGCTGTTCAAGAAAGACTTGACCAAAAACTTGTTTACGATTTTCAAATCCAAGGACATGTTTATACTTACTGTAATTTTGAAAGTTCTTGAATATAAAATGATATCTTTTCCAACATTGAAATGCTCAACGGTATAGAATTCACTATCATTTGGCGGCTGGAGTGGTATACGATGCCGTTTGATTAATGTCCCTGATACAATAAAATAGATATAGAATATCTTTTGCTTAAGGTTAAACACCTAGGTAATTAACCAAACAGGTTTTAATTTATCATAATTATTATTTTTTGATAAAATTGATGTACATAGAAAAACCGGGTTTTATGTAAGTTTCAGACCGAAAGATTTCATTCGGAAAAGTTGAAGACTGAAATTTATAATACCGAAAAGTTTAGGATCGAAATGTTTAATGTAATATTTCAACTAAAACAACATGGGAATGTGTATTACTTGTTTATTTGGTTTCAAACTGTTTGAAGCAGAACAGTTTAGAGTGACTAAGAATTGATCAAACTTCTCAAGACCGAAAATCTGCAATGAAATAGTTTAGAACTGAAAGTTTAACGTTCAACTGTTTAAATCGAAAATTTTTAGTAAAAATGTTTAGAACCGAAAAGTTTAATGTCAAACTTATCAAAGCCAAGAATTTGCAATGAAAAAGTTTAACATTGAACTTTTTAAGACCGAAAATTTGTAATGAAAAAGTTTAGAACAGAGAGGTAATTAGAACAGAAAATAATGTTCAGGCTTAGAAAAATACTTTGAACACTCAGACAATCAAAACACGTGTACAAATCAGACAATCAATCCTTTGAAAAAGAGTTTGTATAACTTAAAGGTTCTGAATAAATGATGATGATGATGATGATGAATGAAATTTAAAAATAGCTGAACATGCTCAAGTCATGGAGTATATGTCCTGTTAATGCAGCCGATTGTTGCTTGAATAATTACCTTGTGGTATTCCACTGTTTTCAATTTTTGGTTCAATCACTTGAATACTGTCATCTTCCAAGTAAAAAAATATTTTACAACTGAAACAAGGAGAAGTAGATAATAATAATAATATATAGTTAGATTGTCAATTAAGGTAAGAAATGTACTTCATATGTAAGCTTATAATAATACAGTATTGCATGTCACGCCATTTATAAGAGGGTATTTTGAAAGTCTGATTAAATTTTATATCGGATGGACAGCGTGTGAAAGAGTTAATTTCGTCATAAAATTCAAATTGCCCCATTGTTAATGTTGCTTTCTTAAATAGTTCAAAAATGGTTCAGTTCATAAAATATTTATGATATTTTCATAAAATGATTTCTAACTTCACGATCATGATTCCTGAACTGTTTATGAATTATCCTTGAAAATCAAGCGTTCACTATGAAAAGTGCATAAATTGTTCATGAACTTTTTCGTAGGTGCAATTTCATACCGTCTAATTCTGAACTGTTCTTCCCTTTTCTCTTGTACAGCTTCTTGGAAAAAGGCATCAAAGCACAAAACCTATAACAAAAAGAATATAAAAATTCTGTTCAAATAGAATATAATTGGTAGTAGATTGTTTATTAGCCCATTTTTCTACTCTACTACAAAAAAAACAACTGTTTAGTTCGAAAACTACTCAAAAACTGTTCATCTACTTTACGGACATTCATAAATTGTTCATAAGCACAATATAAACAGTTCATGAATGATAAACAACCACATTTGCATTGACCGTTAACAACTTATAATAGTTCATGACACGTTCATCATCAGTTGATGAACTAGTTCATGAACATTTAAAAGGCTTTTTATAGACTTTTTCATAGACGTTTTTCACTGGGGATGTGTACTAAACTGCTTATGAAGGTTCATGAACAGCGTTTCCATTAGCAAATATGTTTTGCATATCAATATCATGTAACAAACTTCAATCTATTTCTTTCTTATAATTTGTCATTACCTAAGCCCCTGCAAGAAACAGTTTAGGAGTTCATGAACAGCTCATGGACGTTAAATCGCCCCAAAAATTTCATGAACTATCTGTAAGGGTTCATGAACAGTTTATGATCATTTCATGGACACTTCATGAAAATGTGTGCATTTAACGTTCACAAACTGTTCATAAACTCCTGAACCATTTTTCGCAGTGGCATTCCTTACTGTTTGCTGAGTTTTCTATGTAATGTTGACGTTAATTGTATTAGAATAATAAAAGTTTAGAGAGTAATATTATATCATGTCCTGATTGTTACTGTCACAAAATGTTTGTTTAATCAAGTACAATATTATTGTAAATCTAATCAGCGGTTAAGCTACAATTGTACATTGTGCATGAGTCTTTTGTTACTACCCTTGCAAAGAAAAGTTCTTGAGTTTATGAATGTGAAATTGCCCAAAAGTTCATTAACTGTTCATGAACAGTTCATGAAAGTTCATTAACAGTTCATGAATTGTTCATCAACAGTTCATGAGCTGTTTATGAGCTGTTTATGAACTTTTGGGCATTTCACACGTTCATGAATCAGTTCATGAAACGGTTCATGAAGTATTCATCAACTCTTTGTGACTGTTCATGAACTGTTCATGAAGTTCATGAATTGTTCATGAACTGTGCATGGACTGTTCATAAAGTTCATGAAATGTTCATGACGTTGATGAAATGTTCATGAACTCATGGATTTTTTTCACAGGGGTATGCATTGTTAGTTTTTATTCTATCATTACTTAATTAATCTCTTATTGGTGAAACATTAAATTTACATCTTGAAGTTTTATTCTACCATTTGTCTCCTCTGCATTGACCCTACAAACTTACAGATATACACATAAATTTAAAATAAATCAAATAAATACCTGTCTGTCAAACGCTACCCATGCTGGTGCTTGTGATCCTTCTCCTCTTGGATAAACGCTGTGCTTCGATCTTGCTTTTCCACCAGGCATGGAATCCCCACCTATAATTAGTATTCAAAAATGTGTCATTTAATAATTACTGAGTACATGAACTCTACATGAAAACCTTATAAACATTTCATGAACATTTGGCATTTAACGTTCATGAACTGTCCACAAACTGTTTTCATAAGGGAGAATTAAAACAATTATGAAATTATGTTCACTAAGTAGGTTCCATAAAAATGAAATTGGCATACTTGTAGGGACCTTTCTGAAACATCTAGAACATTCTAAAACATCCAAGCTGTGAAAAACAGTTCAGGTGTTTATGAACTGTTCATGAATTGTTTCATTGATGATTCATATGAACTGTGGGCGTCATCACAATCGTATATTCTAAGGGTATCGGGATGTGAAACCCCTAATCAAAGTTTTTACCCATATATTTGGCAATTTTGAGACAAAAAAATGCAAGACCACGCAATTTTGAAGGAATTGCCGTTTTGTAGCCCCCAAATATGATAGACAACCAAACCATTTTTGGGGCAAAATACATATTTCGTTGTGCAAAATTGGCAAAATCACCTCGCAAGAAACATGTAGTTACGACCATGGGTGTCATTGAAATATTTGTAAAAATCAAATCCAATCATCTATTTGATGACTTTGTAATGAGAATTATAGGCTACATACCAATGCCTGATTTGTTCTCGCCAACATGAACGGAAACATCATTACGATAATCAAAACAATGTGATTTATGAAACTTCTCTTTGCCTAACTGAAATGTGGAGATAAACAACAAAAATTTATTTACTTCAATATCATTTTATTTAGACTTGGATAATTTAAATAATTCGAATTGGAAAAGTAAATTTCGAATTCTGTAATTTATTGTTAGACAATTCACATCAGCTAGTGTATCAAAATAAGCATATTAACGTAATTGCTACAGTATAATACATATGATCCTGCATTACGGTACCCCCTGCCAAAACAGTTAAATAAAGTAATGTAGACGGTGTCGCCCTACCGAAGGCACCCGTACCACTCCTCTATTTCTAGATGAGTGGCTTTTTTCGCTGAGAGCAATGATTTTAAACGCTCTTTGTTGATCTCAGCCGCGACACTGCAGATCAATTTCAACAGATTTCATGGCAGATAGGTCTCGATTGTCAATGCGCAACGATGCGCTGCAGCTACTCACAATGCAATTCCCTCTGGACCATTCCATCCGCCATCCTCAGATGGTACTCATTTGATGTTTCAGATAAAGTCAAGGCTGAGTTGACCTTAGGGGGATTTGAACCACGGTCGATCAGATATGATCCGATCTGAAGTTCGGTTGCTCTGCCATCTGAGCTAATCCTCCTTTTATCTGAGCTAATGCCAAAACAGTTCAGGAGTTCATGAACAGTTTATGAATGTCAAATGGCCCCAATTCTCATGAACAGTTCATTACCCCTCACAGACAGTTCATAAACAGTTCATGAAAATGTGAGGCCATTTAACATTCATGAACTATTTTTCGCAGGGGTATGTGTTACACTCTAATTGCATGTCGATGTAGACGATAACATATTTCACTATTTTACTTGTCTACCTGATCATGTAATGATTACTCTGTCACTTTAACACCGTATTATGTACCCAACAATTATAATGATCAACTTCATATCCTATCTTAGGGAGGATTACCTCAGATGGCAGAACAACCAAACTTCCGATCTCATCAAATCTGATTGACTGTGATTCTAATACCCCTAAGTTCAACTCAGCCTTGACTTTATCTAAAACATCAAAGGGCTACCATCTGAGGATGGCGAATGGAATGGTCCAGAGGGAATTGCATTGTTAGTAGCAGCGGCGCATCATACCGCTGCGCATTGACAACCGAGGCCTACAGGCATCTACTATGAAATATGTTGAAATTTATCTGCTGTGTCATGGCTGAGATCGTTAAAGTGAGTTTAAAATCATAGCTCTCAGCGAAAGGAGACACTCCTCTAGAAATAGAGAAGTGGTACGAGTGTCTTCGGTAGGGCGATACCGTCTATATTAATACTTCTAATACACTTATATCTCATCTATCATTCTTTCAATCCATCGGTATTACAGCAAGTCAGCAAGGACTTAGAAAGTAGTATATTACATATGCTTCCATAGGAAGAAATAATTTTTTATAATCTTAATCAAGTCCCAGACACACATTATTGATTGAAATGAAACCAATACTATAATATATTTGGAAATTGATGGATAACAACACTCGAATACATTAACATTTTCAAATTACAATTCTGAAACTATACAGCAGTATAGAAATAAATTTATTACACAACCAATTAAACAAAATTTTGGCAGTTATTATTTCAATTTAATCAGAATCAACCACCGTTTCTCCGATACAATTGTGTTTCCCTAAAGACATCATGTATTGCATTTTGTAGGCTAGCAAAGCAGCTAGCTGGCGCTAGCGCTACGGTGGCTGTGAGAACAATACGATGATTGCGTGTTAAGAATATTGGATACCGGAATCAGTTTCCCAAATAAGCAATCAATTTGTTTAAGAATCAACCATTGATTCATTTTAGTTGATCAGCATGTTATCGAAGAATAAGAATTATATTGTTTACTGTTTCCTTTACTTAGGCCTATAACTGGCCTGCTATCGAACGCGAATGTTGCAATGTGTACTATTTACAATTTTTGGAAAGTGAGATATAGTCAAAATCTCCATCTGTATCTCTCTAACAAATAGGACTTCCAAAGAGCACTAAATAGAAATTTATCTCAACTTACATTTCGGTCAAATACATTTCCAGGCAGCAGAGGTAAAGCCATTTGTTTTTAGTACTTTATATCTTTAATGTAATGTTTCAATTTGTAATGTGTTGTGATTTTCCGCGCTGTTGTCTGGTCGTCATGGTTATTAGAACGCTTTAAACAAAACACTCAGCGCGGGGGTCTTGTATCGAAACTAATAAGATCAACTATTACATTGATTTAACTCTTTTGATCTACTGTAGTTAACAGCGATGATATATTAAAGATCATGCAAGATTCTATAAATTGATATATTGATTCTTTATTTGATAATATATTTATTGCTGATTTTTCTAAGAAATTTATCAAATCTTATTCGAAATAAAAGAAGCTGTGTGATCACCCTGTAGGAGCATACAACACGCACATCAGTAACTTCAATCACACATTTATTTCGTAGAACATAGCGAACAAGTGGTAGAGCTTTTTAAATTGATGTATCTTATCATCTATATCATCGACTAGTAATATTGCAATGAATCTAGAAACATTATTATATTATTTCATTTATTTATTATGAATTACAATGAATATTTCACCTGTTTAGCTTGAAACAGAAATGGTGTATTTTGAAAACATCAAAATCGGTGCTTTGGTGGAAGTGTTATTTGAAGAACAATTATGTTTTGGAAAAGTTTGTTGGAAGGGAGTGATAAATGCCAGAACTGGAGATTGGATAGGCATAGAACTCGATGAGCCATGTGAGTGCCTGTGCCATATGGTGTTATGTTATTTTCCTGTAGAATGTAGAGTTTACAAAAGTGGTAAACACACTATCGAGCCTATAGAGTTGAGGCCTCAGATATTTACGAAATTTACTCGTTTGCGGCTTGCAGGGCTACAGAGGGCACTTATGGACACAGCAAGAGAAGAAGGAATTGTATTTTTTGCATTTAAAGGCATGCAGCACTGTAATCATTGATTAATTTACAGTAATGTTCCTCTTCTTTGAATTGGTTATTATAGTGGAGGAGCAAACAGCAAAAAGAGAAGGAGTAACTGCAAATCGTGATACTATGTACAAACTTATATCATTCGAATGCTTTTAATGCCCTGAGTAAAATAAAAACGAGACCCCACCGTGAAAATTCCAGGAAGCCCTTCAAATGTAGCAATAAAGTTTCACCTAATTTGCATAATCGACTATACATGTGGTGAAAACTATAAGATTGGTAAAATATAGATTATGATGATATTAACAATGTTTTAGAGTATAATATAAATTGTTAAATGATTCTATGCATTAATAAAGATAAATTTAATCCGTAATGTGTAGTTTTGTAGAGGGATGAAAACTTGCGCATGCGCATTGGAAATATTGTTTGACTTGTAAAATTTGTTTAAATGATTTCAATAGCTCGTAAGTGACCAGAAACATCGTCAAACACATCGTATATATATATTATAAGTGAATAACAGTCATAATAGACAGACAAATCAAATTTGAGGCATTAATTGGGATAGATATTGCCAAATTTGCGTATGCGTACATACATTTTAATATAAGTAAATAGCACTAAAATTTGGAATATTTGAGATTTTCATACCATTACATCTAATTATATTTCCGAATAAATTGATACTTAATATTAAAAAATAATTGGCAGTTTCTTGTTACTGCATATCTAATTAAGTCAAATATTTAATAAAAAAGGTTATAGCTGTGAACCTGTTTGAGGCAGTTGGTAACTAATAACTAACCAAAGGTTATCGTTAATAGACTAGGGTATATATTTTGCATCTTCAGATACATCCGATATTATATTTTACCTGATTTCATAGAAATGTACTATAAAGGCAAATACCCTGATATTATGTACAGTAGTTTAAAATGCAATCGACATTTAATCTCTTTTACAGTTACCTTTACAATTTTTACACATTAAAGTACATTGTAATATAAGGCGGCGGCAGCCACATGATCCTTGAAGGCATCCTCTTTCGACATTACAGCCACATTTGACTAGGTCCCTACAAGCATTTGCTATGGGAGGCAGGTCTGACCAAAATGGTATCAATCCTTTTTCACTAGTTATCCATCCCCAATCCTCGGGATTCGGATAGACTGGACACGATACTAAACACTGGCCCCAAATATGACCACATTGATATATAGAACGCAAAACATGTTGCTGTAGTGCCGCCGAAGTTGGTGGAATACTATCAAGATCTCGTGTACCAGTATTGAATAATTCTTGCCGAGCTTTGTTAACTGATGTCTCCCCAGAAGTAGCGTCATACATCAAAATAATAAACCTTGAAAATGTTTCTATGTCGTGTTGATAAATAGTGGTACATGGCTTGAACATGCCACGGAATGCATCAGTAACAGGAACAAATGATTTCCATGTTTTCCAAGCAGTTCGTTTGCCTTTACGGAAAAAGAAAGAAGTTGAATCACAGCCGGTTAAGGCATGGAATGCAGGCAGAGACTCAGACTTTGCAACACCAAGAAATAAAGCAATGTTATGAAGCGGAATATAACAACGATGCTGACCTACTCCATACTCAAGCCAAAAATTATCAAGAACAATGTCTTTTAAAATAAAATAATACGCCACACCCAAAACCAAAACATCTGTATCTACAGTTCTAATCATAATATCTTTAAAACCGCATTTGATAAGATCCAGCACATGGATGAAAATTCTTGTATCCGCTTCTTCGTGGGTGCATTGAGATAATAAAGTTCTTGTAAGTCCATTGAAAATAACATAATCATTAAATGTTGAAACTACTTGACAAGAAAACATATTATCTTCTGTTAGAAACTTTGCAAGAATGGAGAATAATGCCACTTTGTTATTGCTGTTTCTTAAAAAATCATTCCAGTTTTTGGGTAAAATTAAGTTTTCTTTAATCTGTCTCTCTGTTCCAATACCTCTTTCGTTTCTTACTTGACCTTTAATACTTTTCTCACCACAACTATCCCAAACAAAATCCACTCTATGTACCTTCAATTTTTCTACTTCTAATCTAACATGTCTGTAAAATGAATCGAAGTATTCAATAAAATTTTTCTCAGTTTTTGGGCGTAAAATATTTGTCAGTACAGCAGCATCGTAAACAATTGCATCAACTGAGCCAACAAACAGCGTTTGGGGTTGTACTAACTCTTTCAGTATTTCTGCTAATTCAGACTTTGTGCTCTGTCTCAGCTCACCAAAACTGGAAATTGATGGTGGGAACGGCTGATTCTCATGACTAAAAAATTCTTCCATATTCAAATCTCTCACTTGGCTGACTAAAAACAATTTACTAAATAAGCTGAGATCAGATTTCATTGCCTTCGCTTTATGTTCTTTTAGAGTGACTTTTTTTTCTGATAATGTAAATATTTCCAAAGAATTTTTTTTTATAGTGTCCTTCAAGGGTACTTCCAATGAGCAAAGTCTATTAAAGTAAAAATCTTGATATTGTGTTATTCCTGTTTGTTCAAGTGAGTTTAAATTAGTAACTGCCAGTGCAGGTTTCACAACACGAGTACAAATCTCAATAAGATTATTGGATCTTTCAAGGAAAGGATTTCCGTAGTCTTCAAATTGAGACTCAAGGGAGTCGACTTGTTTCACAAAATTTTGCTGAAAGGCAAAATACTGTTGATGGTGCATTGTAGGTGTTTGGGAGGAAGAGTCTTCAAATCCTTCAAGTGCTCCACAAACTAGAGGTCCAGCTACCATAAAACGCCTTAAAGCACTTGGATCCTCAAACAAACCTGTTGCCCCTCCTTGTGTTTTAATTGATTTATTGTTCATTTCATGAGCCTGATCTACAGGAATATTCGAAAATTTTCTCTCTGACTTACTCACAGTAAAGCCACCTTTAACAAATTCTTGATACAAATTAGGATCATTGTTTTTCAGCTGCTTCAAGTCTCTCACATGAACTGATAGCCACCTAGCATAGTTTGGATGATCAAAGACGAAAAACCAAGGCATCATTTGATCAATTGATTCAACATAAAGTTGGTAGTCCATCTTGCGGGTTGATCTATTGAACAAAAGCAGCAGTAGTTCTAATTGATATACCAATAACCAAAATTTGAACATTGGTGTCTTATTTGAAAATTCATCACACCACTTCAGCATTTGGTTGGAGAAAATTGGTGATGGTGATGATGATGCGGTAAATGCTATGAATTCTTCTTCATTTGAAGCATTGTAGGCTTTGCATAGTAATCTATATAGAGCAGCTGCTGTGACTCCATGGGCGTGCTTTGTCCTTGAAAGATGATGGACTTTTATAAAGGAGTCTGCAATGCCAGATGTAGTAACATCTGCATCTGACAGAGCGGATGTCCATCCACTTCCATCGAGAAGATTACCAAGAACTCTTAAGAAGGCCTGCTCAATATGTAAAGCACCAAACAACATAAATATATTATGCTCTCCGTAAACTGAATTTGGATGATTCCATTGGATGTTTTTGGCTATAGCATAAAGAGGCTGGTCAAGAGCAACAACTGTTGTTTGATCTGGATTCAGGTAATTCGTATTTTCCAATAATAAATCTAACCCATGTTTTATCATGGCTGGAGATTTGGAATCTTCAAAGAATAAAGGTAGCATTGTAGATATTGATTTTTCAATTAGTTGCGGAATGTCCACTGAAGAGGCATGATATGCAGCCCAGGAAATGTCCAGTTGATTAATACCTGCAATATCGTAATAATTCCGTACTCTTTCACACCATTTAATTTCTTTCATAAGTTCTTTTCTAAAATAGATCGTAGTTGAAAAACCACCATTGATTGGAAATGTATTTTTGCTCAGTGGAGGGTTACTGTTTGGCAAAGAATACGAGGGAACGATGGCAAAAGAGTCAGGGAGTTGAGGGACAGATCGCATATGCCGATCAATGTCCAAGTCAGCAAATGAAAGATCTGCACGGGGAATGCAATCATTCGCATTATCTAACCTCTGAAATAAACTTATACCAGTCCCATGGAAAGTACTCTTCGCAGTATTGCTACTAGGGTTGCAATCTAAATTGTCGTAAGCAGTAACGGTGAAGGCATTTCGCTTCAGATTTTTTGGACAGAGTACATTTTCTTTCTCGTGCCGCAAATTGGTCAAATGGCAGAAAGAGGAAGATATTTCTAGAACGCGAGTGTATGATATACATAACCCAAATGAATGCAAAACATTAATTAAATTTTTGTCACGGTGCTTACTATGTATCAATAATCCAACATAAACAGCTAATGGTGTTTCATTCTTCTTGTGCATGTGTGGAGATTTCAATGACGACGATTTGATTTTCATATTCTGCATAATTAATTGTGCTATAGATAGAGCTGGTGCCGTTGCATCTATGCCTGCATCGTCGCTAGCACATGTACTGCCATACAACATTAAATTTATCATTGCCACTAATGAAGATGGGATAGATTCTTCTTGACAAAATCTATTAAAACTACCATTGAATTCAGTCTTTTTGTGGGTAAAGCAATCACTCCTCAATTCATTTGATACTTTCTTCATATCGAATATTAGATCATCAGTAGACCATTCCAACTGATCCCGTATAATGGTTGAAATAGTTGAAGCACTGGTGACTAAATATTCATTTTTAGATTTTGCAACATGGCAATTACACAGACGTTCAGCCAAACGCTCTCGGAAACGTGTCGCATGTACATAACTAACTTCTAACTTATGCGGTTTTAATAGTTCATTGACCTTAGTTGTGTATAATTTTGACAAGTTTGGTACTCTCAAGGTTGATTCCTTTTCCAATGATAGTTTATCGTGCACAAAGTCTACTACATATAGCAATGCTAATGATTCACATGTTTCATACGTGTTCTTAGTACCATCCTTTGGTCTAAATAGCGATCTTGATCTATTGTAAATTTTTATCAGACAGATCTTATGATATTTTGCTTCCATGGCTACTAAATCTCCTGCATCTAGTTTGGCTAATAGTTCTGTATCATTAAGCGCTTTAGCGCAACGAAGCAATTTTTCACCAATTTCCAGAGTTAACACTTCAGAAAGATTACCTAAATTGAGTAAATCTGGCTGTTCACAAAAGAAGCAAACCTTGATTAAATCTTTCCAGCTTTTACTGCTTCGCTTAGCCCTTTGTCTTATCGCTTCCACACTGTCCGTCTCGATATCATCTTTCAACTTTCTTTTTTTAGCACGTTCTAGTTCCTTTCCATTATATTCATTGCAGCAACTCTTATGCCATTTAGCTTTATTATCTTGGAGTATCTGCTTCAAATTGTCTGAATTATTGCAAAGTGCCTTAATTTTGATGTTGGGTATGGCGTCAATCTGCCGAAATTTTACTAAATATGTTGCTAGGGATGAATATCCTTGAAAAAGAGAAGAAACATATATGAATATGAAAACTGTTAATGGTAGTTAATTAGCAACAATTATCAAACGCCCTATTGCGGCCCCGACACATCGATTACTTATTTGATACATATGTGGAGCTGCAAAGTAATATATTACCTTTATAAAAAAGCTCTCCTTCTTTAAGATTACTTCTAGCTGGAAAAACAAGTTCGTTTTTTTCACCAAAAGTTTGGCAAATGACACAAAGCGAATAGTCTATATCAATGTCTTTGTCGATTTCTGCAGACTCCATCTCAGTCAACTGTATGATTATAACATGGCTTGATTTGCCTTCTGAACAACAGCAATTGTTAATAACATTGAATTTGAAAATATATTTAAAGATTATTTACGAAACTCAAAGATAATATTGGAAATAAATATCTAAAGATAAAGCAAGCACTTTCAAATTCTTCGTCTTGTACAACAAATCTAGCGATTATACAACATTCGTATTGCGAAATCAATTACTTACGCAAATACCACATACTTATATTACTTTGGGGATTACAACAACAATGAGGTGATTGAAAAGCAAATGGAATGATCTAAGAATGTGGCAGGATCATGTGTCCGGTGGTGTCATCATATTTACAAAAGCAGAACATTTTCAAGTCAAAAAAAATTTCCAATGCGCATGCGCAAAATTTCCTCCCTCTACAAAACTACGCTTTACAGATTAAATTTATCTTTATTGATGCATAGAATCATTTAACAGTTTATATTATACTGTAAAACATTGTTTATATCATCATAATCTATATTTTACCAATCTCATAGTTTTCACCACATGTATAGTCGATTATGCAAATTAGGTGAAACTTTATTGCTACATTTGAAGGGCTTCCTGGAATTTTCACGGTGGGGTCTCGTTTTTATTTTACTCAGGGCATTAAAAGCTTTCAAATGATATAAGTTTGTACATAGTATCACGATTTGCAGTTACTATTTTGTTTGCTCCCCCACTATTAGGGGCTTTAAGACCTTGCATGAGGCATGCATAAATTAATACCCCCAACCGTGAAATTTAGATCTAAACTATACTCAGAATGAGCTATTTATTTTTAATGATCATCAATGATCATCGAGATATCGCCAATTATCGAATGGAGGGGGGGCAACTTGACAAATAGTTAGACCCCCAACCTTTTCCCTACCACCCACAAGGTTGAAAATAGGCTTAAAAGAATGATCACGCGATGATCATTCATGATCAAAAGGTTTCATCGTATTATCATCAACGATCATTGAGATATCGCCAATTATCAAATAGCTGGGGGGCAACGAACTTGACAAACAGATAAAGCCCCAAAAATGTTTTCATTACTTCTTTTTCATTCATTTTCATTATTTTTCAAATTTGATATTATGAAGGCTGTTTTGTATAGCTTTCTGTCTGTGCTATTGTTTATTGAAATGATAAATCACTCGAAATTATGAATTATTGGGATGCTTCCAACGCTTATGGGGCATAATTACTAAATGAAATCTGGTTAGCCTATTGTTCCTACTTAAATAATGTTGTATAGTTCACAATGTCAATGAAAACGTAGGCTACCATTCTTGGGAATTAATAGCACTGCTGTTTTTGTCATGCTACTAACACTTGAAACTCTCAGAAACTTTGTTCATACGTTATTAGAATTATGATGAGAAACATTTTATGCATTCTTGTAACAGGCGTTGCCTTTGCAATGAGATAAACACTTTGGAAACATGTGAGCCTTAGTTTAGATCTATAATCCGTGTTGCAAGTTGTAGTCACTGTGTAAAAGCGCTTTCTCAGAAATTCTTCTTAATTTGAATTCTACCTCTGTTACGAAGTTTATTTATGAGCTGAGGGGTACCTAATATATTATATTTTATCAATTGTAATGGCTCTTCCAACACACCCAAGAGATTTACTTATTTATACAACCGAGCCGTGGATCAGTGATTTATTCATCACAAATGATAACTGGAAGACCTGGAAAGTTAGTGGCCCTTCTAGGGATGTGTGGAGTCGGTCATGTTCTCGCATTTTAGGTGCCAAATCTGCCAGAGCTATATATACAGCAATACAGAGAAACGATTATGGATTACGTGATGATCTATTGAATTCTGCTAGGGCAGACCCCCTTCTAAGGAGGTCATCACTAGTAAAAACAAACGGCAGCAAGCAAGATGTTAATACTTATGATTTCATGCAGTCCTCCCCTTTTTCAACCACTTCTGATATATTATCTGACGAGGCATCCTTGCTAGGATGGGAGACTACTAGCAGTAGAGAAGAAGAGGAAACCAAGAAATTCTGCATAACATTAACTTCTGAACAATGGCAAGAGATTTGCCCTGTGAGTGTAGTCTACAATAGAAATGAGAAAAGAACATTTTCCAGAAAAAGAAGGTACAGAATATTTAGATCTGATATTTGGACAGACTACTTTGCAAATTGCATTTGGCAGGAGAGCAAAGCAAGATGTAAATTCAAATTTAAGAGAGGTAAATTTTCCCTTATAGAAAAAGGAAACTTTTTTCAAGGCAAAGGTATTTGCACCCAATGTTCTGCAGAAATAACAATCAGTTGTGTTTCTGAGCCTGTGAGTGACGATATACCAGTAAAATTTGCTTGCAAGCTAGCGGGATACCAAGATGGCCTACATAGTAGCAAAAAAAAACGGCCATTACATGGTCGAAAGAGGAAAGAAATGGCCAAGCATTTGCTTGAAGCTACGGAATCAGTAGGTAAATACAGAAAAAGGTTGGCTAACATGGCGATGGATTTCGGAGACAGCGAGCCACCAGTTGTATTTTCATTTTCTCAATTGCGTACAGCAAAGTATGAGCTAGCTAGTTCTTCAAGACCTCATAAACATCCCATTTGGTCTTTATTCCTAAAATTAAAAGATCCCCCACTAAGTTTGGCAGTTAAAGAAGTTTGTGCTGCACCTCCCCATTGCCACTATTGGATACCAGAACAGCTTCAGGTAAGCAAGCGATCAGTACTTCATAGCAGTGTATTTACGTAAATATAGAAATAATATAGTAAGTTGAGTATATATCATAACCGAGGACTTAAATATTCCGATAAAGCTAATTTTTGCTCTTTCTTTACAGAAAGTATTATCAGCATTATTGTGAATGGTATAGTGAATGAGAAATAATGCAATTCAATTTCTTGATAAAACTATTCAAAAAATAACTTTAAAAGTACAAGATTCATGTTTTATTAATCTGAGTAAAAAATGGTTGTTTATGTTGTATTTTATCTCAGTGACGTTGCCTTCTAGAGAAAACATTAGGACAACTGAGTGTATTGCTTTTTATCATATATATGGAAACGCGACTTTATTAAAATTTAAAAATTCATTAAGTTTCGTTTTGATGACAATAGTATTGTTCTATTTGGAAATTTTACTTTATAATTGTGTATATTATATAAATGCGGTCGAAATTGAGCGTTGTAAACGGATTGTATTTCTGCATCATTTCTTTGACACAAGTACGATCCTTATGGACATAAGAAGACAGTAAAACGCACGATCTTTGATATTATACTTATAGTGACACATTTTTATCGTTTTTATTAATATATACATTGTTATTGTAATGAAGTTACATGGTTTCTTATTAGGTGTGGAACCATCTTCAAATAAAGGAAAAATTTTCCATGTTAGCACTCGACGCTACTGGAAATAACGTCAAGAAAGTTCCCATGGCAAATGTTGATACAAGTCCTCGAATCCTTTTATATATGGGCGTGACCAAAATAGACGATATCCATTTTCCTGTACTGCAAATGTTGTCATCCAGTCATGACACAAATTCAATTACTTATTTTTTTTCCCAGTTCATCAGAGACGGAGGATCAATCCCAAACATGGTCGTAACTGATCAATCATTGGCCCTCCTTAGTGCATGTGCACAGAGCTTTGCTGCCCACATCAGTCTTTCAGCATATCTGCGTTGTTGTGCTAATGTTTTATTGTTTCCCTCAACACAAATTAATTTACCAGCTTGTTTACTGCGCATTGATGTTGCTCATTGCATACATGCAATGGCAGGATGGCGTAGCATCAACAAGTTTACGATTCGACGGCAACGACAATTTATGTTGAGATGCTTAGCTCAAATGATCTTATGCCAATCTATCCAAGAAATGAAGGATCTCTTTACTGCTGTTTTGACAGTTCTCACTAGTGAGACAAATGGCAGAAAAACAAATAGTAGCGAAACTACTTCAGAGACCTGCCTCCAATGGCTTAAACATGTCATTTCTACTGAAGATCTTCCTGCATCACTTTCCGACCTCCTTCAAGACGAGCAGGATGAAACTGAAGCTACTAGTGAAGATAGCCAACACCAAATAACAGATGAAGCCATGGGACTTGATCATGAAAACCCTTTCCAGTCCGGGTTTGAATGTATTCTTGTAGAAGTAGAAGAGAAGGTATGTGTGCTCCACACATTTTTGCATCGTAATTAGAAGCATCCTAAAAGTAGATAAAATAGTTAGATTATAACTCGATAAATGTTTGAAAAATATATTTCAGTTGAGGCAGGATGGCGAAGGAGACCATGATAATGCCCTTTTTCGCCCAGAATTAGTTGGAGATCTAAAGAGGTTGTGCTCATTGCTTCCTTTGTGGTCGGGGATCATGGTGCCACTGTTTGGGTTTGGAAAACGTACTGCAAGTTCTGCAATTGTCGAAGCCGAGTTTGGAAGAATTCAACATTTAGAGGAAAGCTACCAATGAGGTATAACATACGTCATATCATATTCATTTAACCATAATTCATTCTCAGTCTATTCGACACCGATATTGCTACCCATGTTTCATACTAAACATGCAGGAGACTTTTAATTATTTTGTTTTTCTCATAACACGAAGGATGGACGAATTTGTTGAAGAGCATTGTGATTCACTGTTGGGGTCTTTGAAACTCACAGCATCTGTAACTATGACAGCAGAGATTGATATTGCTCAAAGTAAGCTTATATAATGGCATTTCAATTTACAATTTAATGCATTTTTAGCCGGATTATAGTTTGACCAAAGATACTGTATATTTGTTCAGGTTCTATATTCAGTACTAGTCAGCGCAGAAACGATCCAAAAACTCCAAAAACACTTGTTAGCAATAAAAAAGAAGTTGAATCAAAAACAATTGACTTGTAGAAAATCCTTACAAAGGAAAACCTCAATTCAAATGAACCATGCACTTTACTTGCTGTTTCATATTCTCCTGTAAACTCTAGCGATGATGACAACGGTGGAAGCTGTTCATCTCGCAGGTCTTACGACTCTACAGAAGAATTTGCAATGAACTCTGAAGTTCTTTCTTGGGGTACGCTGATTTTTGTTATCAAAATGTATTAATTAGCACATTCTTTATTGAATGAAATATTTGAAAAGAAGAATTGTAGGATATTTAAATTAATGATTTCTATGATAGGTCATGCTCTCATGTAGACTCTAACCAGAAAGACGAATACAGTAGCTATTCTACTCGCAGCAGGTCTTACGAATCCACAGAAGAATTTGAAATGATTTCTGAAGTTCTATCTGAGGGTATGGTCAATTTGTTGGTACAATGTATTCGTGTTTGAAAAGTATTTGAAAGATATTTAAATATAGGTTTTCTATCAACTCAATTTATTACGATTGGTGACATTTACAGCATGTAAAATCAATTCTTATTATTACTACGTAGGTTTCCACCATTATCCTTATTTTGATAACGAAGGCCTGGACCATGGTAGTTCTGATCCAGGAGAACCTGCTACACATGGCTTAGCGAGGGAGGAATACGAAGATCAGAATCTACAAATAGATATGCAACTAGATGGAGGCAGTTCGATAGATCTACCGAATGAAGGTTGTATAGATGAACCTGATAATTTGCTCAAATTTCCATCAATAAACGTTAAATCATAAAACTTTTTTAATCATTAATGAATGATTTTTTAACGATCTGCAGATATTCATGACATTTGTGATGATCGCATTATTGACTACATGACAACCGTTATGCTTTCACAATTTAATGTTATAATTGATATTGTTCTGACTTCCATCTAAACATAGAGTATTCTGCATGACCGTGTACTATTAAATTATCGGATATATACATGTTGAAACCTGGTCGATAGTTAACGAAGAAAGGTAATATTATAATTTTATAGATTAATTAAATTAAATATTTCAGATCTAGAGACAAAGAACGCAATGTATCCATCCAATGAGGATTATTTTCAAGTCCCAGAAGAGCCTGTCAACAGTATCATAATCATGGATAGTATCACAGTAGATGAGAATGGTTACAGTAAGTCCTAATTAATATTTTAATAAATATCCTATATTGCCTGTTTTGTGCCAACTCTACAGACCTCAATAACGATTGGATTGAACCACGGCCGTGACTACATATGCTTTCGACTTGAGGGCAACCTTTCCCCGAAAAAAAGGGGCTAAATGTTATTATAAATAATTATTATTTAGTGTTAAATAAATAAATAAATAAAATAATAAATAAATAAATAAATAAATAAATAAATAAATAAATAAATAAATAAATAAATAAATAAATAAATAAATAAATAAATAAATAAATAAATAAATAAATAAATAAATAAATAAATAAATAAATAAATAAATAAATAAATAAATAAATAAATAAATAAATAAATAAATAAATAAATAAATAAATAAATAAATAAATAAATAAATAAATAAATAAATAAATAAATAAATAAATAAATAAATAAATAAATAAATAAATAAATAAATAAATAAATAAATAAATAAATAAATAAATAAATAAATAAATAAATAAATAAATAAATAAATAAATAAATAAATAAATAAATAAATAAATAAATAAATAAATAAATAAATAAATAAATAAATAAATAAATAAATAAATAAATAAATAAATAAATAAATAAATAAATAAATAAATAAATAAATAAATAAATAAATAAATAAATAAATAAATAAATAAATAAATAAATAAATAAATAAATAAATAAATAAATAAATAAATAAATAAATAAATAAATAAATAAATAAATAAATAAATAAATACATAAATAAATAAATAAATAAATGAATAAATGAAATAAGTAACTGAAATACTGTCACTTCATAGAAAAAATACACGTAGCCAAACGATCAATTATGACAATTGTGACCTATCAATTCTCCAATGAAAGAGAATTCGAAAAAGTATATCCCTGATCATCACAACTGATACGTTCCTGGTTTATTGGCGTTTGGAGTTACTCCCACGTGAAGCGATCAATGTAAAGCTTTATTTACCTTTTCAGAAAAGGAGAACAGCCCTGAAGTGGCCGTCAATCGAGGTTGCTTTCAAAAAAGTCAAATGCAACGGTGCAACGAAATGAAACACACAGAGACCTGGCAGAAAAAACCAAAGACACTGAAAAGGTCATATTTGAAGGTATGTTTAGGACGATTTGCAATTTAAGCAAACAAATTGTGATTACAGGAAACCATTGTCTAGCTATGTGATACTCGCAAACTTCCCTTAAAATCGACTGCTTGATTGTAGATGTTTCTGATATCACACTATTATATGTTTATCTAAAGGTTTCAACGGAATGGAAAGATGTGGACCTTGAAAAGACAGCATCAAAAGTCGATGTACCTAATCTAAGAAATGGCTATAGAACAAATCAGAAACCAGCGGTTATAGATAAAATCAATTACATTTTTTCAAGTACATGTGCTTTCGATTCCGTTATACAGGCATTGACTGTTGCAGCCGCTGATAGTAAAACTTATTGCGCATTCCTGTCCAGCTCCTCGTTAAGTTCTCCTCTGTTGGTTCTGATGAATACTCTGCTAACTGGTCGCATCAGTACACTTGAATACCGTCTCCGTGCAAAGTTTATTCTGGAGCAAACTAGTCTTTTACGATGTGAAGCTATAATCGGAGGAATAATAAGAGTGAGCTGTGTTGCCACTGTTTCCTCAGTCATGAAGCTCTGCATGAATACGTTACCAACATGCTCTCGAGAATCAACTTGTTCATCCACGAGTTGCCCATCTCTGTCTGAAAACACATTAGATGCTGTTATATTAGTTGAGTTATCAACTTTGTTGGTAGCTAGTTGCTTTGTTGACATACAACCAAATGGTCACGTACCATGTCTACGTAGAAGTGACGTTACTGTTGGGTACTGTGATGCGATGCGGTTCTTCAATAGTACATGTAAACGTTCAGATGGCCATCTAATATTGGAAATATCAATCAATATAGATAATGCAACTGATACAGCATCATATAGCTCATGTGCCCTGCGAGAGCTTCCTATCAAGTTAACTTCAAATAGTAACAACTTTCATCTACGCAGTGCAATCAATTTTTTACCTCCCAAAGGCAATGGTGCAGTTGGTCATTACAATGTTTTTTGCCTAGGAATGATGGTTCTTGGCAACTTTATGATGACATGAAAAGATCCTCAACCCGAGTTAAGGAGGTCACTATAATCAATCCTGAGATTGTATTGTATACGTCTTGACTTTTATTGAACTAAATCAGGCCAATAAAATCATTTAGATTGAAATCCTTAATGACATTACGCTATACATATAGTTATACATACATATAGGTACATTTGATCGATTAACATAAACACATTTATTTTAACCTAATAATAATCTTTAGAAGAGTGGGATAACGTAATGCAGACATAAGTTCCTTCAAAAAATGTCAAATACGATATGCTATTTGCAAGTAATAATTAACAGTCATAATTAACAACCTATTCTCTATAAATTTTAAAAAGAGGCAATTAGAGACAGCGAATCAATTTCACGAAATCTTTTGGATATAGTTCTTCCGTCAAGTTGAGTCGCCGTACTTGATAACATAACTCTATGACTACTGACGATAATGTGATGGAATTTTCGATAATGATCATCGCGTGATCATTCTTTTAAGCCTATTTTCAACCTTGTGGGTGGTAGGGGAAAATTGGTGGGGCTAACTATTTGTCAAGTTGGCCCCCCCATTCGATAATTGGCGATATCTCGCTGATCGTTGATGATAATACGATGAAAGCTATTGATCATGAATGATCATCGCGTGATCATTCTTTCAAGCCTATTTTCAACCTTGTGGGTGGTAGGGAAAAAGTTGGGGGGCTAACTTTTTGTCAAGTTGGCCCCCCCATTCGATAATTGGCGATATCTCGATGATCGTTGATGATAATACGATGAAACCTATTGATCATTCATTATCATCACGTGATCATTCTTTTAAGCCTATTTTCAACCTTGCGGGTGGTAGGGAAAAGGTTGAGGGGCTAACTATTTGTCAAGTTGGCCCCCACATTCGATAATTGGCGATATCTCGATGATCATTGATGAACATTAAAAATAAATAGCTGATCATCATTCTGAGTATAGTTTAGATCTAAATTTCACGGTTGGGGGGGCCAACTTGACAGAGGTTTAATTAATTCATGCCCCCCCCCCCCCCCGCTAAAAAATATATTTGTAAACACCTTCAATGCCAAATTGAAATATGTACAATACAATTAAAATAAGTGTTTGGTGCTTATACAGTCGAACTTGTTTAATATCCCTCCTCTGGTACGGATGAAAAGCGGGACATTAAGCAAGGTAGGGGAAACGTAAATAGAAATCAGTTTTATGCAGGAATATTAAGTAATGTGGGACATTAAAAGAGGTGATATTAACCGAGTTTGACTGTATTGAGCTTTATAGTATACATGAAAAATTTATCAAATATCTCATTAGGTAAGAGACAAGTTATTAATTAATATTCAATTTTCTAAAAACGATGCAAACACGAAAATCAAATCAAAAGGTGAAGTCTGAATTTGCTGCATTGAGAAATCAAAATAGCACTCAAAATGAAACAATCAAATTTTCAAAAAGCGGCGGGAAATTAAACTTGACTTGGAAAATAAGACGATGGAGCAA